>VSDK01021480.1:532519-554456 GCA_009767595.1 Symbiodinium kawagutii
AGCAGGAAAAATAGATTGTATTACTGGACATGCTGCTATATGCTGATATCACATATCCATATCACCATACCTGTGTTTCTCAAATTGGAGGACGTCAAAACCACCCACTGAAAATCAAAAAGCAAACTATGGTTGGGGATGATTTGGCAATCCCGATTCTTGAGAAACCACCAAACGGCTTACCATTATCAACGAGTACTACCCTTCATCAACCAATATCAATCTACTATGAAATCAACCATCCCCTATGGCTTGAGAAACGACTATATGCTTTATGCTGGTTTATAAGGGTTACTTATGCTTAAACCTCCATATAGGGGTTTTAAATCCATTTATGGTTCATCATGGAAGTGGTTCCGGGGAAGTGCCTCCAAGAAGCGCATGGATATTTGGTCTTCAACGCTGGCTCCGTGTGTCCCGCTGCGTAGTGAAGGTCCTTGACACGTGCGGGAGGGGACTTGAGGAACGGATACATGGGATGCTGCATGATGTTTCAGGATGGTTGATGATGGTTCATGGTGGCTCATGATGGCGCATGATGTTTCATGATGTTTCGTATTAGCATACATTACTCCATCAGCAAATCCCGGCTGCCAAGCTTCAGTATGGCAAACTCCGCAGTACTTCATGTCGATCAAGATGTCATATTCTCCCACTGGCCTGAAAATGAACACCACAGAAAGTTTCAGAAAGGATGTGCATAATTGATCATAATTATAGTTATACAAATTAATTAATCATAATTAATTAAGCACAATAATAATCTATCATAATTATTCTTGAAAAACATAACCAAAAAACACAGTAAAACTCACAAAAACCTGGGGCCTACTGGGCGGACTGGCTTTCCAGACAGTTTGTGGGACTGATCATGTCCGTCATCCGACCACAATTTCGGGTTGTACGCTACTACACCACTTAAGGCGACAACATGTCAACATATACAAGCACAACAATTACACCAGCAAATAGCAGCGGCGTACTGGCATGCTAATGATGGCAACACCGAACGTTGGATGATTATCAACCAGCCATGTGTGTGTGCGTACATAAATATGCATATATATATAAATTATACATATAAAATTTCAGAAGTGTCATGATTCCAAACATATGCATATAGCGTAAGTACATGTTGAGATATGTATAAAATAAAACAGGTGTAAGTATAGAATCAAATGTACATACAAGGTGTCTGAATATTATGACATACAAAAACAACGACAAACAATGCATCCCACGATCAAAATGTCATAGCCGTGGTATGACATGTTCAAATCCTCGCATGGCTTGGGTTCAGGCATCGAGGCGCCCCCATCTCGATGCGATGTGCATCCCCAGCCGGAGGAAGTGGGAACCAACAGGTGCCTTACAACCCTATAACTTACAACCATGGTTAGTTACCGTTCGCCTTGTGCACATAGGCTTTACCATGGCTATAGGGCAACCCCAGGACCTTGTATGGTTTATAGCCATGGCTATTTCCCAGAACCCAGCTGCAGCTTCCCCTTCGCCTTCGGGTCATTTCCATGGGTTTGAAGTCACACTTGGCATCCATGCACCTCGATGGAAAGTCGGTAGCACTGGTTCAGTTGACAGTTTCATGTCTTATGTATCAGGACATGTGTATGTTGATGCACATGTGTATACAACATATTTTGTATATCATATAGCTATATTTACGTATATAATGTGTGTATGTTCCATGTTTAAACCACTCCAAGTTTGCTAGTATCACATATTTGTCGGCGGTGCCTTTCGGTACAATTGCTTTCTGTTGGGCGGTTTGGCAACCTCGTGCAAAAAATGATGAATCTGATCAACCAGCTGCTTACTGTGAAACACCAAACAAAACAGTTGCAAAGGATGAAACACTAGTATGAACCTAATGGTAGATCCATAGTAAACAATCCCCACCCAAGTCAAATAGCTGGTCATGGTGATCCCAAACATAGGCGGGTTATGAATATGGACCCAACGTCGTGGTTTCTCAAAGTAGAGGTAATGTCGGGGGTTGAGGCCTTGTGATTCTCTGGGGCCTCATCTGAAGGTAAAATCAAACCACAACTTGGGGGTCCCCCAAAATTGACCCTAAACCAAAAACCCTAAATCCTAGATCCTCTAATTAGTCTATTGACCATTTATAGTAATAAACCCAGCATTTTGGGGGTCCCCCTGTTTGATTTAACCACCCCATTCCTATGGATGCTTCAGTCTGGCCGTGATTTTCTCACAGACCTGGGAGCTCGTTGGCCAGGCCACGCCATGGCCAAGATCTGCACCGGAGCCGCCAGCGGTTCGACCGCCGCCATGGCGCTGGTTCCGCGCGGTCGCGGTGGTCCAACGCGCGCGCGCCGCGCGCAGGAAGGAACGCTTGGCGGCTGCGAGGGGATGGTTTGAATGGTGGGGAGTGATGGAAAACTGGTCAAGTGATGGTTTAGTGATCTTTAATTGATCATGTTGAAAGGTTTAGTTGAATCAAGTGATGGTCTAGTGATGGCAAAGTGATGGTTTAATGAAAGGAAAATTATGGTCATGTGGTTCAATGATCTTTAATTGATTGTCAATTGATGACTCATTCATTGGTCATTGATAGTTGAAGAAAATGCTGTTAAACAATGGTGGATGATGGTATGTTGACAGTTTGCTAATAATAGATGTAATGGTTGTTATTTTTGTTTCTGATTGTTCTTTGTTTTGTGGATGATGGTTCTTAACGTTGTGTGCAATGGTTTCGAATCCTGGCAATTAATGATTAAGAGTAGTGGTTGGTAGATGTTACCAGTGGTTGCATGATAGTCGCTGATGATTAAGGGACGGCCATAACTGTGATGGAGAATGACAAGTGATGGAATGGAATGGAATGGAATGGAATGGAATGGAATGGAATGGAATGGAACGGAACGCAATGGAATGGAATGGAACGGAATGGAGTGGATGGAAAGATCTGATGAAACCTTGTCCTGGGTTACAGTTGAGGCATATGACCATGGGATTGTCAACAAAATAAAAATTTGATCCTGCCCTCAATGATACCCTTGCCGCTGGCCAAGATCCTCCCGAATCCTGGATGATCACCAAGGATGCTTATGGGTGGATAGAAACCCTCAAGGCTCCCTCCGATTCCACCCAGCCATATGAGTACATAGATCAGATTGGTGCTTCCTTCAATGAGTGCAAACCCAAAGCCCGCCATTCGTCAACAGGACCTTGCATGTATGATGGTGTTGAGACAACGGCTTGCCATACCGTGCCACGGCCACGTTCTTCGTTATCACGAAATGAGCAAATTTACACTTCACTAGAGCACTTTACTATAGAAATGCCTGTATCGCCATGACAAATTATAGTTTACATCATTGGTCATCCCTTATATGAACTATTCAACTATTCACCATTCAACTATTGGCTATCCCCTAGTACAACCATTAAACAGCTTGCCAGGTTTCATGATACCCCTACGGTGATCATGTTTGGATGACTCGAAGGGATCGCCTCAACCGGACCTGGCTCAGTAGCCCTTGCCGGCCTCTGCACCGCTATGGGTTCACGGATCATCCGGGTGGGAGACGCGGTGAACCTCGGACATTGGCACATGATCACGAAAGCATCCGAATGAATTGACCACAAATAACCAGTTTCAACCACCATGAACCATCACTTCAACAACACTCAACCACTATCCTCCCCAGACCCAACTCGCGCCTTCCAAAGTCGTTCCGGCGCCGACCCGAAGGCGCAACCTGCGGCGAATCACTGGATCTACCGGGATCCGCATCATCCACCCTGCTATGTGAGAAAGGGCTTTGTGCCAAGCCATAAGGTAACCAATATCCCACCAAAGCCAATGATCATTGTACAAATGGAAACCGTTGGTTTTGGGGGTGCCATTATCTTGACACATACTCATAGATCACCAGCTATTGAGCAGATCAACAGGGAGTGGCTTATCAATACGGATCTACTATTCAGCAAGGAACAAACAGTGCGTGTATGCAGCGTATGGGTACTTGTTGGGAATCAAACCTGGCGAGCTGGAGGACCACCAGAAATTTGATCGGAAGGTCCATGTTTGGCTTTCCACCTCGATGTATGTGTATGTCGTATGCAAAGATGGGGAAGAGGTATGAACAAAATGAGAAACAGCCGAAAAGGCTGTTCTGGGGAAGGCGCAGCGACGTTTGGATGCTGGCGTTGCTGAAAAGAAGTCACGCGGAAAATAACCCCGGGTTGATTTCCCTCGATAAACCCATGATCTTCAACTTCCAGCCATGAGTTCTTCAGGAGACAAGACCTGGTCTGCGATGAATCTGAGACCTGAAACCGCGGTAGCAGGATACTCCCGCGTAGTTGAGCGTCTAGAGCAAAGGCTTCCCGTATCCTGCTATACCCCAGGGGCGGCTTGCGAGTCCTCAACCTTACCAGCACTAAATGATTGATTCAATCAACAACAACATTATCACCAATCATTTAGTGCTGTTGTTGGTGATAACTTGTTTCAACCTTACTTGCGAGTCCTCAACCTTATCACCAACAACAGCAACTTTCGTCGATTTTTTTGTTTCAGCGTATGTTTGAACTCCTCATCAAGATCATCAAAGAGTTTAACAACCAACACAAATCTAGTTGGTGAACCCCTATGAAAAATAAAAACATGTTTAACAACCAACCAAGAAACGTTTAACAACCAACCATCTAGTTACTATAGTAGTCAACCAACCATTTGTTAATGATTCCTAAGGAAAATCAAAAATGTTTAACAACCAACCAACTCAAATGGTCAACACCTTGATGGTACCAGAGACAACCAACCACTGGCCAACGCCAGCTCACAGCAGGCCCGTAGGCGGGTCCCGGCGGCCCCCCACAGGAGTAGAAGTTCCACTGCGAATCTCCGGACTCGGCCTGGATACGATGCAGCCATCTTGGGAAAAGGATGTTTTTTAAGGGAACAACCATGGTATGGATAATAGCTAATATGGTGGTGAATGATGGCTGCTAATGACTGATGATGGATTATAATCGATGATGATGATGATGATGATGATGATGATGATGATGATGATGATGATGATGTTGATGATGATGATGATGATGATGATGATGATGGTGATGGTGATGATGATGATGATGATGATGATGATGATGATGATGATTCGATGATGATTCGATGATGATGATGATGATGATGATGATGATTTGATGATGATGATGATGATGATGATGATGATGATGATGATGATGATGATGATGATGATGATGATGATGATGATGATGATGATGATGATGATGAGGAGGAGGAGGAGGACGACGACGACGACGACAACAATGTTTGGCTTATGGTTGATGATAACTATATAATGATACTGATGGAAAATGGTTGGTAATGACGAACGATGAATCATGGCATGACGATGATGGTTGACATGGTGACTCACCAGTGATTGCTTCAACATGATGGTTGGTACTAGTAATATGTTAGGTATGCTGGCACCATGGACCAGGTAGGTCCGCCCTCCCGATGGGCCAACTGAAGTGCTGCTGCGGAGATTGCTGCAGCCACCCGCAACCAGGTGATGTTTCTGTCGAGCCAAGACAAGGTAGGCAATTTGACTGGTAACTCATGGATGATCAAGGCATTTGCTCATCAATTCTGTCATCAAAAAAGCTTGGCATTGCTTTCGCACGGCCAAGAATTGCTGATAACTGATGATTGAGCGATGGAAGATCATGGTTGGTTTCTGTTGGCTCCACGGTGGTGCTGTACCGAGCTATATCAGCGGCTGATTACCATGTCCTTTCCGATGCAGGGACTAGTGCTGTTCATGATCCAAGTAAACAAGGTGGGGCCCCCAAACGTTAGCTCACTTGGGCTATATCTGGGGAAACGACCAGTTGTGGTAAATATGTGATATGACTATACTCAAATGGCATATTAACAAACCATATTTTGTGGAAAATTGTGCATGGTAGATATAACTATAGTTGAACGGCTGATTAACCAATTACGGACTACCATTCATGGATATTTGTGTCAGATATAACTACACTTCAATAACAAACTTTAACCAACTAGGAAGGGGGGGCCATTTGCAATATCCAAATGGCCGATGCCGTAGCCCAACAACGTTGTTCATCTACCCACGTGGGATGGTTGGTGGCTTGGCACATGCCGCGGATCCCTACACAACCACCGGCTGCGAACTTGCCGAGCAGTTTCGAAGTTCATTGATCTGCTGCTCAGCAACCAGCGATGGCGCTCTGCGCTGGTGTCTGGTTATAGAATGGTTACTGAAAGAATGATGGATGGCTAATGGCTATTATATGGCTGATTGTATATCATATCATGAAGACTATCATATTATGGATGGCCAATGGTTATATTATGGTTATATTAATGAGTGAATTTGCCATCGTTGAACGCTTCATGCTGGTGAAACAAGGCCCTAGCAGTTTTTGCTGTGCTCATGCCTGGCAGGTGATGCGTATGTCAGTGCATGTTCTTGCCTTTCGGGTCAAGAAAATCCACCCATGTATTAAAACGTAGGGTTTTGAGCAAATTTATACGGATTGAAATTAAACAAGCTGCATAAAAATCACGAGCTGGTAAATCCTTTTTGTTGCTGATTGTGAACCCGAAGTTCTGGTGTTTTGCCTCTGTTCACTATTCCCAGGCCTCAGCATTCGTACCTCATGGCGCCGCACCATGCTGTCCATTCCCTGCCAGGCAGTGTGGTAACCCCTCAATGGCGCCAGCGGTCAAGTAGCTCCAATTTGCTCACTTTTAGGAAAATGTATACATCATCAGTGAACTCATTATTTGGTCAGTCATTGCTTTAAGTGTTTCCTATGGTTTCCCCATGATTTTTTGTGGTTTTGACTAATCGCCATTCATTCTGTTGAAAATGGTTCCAGTTCTTTTCAACTACCCATGCACACAGAAAAATTGATCTAAAGAGCCTGGGGTGAAACAAGGCGCGGGCACCGCTGATGATACATAGAACTTCGTTGGCGAAGCTTAACCAACTGGGGGGCCCACCTCGCACATGCTTAGCAAATTGTTGGTCGGTCACCCCAAAAATGCCATGCCAGCCCTGTGCTCCCTCGACCTCGGCCAGGTACTTGTGCTTTGCAAGTTCTCCTCAGAGCCGCGCATCTTGAATCCATGTGATTTTTGAAGATTTCGGAGATTCCATCTGGAAAAAATCCGTCATAAGGCTAAAAATCCCATGAAAAACTTAAATTCTGGAGGGGTATACACTTCAATTCAGGCATTCCTCGTCAGAAACGATCCTTGGGCCAAAGCTTTCCAAAGGGTAACCGTCGTGGCTATCCAGGCAGGTGAATTTCTCTGCCCAGGGTCATGCTCCTGAGTTCACGGTTTTAACACTCTGGGGGTTTCACTTGGGATGCAATCCTTTGGAATGACAAATATAACACCAGTGACCAGTAGGGGGTAGTTATAACACTTCACTACCAGTGATCAACCACTTACATCTGGTGCCTGTTTCACTACCGTTGATCAACCACTTACTTAGTAGTAGTTGATGGCATGAGCGGACCCAATTTTCACGGGACCGCAAAAACAAAATCAAATCTGAGCGGAATCCTGATCAATGATTCTTTTGCATGCACTTACAACGCGCTTTGATGGGCTCATGACAATGAATGCTCGCTGGTCGATCGGTATTGATCGCTGAAGAGTAGCTGGGCACATTTTGGGTGTAAGTATGTATCCACATGTGGATCAGTGTGGGTACATGCTAGAAAAAAATGGAGTATCTGAAGTATTGGTGGTCAGTGATTAGCGTGATTAGTATCAAATTGCAAACCATCGACAAACCCTCGGTGATGTTGATTCGTTAAGCATGGGCCCTACCGCAAATCAGCCAGACCTTGATTTCGGTCACACGGATCAGTTTGTGAATCCCCAAAAACTATACTACCAATAGGCACTGAACAGATCACTATCAACCATCGTTCAGCAGAGCATTAGTCATATCATCAACAGCCACCGAACTTATATCCAACTATCGTTCCACCTCATCAATTGTTGCGTCACAATTCCAAAATCACGTCATTATCATGCGACACGTTCAAACACAAGCTTGCACAAGTTCAAAATGATATGTTGATACGATTGTATAATGATCCTAAGGGGAGAAATCAAATGATAATCATAAATTTAGTATAGCCTATGAAAATAGAAAAACATGACACGATATGTGAAGTTGTTAGATTAACCTATCGCACATTGCAGTATGTCTAAATATAAACCGTTCATAGGTCTTCTATCTGCTTATGATGAATTATCACCATATTTTTTTATCATTATCATTACTATCACCAGATTATTCTGCTTATATAATGAGTTTATCACCATAAATCTTTATCAAGAACCCCCTCCCCGCTTTGGATGCTGAAATCAGTAGCACTCGGTGATCAACAACGGGACCTCTGGGGACACCTCGAGCGGGCCTCCCGTTCGTTTCCGGTGCCAAGGTTCTGGTCAGTTCCTTGGTGTCCGCCAGCATGGCATCCATACGCCTGCCACGGGCCGCTTCGTGACCATGTGGGAACTCATCGTAGAACGGTATATATATATATATATGATATATCTATATATATATATATAAATGATGCATGTACATGATATAGTTCTACATAATATGCTAGTATGATCCGATATGTCAATTTATATCTGCATCAGCATGTGTTTCTATGTTCTGTTTCAAAACGCCATTTCTTCTGGCATCCTTGCGCAAACGCTGTGGGTACTTTCCCTGCTCAACGCTGCTCAAACATCAATAGCGACTCAAGGAACATTGATCAAACCTCACAAGTATCAACGATTATATATCATGCTGAATTGTTGTAATTGAGTGTAGTACACCAGGATTCCAAGCACTTATTCAAAACATTTGTTTGTGTAATGTCATTGACGTAAGGTTATCTATAAGCATCACCAACTCAACCTTCGACCATTTAACTGGTGTTCAAAACAATGGCTACCATGATTGATGTTGAATCAACCATCCAAGTACTTCAACCACTAGAACCAACTTGTGGGACGGTTCACCATTTTGGCAAGGGTTTGTCCATATAATGATGTACCCCTATGAACCCCTATGATTGGCGCTTTTCCCACTATAAATGACCATATTTTGGGGTACTACTCTTCGAGTCATAACCCTAACCATCATGACCATGGTATAAAAATCTGTGGAGAAACCACCCATCAACAGGGGGAAAAGCACCAGTCAGAACCCATGACAACCCCAGGGCTCCAGGGCCCCATCGTTCGTCTTTCAAGGCCGACTCGCCACGTCGCGCCACCCGTGCCTCAAGCCATCCCGACAGCGTCGCTCGCTGTCCTCAGCTGAGAGGCCAACCAGCCATACTTCCTGTAACCAATGGCTGAAAATGCTGAATTGGCAATGGTTACAGTAAGGTACTGTTGATGGAGGAAATCCTGCACCACCTTGGATGTTAAAACCCTTTAAATAACGGGATAAACAACCAACCAGCTGGTGCAGGATTTCCTCCATCAACAGTATGGCTATGGTATGTCCCCTTAATTAGCTGAATGATGACCATTGACAATCAAAAATTATAGGGGACATGCCAGCGGTCAAGCCACCTACCCAAAGCTTGGTAGGCGTCCCAACACTGGGACAACTAGTGACTGGTGAACAGCCAGGAGTACACGGGCCGCCGGAAGCAAATATGTCCACATATGCCGGTTCAGAACCATAGCTGTACTAACCAACGACCAACTAGTAAAGTGGATTAAATTAGTTCAAATGTTGACGGAAAAACTAGTGATAACTTTCTTTCGTAATGAACATGTTGACAATGAGATTGTAATGGTTACACAACGCTCCCGCCATGAATGGTGATATCATCTGCAACCACTTTCAATCGGCATTCACCACTACTAATCATTATCAAACATCTGTATCATTCATCTACCCTCTATTGAGCGCTGAAAATCCTTCAAATGTGATTGTAGCAAACACAGAATACGATAAACATGATATAAATTGTGTTTGAAATAATCAAGTCGTCACACCACTACTGATACTTATTCAAACATCTATCTCAAATAAGTTGTGTCTTTTCCTTGTTCAAGTTGAGTCTGAAAAGTTCACATCACAGCAATTCGACACGTGTTGGTGAAGTTGGAAGCAAACGGCATGGTCTTGCAACACAAAAATCCTCAACAATGCTTCCCCACTAGTACAATCATGGTTGATCGTGCTTAGCAACCATCATTCATGCTCAAATAACCTTGAGCAAAATCATGATAACATAGACCATCCAAAAGTGCCATCCGCCATTAGTCATGAATATAATTTTCCATGAATATCATCAACCATCAGCAACCATTAGCAAACACATCCTTGGCCATAGTAATCATCTACTAGCCATTGACTAGACACTAACCGCTATTGACCATCTACTGGCCATTAGCCCACCACCAGTAACAATGATTTACGATTGAATTGACAAACCACTCTTCATAACCATCGAATTCTGAACCAGCATTTTTGAGCATCATTCAGGCACAAAGATCCCTTGATACAACTTTATATTTTTCAGTGAATCTGCTAAATCCTTGCAATCCAAAATCTGAGTTGGTTGACCCTATGATCTATTCCAAGCGAGTCAACCCATCTAATCTAACTTCGTGACTCTAAGCCCAGCTTATCATCCTCCCCCACCACCCCCAAGCACCACATACCTGGGCTGAACCACCGAGAGCGCTTCCAGGGCCGATTCTTCAGCCTTTTTGGCTGCTTGGGCCTGGACGTCTTGGCATCGCCCCATGTGTCCGAGATGACTTGGGATCCGAGATCTCCATAGTGATCTATGCAATGCATCTATGGAAACAAATGCCATCTAATTCATCTAATCTCATAATTCGTTCGGATGCATTTGGATGCATATAAGTGACATATGTAGTTGACATATATTAATTATATATATACACTGGTGTGCACAGTTGATCACAGTCTTATCTTGTGGCAGTCCCGCCTGGCCACTTCCTTGGTTCCCAGTGGAGCCGATGGAAACGCCGAATCAATGATTCATCAAGGCTTGGATAACGATTCATCTATTGATTCATCAAGGGTTGGATGATTCATTCAGTATTAATCATAGTTTTTAGGATGAGTCATTGATTGGGATGAGTAGTCAACTTCATCAAGGTTGAGTCATCAGCTAGGACAATCAGGTATTAACGGTGCATGACTCTAAGTTTCTGAGAATCAGTGGTTAGATCAGCGGTTGTGTGATGTGGCTTAACACCTTAGGACCAAATAGCTGTGATTAATGATCATGGTTCATGGCTGATGATGATACTCAGCTGGTCTGATTGTCAACCATTTTCGAGTTGCTGGCCCTAGATAGTTGGGTTTGTTAACCCCACTTGGCTGGCACTTTGTTGTAGACTTGGCCAACTGAAATGTTGCAACCCGCACAAGCTTAACAGGGGACCACAAGCTGCGCAAAACCAAAGAATCTGTGGGCATCTGCTTAAAATCAAATCAATTCAAGTCACACACGCACACACAAAAACAAAACAGCCTCAAGAACCCCCCCCCCAAAAAAAAAACAAACAAAATTGCAGACCCCATGGCCACCTGTGAACAACAAAAGGCCAGAGCAACGAGTTTGTTTAATCACGGTCATTCTGGCCATTCTGGCCGCAAATTCCTCCTGGGGATTGCCCAGATATACGCACTCCATTGTTAACCATCATTAGAATCATTAGTCGTCAGCCATCATGAACTACCGTTCATGAGAGATCCATATCTATAAAGCACCATTGGTTTCCCACAAATAGCCAGTGATTCGCCATCAAATATAGGGATGCATTGATTCATCCAGTAGCAGACCGTAGCCCTTGGAAATCTTCCCCGCCTGTGCTCGAGCTGCATTCATTTCAGCCTCCATCCGTGCCTGAGCGGCTCAGGCCAGATTATCGTACATGGTGCTTAAACAATGCTGAAATGATGGTTCAACGATGGTTCAATGATGGTTAAATGATGGTTCAATGATGGTTCAATGATGGAGAAATGATGGGGAAATGATGGTTAAATGATGGTTCAATGGTGGTTCAATGATGGTTAAATGATGGTTCAATGATGGTTCAATGATGGAGAAATGATGGGGAAATGATGGTTAAATGATGGTTCAATGGTGGTTCAATGATGGTTAAATGATGGTTCAATGATGGTTCAATGATGGAGAAATGATGGGGAAATGATGGTTAAATGATGGTTCAATGGTGGTTCAATGATGGTTAAATGATGGTTCAATGATGGTTCAATGATGGAGAAATGATGGGGAAATGATGGTTCAATGATGGTTCAATGATGGAGAAATGATGGTTCAATGATGGTTAAATGATGGTTCAATGATGGAGAAATGATGGTTCAATGATGGAGAGATGATGGTTCAATGATGGTTAAATGATGGTTCAATGATGGTTAAATGATGGTTCAATGATTGTTTACCAGCACATAGCTCGGCTCAAACCAGTTCAATATTCCAGTTTTACTGATCATAGCTCCCCGGCGGCCCGGATTACCCTTATTGCCTTATGAAATTCTTTGCTTGTGCAGTCCCTTAAGTAGCGGCAGTGGTAGATTCTATCCAAATTTTGTATTCGCAGCATCTCGTCGCAATAAACATGTATGATGTCAAATGGTGATTCATGGTAGTGAATGAGGGTAAACGGTGGACAACGAGGAAAACGAGGCTCGACGCTGTTTTGTATTGGTAAATGATTGTTCATCATGGATAAAATTCATTACCTGACAACCAATGCTCTCAACACCATGAGCACCCCAGCGGCTTTCCGTTGCATTTCCAATTCGCCTGGCCTGAGTCACCAAACGGAAGAGTGCTGCCCCCTGGTCACATGTTGGTCAAGCCATCTAACTATGACTAGTAACCAAACTAGTCATGATAAGTTATGGCTATGAGCTAGTAAGCAACGCGTATAGTGGTGCGCCCTAGTTATAGCTACCATGACTTATGGTTATCCTGGTACCTGTATCTAGATTCCCCAACTGGCCATAATTGCTTGATTACCTTAATGTGCCTGAAAAGAATGGACACAGTACTAGCACCATCAAAATATGAATCGTACTTGAAGAAGAAGCACCAGTCTGGCGAATAAATTCTGGACTATTGGCAATCAACGCATATGAAATACGGATATGTGTCAGTATTGCACAAGCCTTTACATGAATCATATCAAACATGTATAAGAAAATACGTATATTTCGAGCATGGAGCGTGCATTTGTTCACATTTGTCTCTAGGAAAGGCTGCAAATCACAGATCTGTCCGAAAAACTGAGTCACGAACCCCACAGGACTAGGTGAAAGGGCTGGAGCTAGTGCAATCGCAGATGCCTCGAAAAGGGGGCGAAGGACCATAAACATGGCAAAACAGCCAGCAATCCCAAATGATCCATGTGTAGTATTTGGATGTATGTAGATGTACATGGTCTATTTACCAACATGTATCACATGTACCCACAAAAATGCTCAAATGCCGGTACAGTAAATACACCACCGATTGAGTACCTGAGAACGAGAACAATGGGCTACGGCTACTGGTTCTGCTGCTGCTACTGCTCCTGCTCCTGCTGCTGCTGCTGCTGCTGCTGCTGTTAGCCGTCGTCCTCTTCCGCTCCTGTTGCTGCTGCTGCTACTGTTGCTACTACTGCCACCACCAACACTACTACTTTCTCTGCTACTTGTCCTACACTTTTGCTGCTCCTGTGTTTGTGCGTCAAAACCAAATAGTGATGATCCAGGCGCATTTGCATAACAGCCCAATGGGGTTGTGAATACATTTGGCATCCCCAAACGGTTGGGTGATTTAATGTCCTGAAATGATGTGTGGGTGGTGACCAGGGGCTGCCAACCCCAGTCACAGATTAGCAATGGCAGGTTGATCGAATGGCAGTTTTTTATTCCTCCAATTTTGCAGCAGTGATGGCAGTCACAAGCGCTGCCCAAGACCGGCTGATGAAGATCTCTTGTAATCAACGGCAAGCTTCACAAACATCGCCTTGAAAGAGTCGTGTTGCCTGGGTCTGGGATCATTTATAAGAGATGCCCATGAAGCTACCATTCTTGAGGAAATGGCAAACTAAGGCGGCTGCAAGACACGCATCCTCGTGCTCTTTCAATGAATTGCAACTATCCCCAACACTGGGTTCATCAACCATTCGCAGCTCTACAGTCGTACAACCACTTTCTCAAACCATCCTTAGGAACCGTTGTCATGAACGGGCCATAGTTTCAGATTGTTTAACGGCAACAGTCATGTCAAGGTTGATAATCAGGTCATATTTGATCCTTTTTCAAAGAAATCGTGAACATCACTATGAGAAACAAGCACCCAACCAGTAACCAACACATCGACACGTCGCGAATCGATCATCGTTGATCAACCAGCTCTGGGTCAATATTCAGCAACAATCATGGAGGATAATAACCAACAATTTCATAGCGAAACCAATGGTTGATGATGGGGGGGGACCAGGGGGACTAAGGGTGAAATGACCCACAGTCAACCCTCTAAGGACAGCTTCAACCGACGATCCACAGCTTCCCAGCCATCTGAGCCGTTTGCAGGTCGTGGGGGCGTGGTACGAGCGTCGCCGCGCTCGCACCTTGGATGAGGTCTGCAACCCGCCGTTTCGCTTGGAAACTGGGGAAACTGACCAAGCAAAACATATCAATTTCAGGGAGTGCCTCATTTCTGATGATAGAATTTGCCTGCAAAAACTGCTTCAGTTGCACCTGTTCCCGCTCTTTTGCAATTCTCTAGTTTGTGAGATCTCTCAAGCTCAAACATGAGCGAATTCTCAAGCTCAAACATCAACAAACTGACCCAACAAGCTCAAACAAACATTGCTGTGAGTCAAAACCCTGTACCCCTGGTTCCCATTATTAACCATTGTTTTCCCTATTATTGTTGGTAAATATTGATGGTTTCTTATTGACCCATACCCAATTGTGAGCTCTGAATCCCGGCGACAGCTCTGATCTCCAGCGAGCCACTCCAATTGCAACTCGAGTTCCAAGGTGCGCTGCCTGTGGCAGCTGGCTGGGTATCCACAAGGCGCCGATGAGGTAGCTTGTTTCAGAACCCAACCAATGGAAATTAGGCTATCCGATGTGTTTTTTTCAACCTGATCAATGAACCCGGGGCGAAGGGTTGGGGGTTGAATCACCGTCAAACATGCTGAGAAAAATGGGCGAAACATTGCAGTTGCAAGGATGGAACCCAGAATGCACATCCCAAATGAATTCATTTTTGATGAATCCAACTTTAGATAAACTCATCACTGAGAGTCCTGAATGGCTCCGTTCCAGCCAAGGCTGGAAATCATTTCCCATCTGTGCGACACAGAATTGTGCCTCAGAGAGTCAACTCCGTTGCCTCATCTATTTGCACATGGGGCCCCAAGGCATCCAATTGGAACTAGTCATGAACCACTCATTGCCACCGACTGTGCAACAATCATCAATGTGAGTTGGCATGATGGTTCCAGAAAACCAAATTAGCACGGAAAAAATGTTCAAACATCATCATGCAACAAGTCAACCATTATTTATTGTTGGATATCACACAGTATTATCAATTTGACCATTTTGCCCCACGAAAAAAAAAACGTCAGTCTTCTCCCACCATGGCTACACCTGGATGATTCCGCTTGAACCAAAGCTCGTTCCAAACGAGACCTCAGTGCAAAGTTTGAAGTGAACAAAACCATGTCCGGTCTGTGTGGTTTTCCACGGCAATGGTTGGCATCTCGGAGGTTGGTTACATGTACATGTTTAAGGATCGTCATCCAACAGGTCAATCATAGGGTTGTAATGAAAATCAACAATCAATGATGTGTGAGAGTTGGACAAAAGGTTCTAGACAACAACGAAACATCCGCGAATGGCAGTTGTTGATGGTGTGCATGGTGTAGACAGGGTCGGGTCATGGTCGTCCAACAACAACAGCAGGTACAGTACAAACTACACCAAATCGTTCCTGAAGAACAAACATGGCCGACAAACCCGGCAGCCAAACAGTGCCAGCTCCTATTCTAGCACCAAATGATAGCGCCGACCTCCGCCGACAACCTAGCAATAAGCGGCTACCCTCGCACTCGCAGGGCTGAACAAAACAAATCTGCGTATCCGGATCGCCTGCCCGAAATTGGAAAGTCCATGGAACCATACTGCTGAAGAAACACTGTTCAAAAGTGAGTTCAAGAAAAACTTGCGGTTATCATGTTTTCAGAAAAGGGCATTATACAGGACAATCCTCTCACGTTGATAGAAATGCAGGGTTTTCTCATTTGGTAATTTGTCAGTTGCAGGCACCGGAAAATTTAGGCACAGCAGCTTTGATATGCGTAAGGGCAGGCAGCCAATACGGCTAGGCACAGCAGTTCTTATGGGCCGGCAAAGGACCGCAGGCACAGCAGTTTTAATGTGCCGAAGGGTAGGCACAGGCAACCAACAAGGCTCAAGCATAGCAGCATTAACATGCGTAAGCGCAGAAACAGGCTAGCAAGGTCTCGGCACTTGATCAACCATCATCAACCAAAAACTAAGCGTAAACCAACTTTGTTCTCCTTAGATTATTCCATGTCCATTTGTTCAACTGTTTTCATGCACAATACCAAAATATGAGTTTGACCTTTTTGAATTGTCAACATGGAATTTAAATTTGCGATTGGTCAATCAAAGGTTCATTTGCCAATATATTTTTTTACACATATTGGGAAAACAATTGAACTGTCAATAATTGATTTAATGATGTTGATTGGATCTAAATTGCCCGTCTCAAATTCCAAAATAGTGAAATAAATATTGAATATACTGTAAATTCCAGTCATCCCTCCCGGACTTTCCGGTCATCCCTCGCAGGGGATCACCTCCCGGATGGGGGGGGGCAAAAAAAAATTGTTTTCCCCCTGGGGAAGGATGACCGGACGCCGTGCTCCCTGAGATTATCCCAGTGTTTCCCCTAGAAAAAAGTTCTAGCCAATAACCAATATTTGCAATCTTTGGGTAATTCACTTAGTTATTGAGATAAATGGTTTGTTGGTAGTTCCGTGGACACTAATTTGCCAATATTAAAATTGAATTGCAAATATTGAAATCCGGGGAATGTCGGTATGTGGGGAATGTCGGTTAAGAATTCCGTTGCAAATATGGTATTCACATTGCCAATAGTAAGATTAAATTGCCAATACTAGACTTTAAAAAAAATAATCCAACTTCAAATTTGCATTGCCAACAATATTGAATGCTAACATCAGTTTTGAAATCAATTTGAATTTTGAATGGTAATTAAGATTGCAAATATTGCTAGCTGCTGCAAATCCCGTGTGTACTTATGCACTAGCTGACCATGGAACACAACCATGTAGCAATATAATGTATGTCATCCCATATGACCCAACTCTTTAGGTAGGAAGGCACAAATTCATGACACCTTGCAACCAGGAATCAATAAAATGCAGGTTAACCAAAACCCATGGATATTTGGGCACTAATTTTTCAATGGAGCCCAATCAAGGCTTTATACAATGTTACCAACACTTAGGGGTTTCAACGCAAAAACCGTATCGAAATTGCCAAACCTGCTATCAAATTGCCAATCCCGGATTTAAAAAGGAATGCTTAGTTCACATTCAAATTTGAATTATCAATATTCGTTTTTGAATGAAGACATCAGATTTCAAAAGCACATGATTTAAAATTAAAAGAATACTACCTGCTGCAAATCGAACCATGTAGTTAGGCACTAGCTCACCAGAGAATACAATCAGGTAGCAGTATAATGCATTTCATCCATACAAAGGTAGGAGGGGCAGAAACGCACGATAAATTGCAACCAAGAATCAATAAAATGCAGCTTAACCCATGGGTACTCAGGCAGTGGTTTTGCAATACAAAACCCAGCTAAAGCAATATATAATGTCAACAATTCTGTGGCAGCCAACCCCCTAGCTAGCAAGACATGTGTGCATGATAGATTGCAACACTGCACGTGGCATGAACCCACTTTAATGCAAAAGTAGTAAACCATAAGTGCATGAGAGAGGGCGGGGATCCGACGAATAAAAGCCACCCTGGTCAATGGGGTGCAGGGTGAGCCTCCTCACAGTTTCCATTTGCTTGTTGATGGCACTGTGGCTGCCAGGCCAACCAAAAGACATGTTGCCTTTCAGGTTTTTTATGATCTTGTGGTAGCCAGCATAAATTGCAAAGATCTTTCCCTTATCATTCCCCCTCAAAGGGGAAGGGATAGTAGACCTTTGTTCCTTGACCTCCAGGGTGCCATGCACCCATGGAGGCTTGCCATGCTGGAAGGTGGGTAGCAGTGGGTGCACCCTCAACTTGAAATGTGGGAAGGCAGGACCCACAAATGCCTTGGCCACACCTGAGGTGTTGCCAATGTTGATTCTAGCCAGTGGTATGCCTTGAAAATTCTGTGTCCAGGCCAGGTCCACTGCTGCGAAGCTGCTGGAGAGTCCAGTCAGCCAGTTGGACTGCAGCATGTTGAGGGCATCCACTTCCAACTGGAAGGCAAAGTGCCCCATGTAACAAGTCTGGACCCCAGCTGCGGTAAGGGCCTGCTGGAGGTTGGCCAGTGAGAATTTGGCCATGCCATAGACCAGGGCTTCCTCATCTGGTGAGACTGCTGCCTCAATGGCAAAGCAGGCCCCTTCTTTCAACCCATGGCAAGTGGCCACCTTGCATAGATAGTCACTCCTGTAAGCGGCAGGCCTCTCACACCACAAGTGAAAGGGTTGATGGCACAGGTGGATCAGGTGAGGCCTTTCAGGGAAGACCTGTACTGCTGCCTTGTGATGAGATGTGCATAGCAGCCCATTCTGTGCACAGGTACCAAGACTGCTCACTGGGACAGCTTTAAACATCATGTCCAGGTCAAGATTCTCAGCATCTGATACTTCTTCTGGGTCAGGGAGAACATCCACCACAGGATCATCCTCCAATGCTTCTTCTTCCCCTGCCACCTCACTTTCTTCTACACCCCTTTTCCTCTTCAACTGAAGATCCATTTGGAACAAACTACACTAGGAGAATTGCTGGCTGTCACTTGAACTACTTGATTCTTGGGTCAAAAAGGCTGCCATTCCAAACACATGTGCCAAGATATGACAAGTGAATGCATCAGATTGTGACTCCTGCTTGCCTGTACCTTTCCTAAATCCAAGTGCATGATTACAACATGGTACATGGCTGCTAAACAGCAAGCTACTTCTTAGTTAGCACATGCATCAACATATGAAATAAGACTCCTGTTTACTTTTACCTTTCCCAAATCCAAGGATATGAAAGCAATACAGTAGATGAGTGTAAAGCAGCAAGACATTTCTTACTAGGGACAATGCAACAGCATGACTGCAAAGCAGCACTTATGACCCACTGATCCTCCAACCCACCAGCAAGCTGCAAGCACAAGGCTCTTTTAGACTTTTCCTGCGCAATCATGTAAGACTTGTTTTCCTGGGCACCTAATAGCCTAGCATCGCCTTGTCTTCTTCAGACAAGATGCTTCCCTCAAGGCACCACCCTGAACTGCTGATGCCTCCATCCTCTGGTTCAGGTATGGGTTGCTGGCCCCAAGCACCATTGCTTGTCCCTTTCTGACAAGCCCAAGTACTTGCCAATTTGGATGGCAAGTAGCTCAGGGAGTGCCTTGTCACTCCTCTGAATGGCCAGGAGTGAGGTGTACCACTCAGCCAACTCTTCAGAGGTTGCTTGAAACTCTTCTGAACTCCCTTCTGATTCTTGGGCCTCTTCACCCCCTTCATCCTCTTCACCCTCTTCATCCTCCTCTTGAGGCTCTTCACCCTCTTCATCCTCCTCTTGGGGCTCTTCACTCTCTGGGGCCTCATCCCCTTCACTGGACATGGCACCAGGCGCCCAGGATGTTGGTAGATGAACTTTAAAGCCAAATGCTGCAGAACATACCATCCAAGACTCACAACAACCAGGCAGCACACATGCAATATGACAGCTCTACCAATAGACATTGGCAATAAATTTTCTGATCAATAGCCCCAGCCAGCCAATAGCCAGCCAGGAGAAAACTAAGAAATGAGAATTAGTATGGGATTTACATCAGGAGAGCTGCCCCCAAAGAGCTAAACAGCAACTAATTATGAGATGTTTAAGCCCCAAACCCTTCAAAAATGAGAATCAAAAAAAAAGAATTACCTCATTTTTATCCTAGTAAACCCTAAATTCCCACCCAGGCCGGCTTGGCCGTACCCACCCATAACTGGGTGGCCAGCACCCTGAAGACGTCCGACAGTGATGGTTCCAAGGCTGGTAAAAACGATGGGTGGTGCCTATGGAGAGTGGTCGATTAAGGGCCTCTCAGGCCCCAGCGCTGCTTAGCGCTAGAACAGGGCTTAGCCCCAATGGATGGCAGTACTGCCATGCCAATCATCCACATGTGCTACCGCAGGATAATCAATGTACATTGATATGCCCTAAGAAGGGCAATACCCTAAACCCGGAGGGGAAAGCCCTCCACCACGCCAAACCCAAAGCCCTCCACCACGCCCGACGCAAAGCCCTCCACCACGCCAAACCCAAAGCCATCCACCATGGTGAAGCATCAAGCCTTTCACCACAAGTGGGCTGCATGACTGCAAGAAACCTTCGATGCCTGTGGTGGGAATTTCAGGGCTTGCCCTAAACCCTAAAAGGTGGAAAATAGGGTGGCTTGCCTCCTATCTGGAGAGGGGAGGGTAAAAAAGTGTTAGCCCCAGATCAAAGGGCACAATGTCCAAGAAGCGTGCACATACACGCCAATGAGATGCCACCACCCTCACACCCTTTAGGTGTGTGGTGGTGCCATCCATGCATCAGACAGACAGCTGCCACGCAAGCGAGACGCCCTAAACCCTAAACCCTAAGACCCTAAACCCTAAACCCTAAAACCCTAAACCTCTCCCTTCTGGAAACCATATAAACATTGCAAACACATCACCAAAAAAACTAAGATGGCACATTTCGTTAGAGGATTTAACTCGGCAAGTCTGACAAATCAAACGGTGGAATTCATGCCCAATGTGAATAATTGTCAGCTTCAACAAAGCTTTTGAGTTTTGATCCGTGAATGAAATGTCACTGAATGAACCTTTCATTCTATGTTCACTGCTGGCTGTCTGCATTTTTTTCAAAAACCAAGCTCTGACACGCGGCGTCCCAGGACGCAAGGTTTTCACCCTGCACCTGCCCGCGTCTGTACTGACACCTCGTGGTGCGTGAAATGAAGCTGGCAAACTTGGCGGCTAAAGGGATTTGATACGCCCGTGCCAAGAGGACCTGAACATGGCTGTGCTGCAATGGGAGCCCCATTGCGGCATAAAAATGAAAGTACTCAGAGCCATCCTGATCAAACAGGGCAAAGGCCGGTCTATCAGACCCGCACATGGCTTCTACGAACACCTCCTGTGACAATTCCACTTCTTTCTTTTTGTGCCTCACTGTTTGAGGACAAAATTCAGTGGTTTGTCCTGTGGACAGCCATGCAATGAACAAAGCATGCGCTATGCGCGATGCTTGCGCTGGCCAACTCCAGCAAGTGCTGCTGTGCAACAAGAGAGGGATGCTGACTGTGATCTGATCCGCAGACTTGACATGCACGAACAGGGCATCGAGGAAAAATGGCAATGAAGCTCCCAAGATTCGGTCGGCTTCGGATACCAGCTGTGGGTCCACTGCCGTGTGGTCAACCACTACGGGAAACATTTGGGTCAGATCTGGTAGGCGCACCTGCCGAGGCGGAAGGTTTGATGCTGCAGCTGCAGCTTTCAGGAGATTCTCCCTGTTATGCAACAGGATTTCCAATTCCTGCT
>VSDK01021480.1:554547-565088 GCA_009767595.1 Symbiodinium kawagutii
ACTCTTTCCGAGACATAGTACCAATGGTTTGTTGATGAGGATGATGATGATGATGATGATGATGATGATGATGAAGATCATGATGATCATGAAAGTGTTGATCACGATGACATGATGACAATCATGGTGACAATAATGATCATGTTGATGATATTGATGATAATGCATGATGATGATACATGATGATGATATTGATGATAATGCATGATGATGATACATGATAATGATAATTATCATGATGATAATAGTGATGATAATGATGATGATGATGGTGATGCATCATGATGATGTATGATGATTACAATGATGATTACAATGTTGATGATGATGATGATCATAATGATGATGATGATGATGATGATGATGGTGATGCATTATGATGATGATGATGATGATGATATTATGAAGGTTCAAAAAGGAACTTGTCGTACATATTTTGGTTTTTAGTCGTGGGCCCAGAAGGCGTCTTGTTCGCAGGATGTTGAGATCCTCTCGTTGGATTTGTTTTTATTTCGTGGGATGAACCCCCTCTCAGTGCATGAACATGATAAGTTGCAACCAAATTTTCACAGGCTGCAGCCTGTGCCATGGGTAGTTAGGCTCTAGCAAACCATGCGGTTCAACTAGGAGCCGTATAAATCCAATGAAGCTTACATATCACCTGGTCATCCCAGCAGCTGCCTTCATGGGAAGGAAGCAAGGCATAAGCACATGATAGGCTACAACCAAATACCAATATGCTGTACGCGGCAGAAGTGCAAGGTAGATTTCAGCCAAAGACCAGTAGAATGCAATTGGGCCCATAAGTAGCAATGCAAAAGTGCATGACAAGTTCCAACCAAATATCTATAGACAGCACCAGAGCATACCAAACTCATGGGTGGTAGAATGTAGCCCAGCCCCAAGGTACTCAGGCATCGTGGGATTCTAACAACCATGAACACACATAGTAACCTTTTGCTATCTTTTGATAAAATATAGATGTAGATACATAGATATCACGGGCTTTTTAGTCGAATGAATAGGCTTGCAAGCGGCTAACAGTTTTTCAACTGCATTAAGCTAATCTTTGATCTTTGTTACAAATACGGAGAACACATCAAAAACTTTCAAGAACCATGGAAAAATGGGGCCCGCATTACGACCCTCTCTCTAGAATTGCAGGAGGTGGCTAGGGCATCACCCTGGGCGCGTGCGCCCGGTAGCTCTTGTCGACCAAAAAATTCCATGCTCCACAGGCCAGCTGAAAGGTCTTCCCCAGCAAGCAGAAAAAGAGCGCGCGCTAAATAGATTGCTGCCACATTGCTCAACGAGACTGTCCGTTTTTGAACGTCGAAATTTGGAAATAGGCAGGCGGCCCGATCCGGGAACTGTTTGCAAAATGGGCACGCCTGACGTCAACGTAGTCAGCAAGTGATCCAACACCAGCTGCCTGACAAACGCAGCAAGCTGCAAACAAACGCTCCTTGCCAAACGCTGGCCACATGAGCACCAATCGCAATCCTATATCTTTGGTCTCATGGTTTCGCAAATCCGCTGCAACCATTGCAAGCAGCATGCCGTACGTGCCGCACAAATCAACGACGACAATTGCTGAACAGGCAGGGCTGTATCAAATTTCCACTTTTTGTCAAGAATTGGGTTCTACGGCGATCGAGAGCAACGGTGCTACTAGCATGTCGGCTTTATTATGATATCATCGTTTACCGTATTGCGCAAATAAAAAACAGACAACAACCACAAAACACCAGGTGTATTTTTGGGCAAGTCGGATACCAGGTGTTGAATTGCAGAAGCCAACAACCTCAAGATCATGTGGGCGCAACAGAGTTTCTGGACATGAGTGAGAAAAGCGCTGACTTTGAACACCAAACAGATATGAGCCACATTTTTCGTCCAGGACCAACTTTCACAAGATGCATCCTGGGGCTAAAAGCCACCCACAATCTGCCAACCAAAAGCGCTTTGCTAACTACTGACCATCTAACAAAAGAGGTTTCTATCGGCTGCGCACAGCTTCAAAGTTCTATCAGTTTTGGAAGGCGTTGGTTATTGTCGGTTTAAAACTTAAAACATCAACCAGCCTGTTCCTAAGCTTGTTCATGATGGCTTCAGCTATCATAGCTATTAGCTATGGGTTTGAAGCTAACTTTAGCCAACACATATCCTCAACCTCAACATACATTCTGTGAGCTGGGCCCAGACTGGTGGTAGCGCGGCGAACTTGGCGACCGATTGCACACAAGCAGTACGCAGCTAGCCAGGTATGAATCAATGAACTGGCATTAACCAATGCATCGCCTGCGACAACAAGTAAGAAAACATCAATGAGACGACAGCGCTGATAGCTGGCCAACATGATACCATTTTTTTCACACAAGTATAAAGCTCAAAGCTGTTAGCCAATACCCATAGCCTAGTATAGCCAACAATCGGCAACACCAGTACAGCTGCTATGTTCGTGGAAGAACTCTGCTCATGCCGATCATTATCCCTTCCCTTGCTGGGGATGAGCTTCCGGCCGTGGGGGACTGTATTATTTTTTGGGTCACTGCAATTAGTTGGGTAATGGTTGGACATAGGGGATTATGACCAACAAGATCAAAACGGAATAGGCACAACTACATATGGTTCTGGGCCACTATCAACCAACCGAGAATTTGTTTGGTGAAGCCAAGAGAGACTAGACTGGTCTTTTGGGTAATGTTTTTGGGTACCAGGGGCCCACAGCCATATGATGCCTTTTTGTACACAGAAGCCATGTGTCCACACAGGGAGCTGGCCCTGGGGAACCAGCTTGGGGAACTAGCTTGCTGGGGTGAATAATGGCAGGATTAAGTTGTTGCTTCTTATTCATTGCTTTGCCATCAAATGGCACCTGTTGCATTGTGAACCGAGATCTATGCCATTAGACAATGAGAAACCGTTAGCCATCTGCTGAATGGTTTTAAACAATGTACTGGATGCCAACAATCATCATGTTTGCAGTATAAATTTGCTACATGCCAAGAACCACGCTGCACCTTTGATAGAAACAGTCATCCATTGTTGACATTTCTGAGTATACGACAGCGTAGATGTAAACTCTGCTAGACTGATTCATGATTAGAGGCTAAGTATCAACGATGAAATAAATGATCCTTTCATACTTTGCATACATAATCAATGCAAAGCAATGCTAAGCATCAAATAGCATACAATGCCTAAGATTGCTTATCATCATTGCTTGCTATATTGTTGATGATTGCTTTTTCAATCAGTTGTACAAGCTATATCCGTACCATCCAGTTGTATACATATATAATCATAGCTTGACATAAAAATTGAAGTGCTATTGACTTGTAACAATGATCCAACTATATGTATATATGTACACAACTAGTATGATACAATGATGCAAGTAGGTACACAATGATACTATGTAGTTATTGTATGGTGGTTTCTCAAAATATGGGACCCCAAAAATGGTTGGTTTAGTACTACTAAATAACTATAGATGGATGATCTAGGGGTACCCCTATTTTGAGAAACACCCGTATGTATCCAGCAACCAGCTATACAATGATCCATTCCTCCATCACTACATGCGCCGTGTCGGGGCGCATTCCTTGGAGCCCCTGCTGCAACTCCTGACCTCAGCCGTCGTTCAAAAATCCGCCCGCGGTGAATGGTTGGTTAAGCATGCATCCAAAGATTCAGTGAATGGCAATTCGTTAGTCAGTTTCTTGGATTGGTTAACTTAAACTTAGTTTGATTGGTTAACTTCATCCAAAGATTCACTGAATGTTAAATGTTTGGTTGGTTAAACTTAACTGATTAATGACAAATCATGTGTTTCAGTATGGCAAATAATGCTTAACTGATGAATAAAAAAATGTGTTTCATCATTTGACGATGGTAAATAGTGTTTCATGATGGCAAATAATGGTTATTGATTGAAATAAACAATAATGCCTAATTAATGATAATGGTCCAATGGCCATCGATGGTTGATGATGTTGTCGCCCGATTGGTGCAGGGGGGAAATTATTCAGAATCCTGGTTTGCTCTCCCCCCCACGAGTATGTGCAATTTTCTTTTGGAGATGTCTATCTTTTATGTTGTTTTTTTTGTTGTTGTGATTGTTGTGGTTGTGGTTGTGGTCGTGGTTGTGGTTGTTGTTGTTGTTGTTGTTGTTGTTGTTGTTGTCGTTGTCGTTGTCGTTGTCGTTGTTGTTGTTGTTGTTGTTTCAACGTTAGCACCCGCTCAAAAATAACAAGGAGTTGTGAAACAAATCTAGCTTTTTTTCATACATCTACTAAGTCAAGTGAATAAGTAAAGAGTTTTCCGATTAAATGTTCAAATGATCAAGTTTTCCCAGTGCTCAGCAGCAGAAAACGCAAGGCTTGCAAACCAGAACCCTCAACAATATTGTTCGTTGGCACCGGGCTCAACAATGAGTTTGTTGGCGCCCACTGAATAATGGCACATTTTTTTGAGGAAATCCAGATTTGATTTCCAATATCTGTGAATCAATTAAGGAACTGATAGACTAGTGAACTTAATATTGACTTTACATACTAATTCCTCCTTGCCACAACCATCACAACCTTACTTACCTGATTTCCTCTACTTCCTGCTTTCACCCTTCCACCTGCTTCACACTTCCTACTCGTCAGTCCCTGCTTATTACTGCCTAATACTTGCTACATAGTACTGCCTGCTCGCCACCGCCTACTTCATCCCTTCTACTTCCTGCTTGATCGCTTCCACCTGCAACCATGAAGCCTTCAGAAAAACCACAAGGAAATGCCTCTAACATGCCCCGACTCATGTCGCCATCTTGTCGCAGGGTTCCAGGCTCGCCATGGTCTACCTATGTCCCAACAAATGGTCCCATGACCTGCGCAAGATGATCCCTCTAAGCCCTGACATGTTTGCCGAGCTGGTTGAAGAAGTCATGGGACATCCCTAGATCCATATCCCCCCAGCATCTTTGATGGGGAATCACCAGTGGTCGGACATCAAGCTGGACCGTTGGTAGTTGCCACTTACACAAACCAACCGCATCCAAGCGCCACAAGGGGCCAACCTTTAAAGTACTCCGGAGCAGAGTCTACATAATCAGCTAAAAGAAACCACAACTATCAACTAATCATCGACAGGCTATCTGCCATAAGCCAGCTCTTTGAAATCCATTTTGATAGTAAGATTTATGAAGTAACACATCAAGTCATCAAGTCACCATTAGCCATGACCAAATCTTGGTTGATAAACGCTTAGGGGTCAATGATGGTTGCCAATGGCTGGGGGGCAAAATCCCGTACCCCAGGTTCCCCTATCATTAACCAGGCTGTTTTCCCTATAGTTGGCTGGGTAATAACCCCCACTATTGGTTGGTTAACTGCTTGACCCATAGCCAATGGATTCAACCATTGTGAACCCACGTCGCCGAGCCCCCGAGCAGCGAAGCTCCAACATCTGTGGGGGGCGGGTAACAAACTCCATGTCCGGGTTGGCCTGCCAAGATTCAGCACCAACATCCGTCTCTCTCAGTTGCTGAGTTGGTTCCGTTTTTTTTTGGATGGATTGTTGGTTGGTTGGTTGGTTGGTTGGCTGGTTGCTTGGTTGGTTGGTTGGTTGGGTGGTTGGGTGGTTGGTTGATTGGTTGGTTGATTTTACAATTCTTTGGCCCCTTCTACCAATTTTGGTCAAAGAATTGGTATGAGCCTTACCCAAAGCCTTGCTGGTGATGTGTGGTTACAAGCACTTTTGCTCACTGCTCACACTTAAAAGTCACCATTTACATGACAATAATTGAAGTAGACGGCCATCATAAACTAACCATAGTTCATGCTGTTCAAATCCGAACTTGCCAAACTGAAACAATTTAGCATAAATTGACATGATGGTTCTAAAGATTCATCTTCATCCTTGGCTGTCATTTTTCAACCATATCTCACCCACCCCAATCCTTCTGAGGATGCAAAACAGTTGAGGAATTACGTAGTGCAAATATCGCAAGCAACAGCAGTTGTCTTGATCTGTTGGTTTTTCGTTTTGAACTTATGGCACTACAGTGGTTCAACCTGCCAGCCATTAGGGTTGGTCATCATGACTTGCTTTCAATATATGGTATGTGTGACTATGTGCATACATCTCAAAAAATCAAGACCTCGCTTAGATGTATGATGGTGCGTGTACATTCCATATCCACTTAAAAAACATACTGTACTTTCGGCCTTAAAAAATGTAGTCCCATGACTTTCACAAGCCACCAGCAACTTACGCGTTGGTGGGCTCCTTTCCCGACGAGCCTGCAAGGATGCGGGTGACTTTGACCACACTCCCCTTGGTGGCTTGTCAACTTATGGCCCTACAGGGCGGGAGCCTTATAATTTGGGGTGGATCAACATGCATTCTTCACTGAACTTAAGCTTGAAAACCATGGACGTCATGATATAAACCATATCTTCCTTGAACATCAACACTAACCACAGTGAGCAACTATAATGATCCCTTCATAAGTACTTACAGTCTCGTCAATCATACCATTCTTGACGAGGAAACAAACAATTGTGGTCACCCATTGGCCGCTCGGCATGTGTGTTAGTATGATCGCTAATTGTAACTCTGGACGAATCTTGGTCAATAGAAGTCGTTGCGAGACGGATATCTTCAGTGATCTTCTAAATGGTTTGAGAATTGCTGTAACCAGTATCTAAGCATTGTTACTTGCATAAGCATATCAACTATGAAGTTGGCAGTCTTCACCATGGATAATCATTATTGCAAGTTAACCACCATCATAGTTAACTATTAGTGACTATTCTATTACTTATGGTGCTTATCATCAAAATACCATACTTAACCATGATCTCCCACAACCGGTAGCAGTGTGGATCTTAATCATGGCAATATGCGCGTATCAACGGTACTGTCGCCCCGCTGGGTGAATGGCGGCGAGTCCCGAAAAGGGCTACCAAGCGTATAGCCGGAATAGCCAATTCAACAATTTTGAAGCAAATCATACTGGGCTGATAGATAGAGCTAGGTCTTGAATGGCTAATACAGTCTATATAATGTCATGATGTTGATAGAGCTTAACCCATCATAGCTCTTGTGCCCGAATTTCTTCCAGCCACATAACCAAGCAGTAGCCATTTTTAGTCCACTTTAGTCGTTAATTCAAAATATTGACAAGCAGTTAAGCATTCATTCACCATGATTCTAAGCATTCTTAACCATTTTCAACCGTCATTCACCATCTGGTTGGTTACAAGCCATCCCAAAAACTGGTTAATCCACCGTCCAAAGTATTGAGAAAAAAATGCACAAGTGTTTGAAACCACTACCTAGAAGCTGTCTAACCATGATGGCTGGTTGCTCTCCCCTACTAGTAAGCATCATTCATGAATATTACCTCTATTTGATCAACCTTTATATAACCTCTATATAGCCCCTATACAACCCCCGCAAAACCAGTATGAACTCCTAGTATAAACCACCATCATCCCTAGCACCAACCAGTTCTGCTTCATCCGCCGTGGCTACCTGCTCCCCTGCGACCCAGCCACGTAGCTGACGGTGACACCCAGGAGGTCCCCGTGGTGCGACCCACAGGCGCTGCAGGTGCACGGAAACGGCGGGACGGTGTCTGGCTGCCCCACCTGAACGTCAGGACAGCTGTTGATGAGACGATGTTGTGCAACGATTATGAGAAGCTTCTCATATAGTGGTTTCTCAAGATTGGGAATTCCCAAAGTACAAGAAATGGTTGATATTGGATGATTTGGGGGTTATGTTTCCATATTGTGTCAACGCATATGTCATACATGTGATGGTTTCTGAAGCTATATAGGGTACCCCCAGTTATCATCCATTAGTAGTCATTTATAGTAATAGCTGTAATAAACCATCCATTTTCGGGCAGTGTTCCCCACTTTCGCGTATTTTGACAAAAAACCCATATGTTATCATAGTATTCATAGTACATGTGGTCATAGTGTGGTTATATTCACCATACAAAACATACAAGTATTAATACACTAGTTAATAATTGATAACCAAGACAACTATGATGTATGTGATGATATTATGATGGTTATATGATAGTGATATGACGTACGGTATATTCATAGTTTAGAATGGTTCATATTATGATGATATGAATGATGGCTGTATCATGCTGGATATCAAGGTCCGATATTGATCGCTGATTGTCGTCGATGGTTGAATATCAATGCCAGGGTCTAGTAGCATAAAGTTGACCATAAAATTGTCATGATTGGTCAATAGTGGTTAGCAACATTTATTTTCATGGCTTGATTTTCAAAGTACTATTGGACTACTGTTGTCATTACTTACTGGTTAACAAATAACAAAAAAACAAAAAAAAACAATCATTATCAATGATGACTACTGGGTGACATTACGTCATGGTCAAGAACAGTTTGATGCTCACGGTTGAAAATGCTGGTTCAAATTTGTTGAATATAAACACTTACATTCCATGAACATGATTTTAGTGAACATGAACATGAGTAACTATTTTGAAAGACAACTTTTGGTTTCTTTCTCTTGGTAATGGATAGTAGTGGTTGATGCAGCTTGGCGATGGTCTATCGCTCGTGCCGGCTATGGCCCATTGGTCGTCATTAGCCATCTCATTGTTCACGAGGCAGTGGCCGGTCACATTAGCTGTTTATGAGCAAAGATGATGAGTTCCACTAGCTTCTTTCACAGAAAGATTCGAGATGATTACTGCCTGTGCTTCCAGATTGGTTCCAAGTGCTTAACACCATTCTGTATGATCAGTGCTCATAGTCGCGCCAATAGATTGGTGTTGGCTTCCAATTTCCAGTCATGACTGGTAGACTCATTTTCGTAAACCTCCATCATTTTTCAATAGCTGGTGATTTAATATCAAATGTAGCCTTGCTTATCAATATGAGTCTTTCGTTAATTACACCAGCTTGCTGATCATCAGTGGAGCGAACAGCCGAATAGCTGGTTCATGCTTATCACTCCCAAAAATATGACTTAACCAACTCACCAATCAATCACCAAATATTGATAATATTGATATGGGGTACATGATTATCATCTAACCTGGTTACAATCAATAACCATCCTTAATCAACTAACCATGGGTCAAAACCCTGTACCCCTGGTTGCCCATCATTAACCCTTGTTTTCCCTACCATTGTTGGTGGTTATCCCCCATTAGTTGGTTGTAACCAGGGTTATCCTCCATAGTCAACCCACATGTAGCCCCACCTTGTAGCACATCCCTCCCTGGTTTCCCTGTCGCAGACTTCCGGGTCTGCACCTGGATCTCTGATCGCGACCCTGGCGGAGTTCGCGGGTGCCAGGGGCCCCCAGTGACACCATGAAAAAAGTGGTGATTTGTCATCAATCAAATGTAGGGGTATATCATGGTATATATCATGGTATAGATCATGGTATATCATGGTATGTCATGGTATATCATGGTATTTCTAGAGGTATATCATGGTATAGTATGGTATATTATGGTATATTATGGTGTATTATGGTATATCATGGTATATATTATGGAATATCTAGAAGTTTATTGATATGGCAAATCAGCACTTTTGATGGGAAATCGATTGAACACTTTTTGATATTATGCTTTCTCAAGTCAGTTTGGGCTACCACCAGTTATCATCCAATGTAGCGTCTTATAGTAGTGAACCAACTATAACTTTGGTGGTTCCCCCAGCTATTAAGAAACCACCACTTTGGTAACCCCAAATTTTGGAAACCCAAAAGCTGACCTTGCAGAGCGGGTTCCGCCTTTTCCTCGCTTCTTTCAACTGCTTCAAGCGGTTCCTGTGAGACACGCTCACCTGCAGTGGAGAGAGAGGGGAAGCTAAGAAGCAACATGCCCAATGATGGGTACAAGGGTGGTTTCTCAAAATAAGGGACCCCAAAAAAGGTTGGCTTATTGAATGCTAGAAATGGTGAATAAAGGATGATTTAGGGGTACCCCCATTCTGAGAAACACCCATATAGGCACCGTAACACAAGCTGATGCAAACATGACATGACAACATCAGGAACCATAGCTCGGATGGTTCATGTCGGCTGAAAATCTGCTTCACAAAAATTTGTTTGGGAAAGCTACAACCAATACACCCAAAGGGATACAATGGGAGATAGACCACCTGAACATATATCAAGGTCATAGCTACTGAATGGAAAAAAATAAACATCAATTTGCTACGATCGATATCCAAACTTCTTGATACTTCTTGACCATCGCGGATCGTCATCCAAGTGGTTAGGGATTTTGAGAATATGCTATTGGCTGGTTAGTGTTTGGCCAGCCCACCGTCGGTCGAATTTACTCATCATCTCAGGCGAGAAGGGAATATCGCAACATTAGGAACCAATATCGAGTATGTATATATATGTATATGATATAAATATACATATATAATCATATATATATATATTTAATTAAAAAATATATGCACTATAGTGGATAAAACTAGCCAGTTATAGCTAGTTTCCGGGCAGTTTCCAGCTTACAACTG
>VSDK01021480.1:565099-579578 GCA_009767595.1 Symbiodinium kawagutii
AAGAGCGGTGATGCAAAAAAGAACTGGGGAATTCATTGAAAAAAATCACCAGAAATGAGAAGAGCATAGGAGCACCGAAGTTCTTTTGCCTATCATCGCAGGGTAGACATGAACTGAAACATAAACAAGCGTGTCCATGATTGCATCATGCAACCCCAAGCTATGACCATATTTCGTCGGGAAAGCGCCCAGCATGTTGGGCAACTCATTAAATACCATTCAGTCGAAGCTGCGTGGTTCCCCCGCCATGGCCGTTGGAACAGCAACCTCATCCGTCATGGATCAACCTGGAGCAGCAACACTGGGCTTCCATCACCCTTTTCATCTGTCAGTTTTCGCCTGGGTGGTGCCGCCGCAGCGGTTTCACACGTGACTCCTCACGATTCTATAACTTCTAAACACGACACTGACAATACTATTCCAATGCATACTAATTACGGAATATTAATCCATGTACCTGTCGAATACTCGATCAATATGCAACTGTATGTAATCAAGAACGATAGGACTAATATGAACCAACCAACAAATGGTTTTGTTGCTTCCTGTGCTGTGTTGCCTGCTGTTCCTTTGCATATGACATGATGAAGCAGCAGAGTCAACAAACATGGCCACGGGGTTTGATGGCGTCTATGGGAGATCCTTTGACCACCTGTCGACCCAGCTGTCATTGCTGAACGAGGTTGCAAACACCTACAAATCTCAATGGATGTATTGCCATTCTTGGCATGACTGATTCAACACACATTATCATTGGCAAATGGAAGTTCTTGACACCAAGCATTGTTTGGAATGGCTCATGCACATTTCTTGCAGGGCTCCTTGACCCCCGAGCAAGGGCTCCCCACACTGCGAAGGTTCCCGACTCCTTCTCTGCAGCTTGAAGTTCCTTGACTCACAACGGCCCAAATTCCCAAACCAATGGACCCAATGGACAGTTGCCTCTGGACTCTTGGAAAAGTTTATGAGCTAAATAGTTGACCAATCAGTAGTTGACCAAGTGGTTGACCAAGTGTTCAAGTTGTTGACTCGTAGATACTCTTAGTAACTTTTCTTTGAACATTGCTAGTAACTAGTTGATAAATTTCAAAACTTATCAATGGAGAGCACAACCTACCCTCTGTGTTGGATAATTTCATGCCTCGTTTCTCTGCGACAACTTACTCGTTCTCATGTCCATGCAAGCTTGCTCGGCACGCCTACCGAATCTCATGCGAGCTAGCGTCTTGCTCAATTACGCACACACGGATATGGCAAGGGCCTTGCCAAAAATAAATACTGGATTTCTAATGACAAACTCTGTAACCATATGTGTTGCCTAGGTGCATATAATTGCACATATTTTGCGTGAAGCGAAGCCAATCGTCTCCAATGTTAAAATGGATCAGTTCCCGATTCAAAAACCAGTTGGAGTGGATTCACATGCAGCAAATTAACTGCGAAAACCATTGAAAATCGGTGTGGATTCACATAAATTAGCCAAGAAAGTCAGGTCAAATCAGCAAGCCGCCATGGTTCCAAGTTCATCCTTTCCGCTTTCAGCTCCTTCACTTCTTGACTCAACCTAAAGACGGCAGGGCGGCTCCGCAGCTCTGCGCGCGCAAACAAGGAAGATCTTGGAGAGCGCGTCAAGCAACCAATCCCTTGATGTACATCAGCAAAGATGTATTGTTTACATATGGTGGTTTCTCAAAATAGGGGGACCCCCAAATCATCCACTGATAATCATTTCCAGTAGTAAACCTAACATTTTTTGGGGTCCTCTATTTTGAGACACCACCATATATATGATATTATACCGGTGACAAATGAAGCCATCAAACAAAAGCTACACCTACAATCAACTACCAATGCTTACAAACCACTTCTGATCATGACAGATTTGAATCACGGAAATCCTCACTGAAGTCAGGTCTTTGTGGTCATATGTGCAACATTGTGGGTTTGAACTGTGTCATCCATGGTTGGTCCATGAAGGTCTCCAATCTTTGATGGGCTTGTCATCTTGTCTTTCGATGCCAAACATCTTTCATGTCCCAGGACAATTGTGAAAGCTCGAGTCTGCTTCCAAACTCTAGTCACCAAGTTCTTGAGAAGCTGATGATGACATGTAGGTCAAGAAAACGGATCCGATGCCAGGGCACACCCATCGCTTATCATCTAAATAGTGGTCAGTCACTGCGTGGTAAAAAGTGGTTCATCATAGTCAATGATGATCAATCACTATTGATGATGCTCTGACATGTGGGACTGACCCTCCTCGAAGCTCTCGAATTTAACCTCCCCTTTTGAGAACACATTGTGCAATGGATGCCCTGAACGACATGGACCGACCAAGCTCATTGCTCTCTTCAAGCCCCACCATAACAGCACGAAGAGGGCTTGATCTCAAGTGCCTACGGTGTATGTAATCATCGTCAATCTTGGTTTCTGGGCCTGATCAATGGCCCTTCCTGGCCCGCAGGGACAACCCAAAACCAGCCCAAATTGGTCAAATACGATGTCAACGACAAAATAACATTCAGTTGAACTGTGAGCACAAATCGTTCAACCGAATTACTCCGAGTTTCTGCAGAACTTGGAAGGACCAGCAGTAATTACATAGAGTACTTAAATGGTGATTTCTTTCGAGAAAGGTGTACCATGGTGTACCTCTAGATCATCCTATAATAAGCATTAGTAAACCATCCATTTTTTCGGTTCCCAATTTAAGAAACCCTCAAATGATAGATGAAAGGAATGATATAACAACCTGATCCACAACTCCCCGGCGGCCTCTCCCGCTCGGCATTTACCAAGGCCAGTTGAGCCTGCCAGCTGCAACGTATCCATGATCATGGTGAAAACCATGGCTGCACAATGGCTGAATAAAGGCAATCATTGATAAACCAGTGTGAGTACAACACTTGATATAGGAAATGAGATCAAAAAGTTACTGCTGCATGTGCTTTCGGCTTGTCATGGACTGGTCCTGAAGAAACCACGGTTGCATCCTGGCGCTTGTTGGGATTGCATCTTAAAAACACATGGGATGATCAACCAAATAAAATTGATAATCCTATTACAAACCAATATCGAGCCATATTAGCTAACATAACTAACGACCAAGATCAAGACATATGAAGCCACATATTGCCCTAGACAAATTGAGCCATATGAGTATTAACTTATATTATTAGCTAATATAACAACTGTAAGCAATATCGACCAGAAGTACTGAACATTAATAACCAATATCAAACAATCAACATCTAGCTCATAGACCAATCTCAAGAACAGCGGTAATGATTAGCAGTAGTAGTAGTAGTAGTAGTAGCAAATGAAAACACCAAAGCATTATTAGCAACCATAGCATTAAGAAGTAGTATCAATAGTACTAGTAATACTTAGATAGTGCAGGGAACTATCCTAAGTGGCAATTGTTAGTATTAACAATACTCAGTAGCTAAAAGGAATAGCAATAACAGTAACAGTAATCTAGGGAGGTAATAGCAGTACAAATGGCAGCAACCATAGCCTGAGTTCCAGTTCCCAGCTGTCTTGCTGAAATCCCTGTTGGTTGGTCCCCAAGCCAACGAACAAGAAACCAAGAGGGCACCAAGAGCCGGCAAGGAAAATATGATCCACTGACCATCCTTAGCATGCGCGCTACCGCTCTATTGATCTTGCACTGGCTGGATGACAGATCCGTCTTAACCAGAATGATCATTCACCCATGAAAGGCAACCCGTCTCACCTGTTATCCTCCCTGCTTCGCCTGTTGTTCACGCTGCACATGTCTTAGGGCCGCAGCCTATGGGCGGGCTGGGCATTCACAAAAAAGGCAAGTCAAGGCAAGTCAGCTCAGAATGGATTGTCAACGATCTAGGATTGCTAATAGTTGATCATTGAACTTATGGTTGATAGATCCTCAGATTGGGATTGTTGAACTTATAATCCTATTGTCAATGATCTAGGATTGATAGTCTTCTAACGGTTGGATTGCTACCCTGTGGTAAACTAACATAGCCATGGATAATCCACCATTTGTAGATTACTTAGCTATTGGGAATGGTGATTTTCCATTGCTATGTTAGATTACCGGAGTGTAATCATGATTGTTGATCGTTGACATTGGTTTATCAGTAGTGAGTCGTTGAAAATGCATGGCTTGTGGTTTGCAACAATCGGAAAACTGGGCATCATGAAAAAGCAGTCACATGGGTGGCATGCCAGCGTACACCAGGATGAGCTTCTTGGCTTAGCGTGCCCGATTCACGATCTTCAGAATCCTGTTGGACTCTCCAGAAAGTGAGACAGCCAACTCCCAGCCATGCTATCCCTGAGGGATGAATGCATGACAGCGTTGATAGTTTTTGGTTGAGCAACAATTGTAACTAGGAAGAAACTTGGCTCAGTTCGGCTCCGTTCGGCAACTCAAAACAATTGGTATATTGTTTAGACACGACCTAGGAGTAGACCAACAGGATATACAAACGAACAAATATTGGAATCAAATTGGCGAGTCCTTTTACGACTAATGTCCAGATTGTTTGCACACACACACACAGCTATCTATTCATTTGCACAAAATCACCAACATTCCACATAAATTGTATGTAGTAGAATACGGTTCTCACTGGACATTCCAAGTTCAGGTCTATCTACCACAATATGAGATGAAGAACCGAAATAGTTTCTCCTTCACAATGCAGTAAGTTGGAAAAAACACGTGCGCATTGATCAGGGTTTGTGGCAATCTTAAAAAATACAATAAGCAACAACCAATCAATCAATCATGATCACCCGTCTGGACCCACTAGACGAAGTAATTTCAAGGAGAAAACAAAATCATAGCAAACGGTTGAAATGTTGTGCCAGTTGGAAAACAAACGATGGGAATCCATAAAAATCATCTTACGCCTTACATCATCCGCAAATAATAGGTAATTACTACGATATGATATCCTAGCTCTCCCCATCTGTAAACAGGTGAAACCCCATCTATTTCCGGACATGAAGCTATGGTTTACTAGTGGTTCAACGTCGCTCAAAGCTGGTACCCATGTAGCGGTTGAAACTGTCAAAAAACATAATCATCAGTTATCATATGTTCGTATATTTTCCGTTATGTGTACTATGATATATATCGCAAACCAACCAACTCCAACCACCCAACTTCAACCAACCAACTTCACCTAACCAACTCCAACCAACAAACTTCAACCAACAACTTCACCGAACCAACTCCAACCAACCAACTTCAACCAACGCACTTTAACTAGCCAGCTCCAATCAACCAACTTCAACTAGCCAACTCCAACCAACCAACTTCAACCAACCAACTCCAACCAACCAACTCCCTCTAACCAACTTCAACCAACCAACTTCATCCAACCAACTCCAACCAAATAACCAACCTCAAATGAGCAACCAAAACCTTTCTCCACTGGCCCCACCTCTTGCTCTGACTGTTCCTGTGAGACCTGACGGAAAAACCGGGGTTACAGCATACCGTTCATTGTCATGTATTCTTTCATGTTTATATAAAGACAGGGACTATAATGGTCAATAGTACTAGGGGATTATAAGGGGTTAACCAACAACAAATGCTTAATAATGGTTTTGTAGGGGATTGTGATGGTTAATCCTAGGGTCGGACAGGGGGCAAGTAAGAACAATAATGCTTAAACAACGACTACATGATGGCATGTTCCCTACAAAAATCATGGCTATGAACTTGGAAGGTTAGTAGGCACTACGGTATATGGAGACAAATCCATCTAATACGGTGGTTTCTTAAAATTGGGAACCCCACAGTTTTGGATGGTCCATATGGTCAATTACCATAGCTGGTTCATATTGGATGATTTGCGGGGGTCCCCTGTTTTGAGAAACACCCAAATGGATGAAAACGTTCTGATGTTTCTTCAAGCCCTAATGCATCTTTCCATGCACTGTTCAACCTGTAGTGTTGCACACCATGCAAAAATGGATGATTTTGTAATGCCCAATTGTTTGACACTGTTCAACTTGTCGTGTAGCAAAAAGCTTGACCAAAATTCAAATCATTTGCAGTGCAGAATGGTTTCTGAGCAATTCTTAATTCAGCATCGTTCAATCTATCTCTTTATGAAATGTATATATATATATACATATTGCGTGTCAGATTTGGAAACTTCCTAAACGAGTCAGTTAATTGTCCGGCAAGTAAAATGGTGCATGTGGGTTCTATAGTTGCGTCTTGTGGATTCATACAACTATGTATGTCACTAGTTTCTTTCTGGTTTTCGATGGTTTCTTGCATTGAATGACTTTATAGCTAAACGTTTTTGCTGATTGTTGTTTCTGAATTTGGTTCTCCATTGTCACGTTCTTCAACGTACAAAATTATTTTGCTGGTAGGGTTGCCGACCATCTTGATCAATACTCATAGATATGGTAGATGATGCGAATCCGCTGATTTGAGTAGGAGTAACTGGCGCAAGTTGGCCAAAACAAATCATTGTTGGTTTGAAACTGTTGCGGATTAACGCAGTGTGGTGGACCAAAGCCATTTGAAATTTGTTCCCAAAAAAACTGGCTATAGATGGCTGTAGCATGCTATACCAGAAACAATTTATAGCGGTCTACCTATCAAATCTGGTGATTTGTAGCTTCAAGGTTAGGGACTGCCAGAGGATGGAGGTTATGAATGACATCAAAGCTGCAAACCAGCAAGGGTTAGATGCTGACAGGAAGATTCGCCTTCAGCTGTCTGCATTCCTCTTGAAGACGAGCCAAAGTCTCCTAGGGCGATGCATCGACTGTACGACGCCATGCTTTGCTAGGATGGCTTCCCCGGTTGGAAACACTTGATTCGTTGGCGGTTCGGGTCACAAACATGCCATCAAGCATCACAAGCCATCCTTATCAATTAATGCTTTCTGATATCAATAGAAGCTTGTATGGAATTAAACAAGCCACTACTGCTTTGTAACAAGCTTTGTGATGGATATTAGTAGCTTGTTACAAACCAATATTCACCATTACTCATTACTCTTCTGGATGCTCACTCTTGGCGGTCATCATCAATCAGTCACTGTGAATTAGCTCAATACTAACGATTTCACGAGCCAGTAGTAATGGCTATCCTGAATCCTATGAGTGGATCATTATAAGCATTAATTCAATCCTATTAGTGACCAATAGCTTATCAATTTTTGGATCATCACTTATAAGCCGTCACAGTAGTCGCCAGGCCATCCTGAATCCTTCACCATTGTTTAGATTCGCTTATCACTATCATACCATTCTTGAGAAGCTTATCAGTAACCATTTGGCTGTGGGTCAAAACCCTGTACCCCTGGTTCCCCTATCATTAACCATTGTTTTCCCTATTATGGTTGGTGAATCCTCCATTAGTTGGTTGGTGAACTGCTTGACCCATAGCCATTTCACCAGCCACGAATCGTAGCCATCCTGAATCCTTCACCCCTTCCCATCACTGACGGCGACCTCCCCGCGCAGTTGATGGTCGCTCACAACCTGCGTCAGGCGCGCTCACACGGGGCGGCGAGCAGGAACGGCTTCATTGGGCTCCCTACATACCAACCCAGAACCCACATGTTCCACGTGTTGGTAATGTCGTCATTCCTATAAACATACATATCATACGTATATATACATACATCTACACTATACACCTATGTCATACATCTATACATATATAATGTGGGTTCTCGAAATACGGAACCCCTCAAATGGTTGGTTTATTGCTATCAATCGTTAATGTTGGATGATTTGGGGTGTCCCTGGTTTTGAGAAACAATCCCGTATAAACATGTAGGTAAAAATACCATAAATCGAGCATTTGAAGTATGTTGGTGGGATTGGTGATCAGCCCGTATGATGGTTTGGTCTGGTCCTGTTAAGTATGGTATATGCTGGTTAAGAATACTTCAGAGTGGTGCACAAGCAGGTTGATCATTTCATACGTGAGCGTTGCGGATTACTTGGGTCTTGATCGATACTCTGTAGCCCTGGTAAACATCCTATCAAAGAGCAAACTAGTCGAACTGTAGCTGGTTGATACTGTGGGATGAAAATCAATCATAAGCAAAGGTTCAATGATTATTTACGCCACAAGGCCGATTCACCATGGTAAGCTGGCCAGTGAACTATGGGTGCTAGTGAAGTGGGGCCACTGACCAGGCCTTCCTAATAGATCAGTCAGTTGAACGGCCCGAGCTTCTCCTGTATCTTACTGCTTCAACTGATCATGAACATGGCTGAACATGGCTGATCATGGCTGAACCATAGCCACCATCTGGTAAACGAGCACTCCTGGTAGCTCTTGGCCTGGCTCGGCTACAAGGACACCCCTGGCTCCTGGCCTTGCTCCTAGCCAACACCCAGTTTATTTATGGATAACCTTCAACAGCCTTATTTGAACCCCCTTGGTGACCATCAATGAACCATTGATGTAAATCGTGTCCTGGTTCTTGATTCAACCTTACTTATGCTTATCTGGTTTGTGGTTGAACCACCCCTATGAAAAATATGCTTGTCGACCAACCATTTGTTCATGATTGCAAGTGGGAAAATAATCGAAATGTCAATCAAACCACCAGTCGGTTATGACCTGATTTATGAACTGAAGCTAAGTTGAACCCCCCTAGTTGTTATTCAATTGACCATGTCTAATCACATTTATGTTAATTAACTAAGACCAAGGCAAATGCTTAACCACTATTGTTGGTTATCATCCCCTACTATTAGCCATTACAAACTATGGATAATAACTCATGTTTGATAGCCCCTATTATTCTCAGCCCAATATTAGCCTCTACTAATACCCATTATTATTAATAGATAAATTATAACAATGATACCTATTATTAATTAGAGGCTATTATCAACACCCATTATTATTAGCTATCATAATGATTTGACCATGGCAGAACGAAACAGATCGGCCATGGCCCCCCATGGCCGCTCTCAGAAACCGCGCCTCCGCTGCTTCATCCCGCGCTCGCCACCGCAACGAAGCCAGGGCTCGCGCCAAGCGTTCCCGTGCAGCCTGGCGGCGGCTGATGGGTTGGTGAACCAGGGATGGGTGACCATGGTTGAGGCCGTGGCGGCCCATAGCTTTTTATAAAAGTTGTGAATGTTTGATGATTGTATTTGGTTGGTATGTTTATAGTGATTGATATTGGCTAATGATTTGTCTTCATAATAGTTGCGATCTATTGTTCAGTAATCAAGCATATTGCTACTCATCAATTGTGTTTAATTGTTGGACATCCACCTTGGGAAAAACTTACGCAACATATCACAAAAGAACATATCACTATAGATATCAAAAACAGAACATGTGTTGATATACATAAGTTTCAGTTGGAAAGCATCCAGAAATGTAGGTGATAATCTCCGTAGCCAACAATGCCGTCAACAAAACTGCTGACCATGGTTCATCCTCGTTAGTAGCTGGATGGTTCATCTTGGCTAGTTGCCAGTTGTCCACTTATGACCGTGAACCAAAGGATTTTATGCATTTCCAGTTGATGAACATGGTGATGGCAATCAAGCACGACTAGGTCACGATTCCACTGATTCGTGGGTGTTCTTATGATTGATTCTACTACTACTAATACTCCTCCTCCTCCTCCTACTACTACTACTACTACTACTACTACTCCTGCTACTACTACTACTACTACTACTACTACTACTACTACTACTACTACTCCTGCTACTACTACTACTACTGCTACTACTACTACTACTACTACTACTACCACTACTACTACTACTACTACTACTACTACTACTACTACTACTACTACTACTACTACTACTACTACTACTACTACTACTGCTACTACTACTACTACTCCTGCTACTACTACTACTACTACTACTAGTAGTTGATCGCCGTTTTCAGAGGTGATACCCTAATGCAGCTAATGGAATCCTCACAACAAAAATGGGTAAAATATGGAGGTACCTTAGGCCACCATCTCACAATGATCTGGGGATACCATGACAAGCATCGTGTCATGGGTGATTCACATTGCATTCCGAACGATCCTTATCCTTCCACTACGTAGGTATAAGACAAATGGTACTCCCAAGATTCTTGGCCAATATTTGATGGGACAATAGTGATATCATTGGCTCGAATCGTGAGCAGTCATGTCACATTTCCAGGGATGGGCCAAATAATTGAATAGTCATGACCCCTCCAACATCCGGACAAACAAATTCGAAAACAACATCATCAACAAAAAGCCTCAACCAACTAACCAACGAACCACCCAACCAAGCAACTACCCAACCTTAAGCAACCTTAGCCAACCTTAGCCGACCTTAGCCAACCTGATCTACTAACCACCCAAGCACCCACCCAAGCCCCTGAAAAGCAAACGCGCGCCAGGTGCGTGGCACCTCATCCTCAGACTGCGCGAAGCGCAGGCGTTCAGCCATGACCTGCGCATGGACCATGGTGAATAGGTATCAACTAAACATGTCTTTTTAGTGGCTAAACATTTTTGTTTAGTAGTTAAACATCGGTTTTTAGTAGTTAAACATCGTTTTTTAGTGGTAAAACATCGTTTTTTAGTGGTTAAACATGTTTTTTAGTGGTTAAACATCGTTTTTTAGTGGTTAAACGTGCTTTTTAAAGGTTAAACATCGCTTTTTAGTGGTTAAACAATGTTAAACATGTGTTTTTTAACCTGCTGGTTAACAGCTTATCAATAGTTGTTTAACATTATCAATGGGGATTTAACATGGTTGTGAACATAGTTGCGGAACGTGGTTTTTAGTGGTTAAACATGTTGAACATCACTACTGGCAGGTTGATAAGATGATAGTTGATGGTTCAAAATGGTTCATAAGGGTTAATAGTGGTGGTTGATAGTGATTAAAACATGCTTATTTAGATATTAATGGATAATTATAGTTGTTAATTAAACATGTTATAGTTCACAGTGGTTTAATATCAATAGAGCTTGCACTAATTACAGTATTAATAATGGCTAACAATGATTAAACACGTTAACTATCAACGATATAATAAAGAATGGTTGATTGATGCTTAAGAGCGGTGAAGTGATTGATGGATGGTGAATGGTGGATGATTCGCAATGAGTCTTTGCGATTTATTGGTTAATGATGCCTGCTGGTGGCCAAGATTACTGTTTTGCCACAAACTCATCAATGATTCAACATGCTTAACTAAAGTGATCAGTTTATAGGCGGAGAATTGCCCAGGACGGCTAACGTTGATGCAGGGTCACTGGTTGCTGATGGCTAATGATGGCGGATGATGAATAAGCTGGTGATTGACATGCATAGTCAAGAGTATGATAAAGAATGATGAATACAGAGACTATTTCTAACCTGCATGTGTTCACTGGGATGCCAGGTTGAACACATCTGCAAATGATGTGGTAACCTGGTGCACAGAGAACTGGTGCCCCCAGTTCACTCTTCGGTAGCGATGTCTCGTGCAGCTCGCCAAAGGATAAGAAAGGTGGTTGCTGATGTTAGGAACTCGAGCCGATCATGGAAGTAACCCATGGTTCATGGTAGCTAATGATGGTTGATGGTTACTACCACCATGAACCACAATGAACCACCATGACCCATTGGTTGATTAGAAAAATGATGGTGGTTGATGATGATGCTTACTTGCTCTATTCCAAGTTCGCTGCTGGGGAAGCGGTAAACATTCATGAAACGTGACATAGCCATTGCAAGATAAAGCAACCGCCTCAACTGGTGCGCTTGATTTCTTGGATTCACAATGGGCATGTTCTGATAACTGTTCCTTCTTGTTGCCTGCTACACTCCTGGTAACCAACATAGATCTTCCCAGGTCGGGGTTGGATGGTGAGTTTGCTATTGGGATACCCTTCTGGTAGGGTCCGGCTGTTAGCTTCCAGGAGGGTAAGTCTCCCACGAACATTCATGATTCTCCAAAAAAATCAACAATAGTGAAACATCACATCACGAACCATTGATCAACCAGAAATGACACCGCCAAGACCTGTGCATCTCAAAATGGGACTTGGCGAATGGCGGGCTCAGTGGCACCCGTTGCTTCAACGCCATGGCCTGATCCATAGCATTATTAGCAAACGAATGCAGCCGATGTGTGTGCACTATGTCCAACACTTGAGCAGTGTCACCAAAAACGTGTATTTGATCTGTACATATAATATATGTGAATGTATAAAAACAATGTATACATAAATCACCAGCCATATCCCCATGAAATTCGATGAATATCCATTAATATCCATCATCAATCATGTACCCCATGGATTATATAATTGATATACTCAATCCCGTATATATCAATAGCCATCCTTAGTATAAATTGTCTGCATTGCTGATATATCCTTTGGAATATACGTATATGATATAAATTGGGTATATCAATCAGCATATCATGGGCCATATCCCACCAATCAAACCTCAGAAATCTGCTGCCGGGTCCAAGTCATCGTCCTCCCGGCCTCGCGTTCGCGGCTGCCCAGGTGTCGCTCTTCTTCCAAGGTGGCCTCGCGGCGGAACCACCGGTGCGCTCGTTGAGGGTGGTAACTTGGGTGGTGAGATGAGGTTGGCTAAGGTTGGTTAAGGTTCCTTAAGCTTGGTCAGTTGGTTGGTGAGTTGGTTGATTAGGTGGTTGGTGAGTTGGTTGTCAGTTGATCAGTTAGTTGGTTGCTTTGATTTTGACTAACCACTGAACAGTTTGCCTTGTAACAGTGGTCCAGCTGTTGATTGGAAGCCGTGACCAAGACTTGAGTTTTCACGATGTAGGACTGTTCGCAACCATGGTACCTCTAAACCAGGGAAAGGTCTCGCTTTCAGTGAAATGCATAAACCCAGGAATAACGTTGTATACAACTATCTTGGTTTTGTGCGGCAGAAGACTACAGTATGACAGCTGGCTCGCGTAACCCAACCTTGTTGTTTATGAATAAGAAACTACAACTACAATGCACCGTGTGGCAAATATAATGCAATCCAAAATCACTTGTCAGCAATCCCCAAATGATGCGTGTGCATTGAATCTGATGCAAATGCCTTTCACCTTTTAACAATCCGTCAGTGAATCATTACGGTACTAGGGTGGGAATCCAGAAAACAATGCTAACATAATTATTAATCATTAAACAAACCATTGGCTATCATCCAACTTTTAGCTAGTGGGTAGCTATTCACCATTTGCCATCATAACTCCATCAACATGGACTACCAAAGATTCACTGGTGTTGTCGCTGGTGGTATTATCATGTATTTCATACTCTGGCAGCATCCACATCGGTAGACTACTAGCCAGTAAGATAAACCATAAACTACCCGCATTATGACCATCATAACATGATTAATTATTGATTATCATACCGTAACTGCACCTCAACTATTGAGAATCAAATATGGATTATCAGTGTAATCATCATACTATCCTTTATCATCATATGATTCATAAGATCATCATATTCATCATATCATCCAACAAAAACAATAACACCATGTTTATGGTTACAGTAATCATTCCTTAGGAAGTCCCTAGAAAGCAACAGGTTTTGCCGCCCTACAATGATTTTATGAATCACCACGTTTATCTGCTTGATGGTTTCAAGCTCCATGAAAATATGAGCCAACCAACCAGTTGTTCATACATTTGGAAACATGAAACATGTCAATCAAACCACCAGCCAGTTATGGTTCATATTCATCACCATATTCACCACTAAGCATTATTAATCATTCCTAGTGAGTGCGTAGCAATTCCTTGGACAGTCATTGGAAAGTAAATCAATCCTTAATATCGATCATCACCATATCCTCCAACAAACTATATCTCTAGATGATTCCTTAGTAAGTCCTTAGTAACTTAATTACCAACGCATGTTTTATGGTTCATGTTAACCATATCATCATCGCCACACCGTGGGAACAATCGAAGGGCCTCAGCAGTCTGAAGCTTCTGCAGCAGCAGCTGCGCCTCCGGCTGGAGGAAGTAGTGGTGATTGTGGTGTATAATATGGCTAATAGTATCAATAATATCTGTTGGTACTATACTTTACTATAAAAACATAAATAGTGATTTATAATGGTTTATAATAGTTTATAGTGGTTGGCAAGTGCTGAGAATGATGGTCAAAGGTGGTTGATGAAGTCCTTCTGTTCGAATTGTCAGTAAATAGCAGTTAATAATGATTATGTAATGATTGCTAGTCATGGTTAGTAACAATCATGACTGTTTGAGGTGATAGCCTTGTGTATTTTGTTTGTATAGTGGTTATATTTGCTGCAAGCGTATATTTTACCTATATATGTGAATTGTATTGTATATTGTACATTGTAATATGCATGCATGGTTTTTGAAAGGAGTAATTTAAGCACATGTAAATAGACAGGTGCACGTGTATATTAAATACTAATATATATATATATATATATGTATATACTTTTATATTTAAAAACTATAATATATATGGTA
>VSDK01021480.1:580424-648565 GCA_009767595.1 Symbiodinium kawagutii
ACCAGGGGGGGGGGGGGGGGGGGGGCAACACTGGACCATATATACTATCATATATATACAGATGTTCAGACAGTTTGTGGATAAATGTAGGTGCCATGGGCCTGGAACATGAACGTTCCATTCGGAAAACACAATCTTCTTATGGTGACCACTGCACTGATGATAGTGACTTGTGAATTGAACCATATAGAGAACCCACTATCTATTTGATGGTTAAACTATGTTAAACTGCTGGCTAAACAACAAATCACAAGCCATTTCAGCAACCCATATTTGATGCTAGATCGACTATGAATTGGTCTGCACGGATGATAGTGACTCATGGATTTAGAAATAGTGAGAGCCCCCTGTATTTGACGGTAGATCACCAGCTATTTGTGGTGAGACCGCTGGTTTGCAAAATGACCTTGACTAACCATTGGTAAACCGGTTAATCAACCATCATTAACATGTATTTACCATTCATAAACCAGCTATTTACCACATTCACCAGGTTGCTGCCTTGATGCTTGGGCACACCCACCCAGCGCCTGTCGTGCGCTCAGGGTCAGCGCCTGTGTGCCGCAGGTCCGGATCCAGGTGCGGTGCACAGGTGCGAGCGGTGGCTCGGGTGAATGACCTGCTACTCATGGTGGGTCTAGCAGGGATGATTATATGGCTATGGGTCAATATTAACCAGCCAACCAATGGTTAATGGTTAAGAAAAGGGTATAATAATTATAATAAGTAACAAAAGTAGGGTATATACCAGCTATTTATGGCTATGGGTCAATATTAACCATCAATAATGGGGGATATAACCAACCACTTTATAGGGAAAACAATGGTTAATGATGGGGAACCAGGGGTACGGGGTTTTGACCCACAGCCATATATGGCTAGGATTATTACTTGAATGGTTAGGATTACTGATGGTCATGTAGGATATTAAGTACTTGAATGGCTAGGATTATTGAATTATTGACTGGAATGTAATATCCTGGTCGGGTAATGGTCTGATGGTAAATACTAGAATCTACTGGTAATAACTTGAATATGTAAATGTACTGGTAATGGTGGTGACTTGAATTCATGGCTAGGATTATTGCCAGAAATGGATATCACGATCAATTATTACTGGCAAATATGCTTTACTGGCAACGGATTTCCATTATATACTAGTTGTCATAACTAGCCACTAGCAGTGAGTCTGCGAGCAAGAAGAGGTTTGATAATCAACACATCCTTGCGAGTAATTGAGGAGCCCTGCTGATGAAAAAAAACAATTGACAAAACCAGCAGCTCAGAAGGATGGTTGTGTGGTTGTTGTGTCTACATATTGCAAAAGCTGATTGATTCTTGAGATCAAACAATAACCAGCAAAAGTGAAATGTGGAATGAACTGGACAACTAGACAAGCGTGATTGTTCGAGTGCTATCGACCAAATGTGGCTGGACAACACCGCTGCCTCGCTAACACCTCCGCTGAAGCAAGCAGCACCTGCCGATGGCGAGAGCCTTCCGGGGTGTCCGGAAGGACCCTGGTTACAGGTCTGGATTCCAACAGTCCAAGTCACCAGAGCTCTGACCGAGAAGCGAGATGGCTGTGCCACAGATTGGTTCAGTTGCCATTCGCTACCACAATCCACAACGACTGTGCAACTACTGTTGCGAACTGACACTTGGTGTAACAACTGATTCCAGGTAGCCCAACTGCTAGTTGGTTCAACCACCATCTTGCGAAAAAAACAACCAAGCCTTGAACTTGTGGATTCACACCTCATAGATTACCAGCCAAAATGTTTTTGCCCAACATGACCAAAGTAACTGTGCACCCCCACTGCACTGTGAGATTAGCTGGTGAAGCGTAACTCAGGATAACTGTTGATCTCATACCAGTTTCAACCGAATTGTTGATATCAGTTGGTGAGAAATTCAGGGGAAAGGGTTGGCACCCGATGCTATCCCACCGGTACCAGCCAAGATGAGACACATCCACCCAAGGATGAACCATACCGGGTAGGGGCATATCACCCCCCTCTTCTTGGATTCCCTACGCTGCTCGGCTCACCTGATGATCCCAACATTTTGATCAAGCTTGATCCATGTCCTCTACTGCTTTGCAAGCTCAGGAGTTCAAACAAACTCTCACATACCAATACCAACAGTGCAACCCACTAGAATAGTAATCAATCAAGCATGCTTACTGGTTAGTGTTGGTCACTACCCTGGTACCCCCGATAACGGCCCAGCATTATTGCTGGCCATGGTCAAGCACCACCATTCATGTCATGTGAGCAATGCGCTTGACAAGCGTGGACTTGTATGGTCCAAATGTTTAACCATGATTGACCCTGAGTAATCATCATCAACCAACGTGAAACTGGGACGTATGCCTCTATCAATGCAAACATAATACAATTTGGTGTTCATGATGTATTAAACATCACTACAACCAACACTCACGAATATGACGCATGGTTAACCGCCAGCAATCAGTCCACTAATTTCAACAATCTCAACTGCTATGATCATCACGATCTTTAATATCACTGCTACAAACAATTGCCTAAGCCACTGCCAACCATCAGGAACAATCACCACGCATTGGTCATGATATGATTATCCACCATTGACCATTAGTCATTGAGCATGGTTGACCATCGCGGGCCCCAACTATTACATGTTCATCATCAATTACTATGATTAACCCAATTATCAACCATCTCATCCTTCATGAACCACTACTTAACATCTACTAATCCTGTTTAATCATGATAAACCATGGCTCTAGCCGTGGTAACCGTAGGCAACCATGGGTAACCACCGCTACCCCAAGCACGGATCCCTGCCTGAGAGGGCTCCCTTGGCCGCCTCGGTGTCGACCGCCTCCATGGCGTGGCGGATCAACCATCGTGGTGAAGGGTTTATCAGGGCCCAGGGGTTCTCAAGTCATATCGGTACCCCCAAGTCATAGTTGGTTTGCTACTTTAAATGGTTAAGATTAGATGATTTGGGGGCTCCCCTAATTATTTTGAGAAACCACCATATAATTATAGGGATGCTTAATCATGGATGATTCATAAGGATGGTTTATAAGGATGGTTAACCCTTATGGTTGATAATGGATGGTTTGATGGTGAAAATGGATTTGTAAGGGATGTTTTTTTACGACCGTTGATGACTCTTTGATGAGGCTTTTCATGCCTTTCATGCTTGGATAAGGGTTGATAACGGATGGTTTATACCGGTGAACCCATCTAGCGACCAGTAATGGTGGTTGGTAAGCGTTAATAATGCCTAATTAATTAATGGTGAATAACATGGTTGATAGTGGTAAATTGATGGTTCATATTGGTAAATCACACTTACAATGGTTGATATGGTCAGTATGGTTAAGCCAGTAGTATTATTAAGTAGCGGGGTGATTTATTAACAAACTATTCCCAGGAATGTTTGATCAGCATATCCGCAGGAAATAGCTACAATTGGTGGTTCGCTGCAGAGAAACAACAAGATGGGTGGTTAAAGCAAGGATTTCCTGTAGGTTTTCCCATTTGTACCATTGCTACTTGATAGGTATTCACACTAGTTGTCAACCTTCAGATTCAGGGTGCCGGCCTTTTTCTAGTAAAGGCTGGTCGCGTTGAATGCTTTTCTCCTTTTCTCTATTGAACCAAAACTTCATTCCGTCCCAAGATTCAACACCCCACAGAAATCCTGGTTTCTTAGGGAATCAAGATATCTTATGTACTTGGATTCCATGAGGGGTCTGACACAAAGCTCAAGAGGTCAAACATACTAAAGTATAGCCGCCATCAATATTGTCATTGTCATTGCTTAGTATATTCCGCTTATTGGGATTCATTACCACGAGGAATTTAGGACCTTCGCCAATCCAAAAGAGCGCAATGCCTGCTCGAAACATCTGTTCTTGCGCTGCGCACTTGCTTCATCCGATGTATCTCGGGTTATCCCCTTCTAGTAACAGTGCTGAAACATGTGCATCACTATTTTAGTGGGTTACATAGCCATGAAAACGGCTCGTAACTTCCCAGGAAACACTATTAGCCTTAAACCAACCATCATCATTAACCGACCATTGACCAACTATTCACCAACCATATCCAACCATCATCATCCTTGTCATTTGTTGTTGATTAACCATGACCTCCCCCACCTTTGGTGACTGGCCCCCCCTATGCACCTCCATTGGCACAAAGAATCATCTCATGGCGAAGGAAAACAGATCACCGGGAACCCTTCAGGAGTGAGTGCCGAACATCCGCGACCGGTGTGGCAGCTAAGTGCTATGCGAGGGTGTGGATTGCCCATGTGCAAATGTGTACATTTCCATTCATACATTCTAAACAAACACACATGTTCAATATAATAGTATATAAAAATTGATGTATATAAGTCCAAAAATCCAAATCATTGCATATGCAATATGATGATAAATATGATGTATATGGGCAAATGCGTCTGAGCATGTCCATACTTGGCAAGTTGGCCCATGTTGGCCCTTACCCCAAGAAACATGCAAAAATGCCTAATTACGTACTTCCACCGAGGAAACATGTTTTTTTTTTCGAGGTGCTATGGTACTTCCCAATTTTAGGATCATTCCATGAGACAATGAGACTGAACATAATCATACTCACTCATGTAAATCAATGAGCCTCTCCAGGCAGCTGAAAAAGCACCGGCAAAGCACATGATAAAGTCGTGCCCTGCTGCTGGCATGTCATGGATCCACTCAAATCAACGAGAATTCAGCAGCTGAGTCAACAAGGATCAGCGATGGTGACCGCAAACTTTTCGGTGCACACAGCAATGTCAGGTTGGTGGGTAGCCTTTTGCCTCCATGTACCTGGCACCAACTGAAGACGGCAAGAAATGGCTGGTGCCACAATGGTTTCGGACCAGAAATGATTAGGATGGAAGCTGTGAATGCCAAGTACTTGTCACAAATGCTAACAGCTGCTGGCCATTGAGCCACGCCCTAAGCAGTAAAAGAAACATCTCAGTTCTATCGTAATTCATTCGCAACCCCCGCTGTACTGGTCAGCAGGGAGTTGACCATAGCAACAACTGCAACTAAAACAACGATCCCCTTTGATTGATGGCTGTGCTCGTTTTAAAACATCATGCTTCGTTGCTATTGAAGGTTTTTTACTCACCAGGGTTTTGCATACTTGGTAAAACACTGTCAATCATGGTTGTTGACTAGTGGTTGACCATTATAGAAGCTTTGTTGTTGACTCTCAGAACATATTAGATATATTAGAACATGCACAACCGCAAAGAACAAACAGCCACAAGAAGTGGCCGTGCCCCCGCGCGGTGCACGTGCGTGAAGTGTTTGGCAAAGTTGAGCAGGGTCGGTGGACGTTCCCATGGGTAACACCCCCAACGGCGACTGCCATGTCCCCTGGGTCCCAACCTTCCCTTCCGCTCGGGTCACTTGCTCAACAGCTTGCTGCTCAACGCTACAAGCTCCTCAGTGACAAACCAGTGCTCAGATTAAACCACCGTCAGGACGCACACAACTGCAATGCAAAAACATCACATTCGTCAGGAATGGTGATGAAGTTATAAGATGTCATAAGACTATGTTTTGTTTTTTTTTACTACTGGGTAGTAGATCATGAAAAGCTGAACCGGAAGTAGAAAAACCGGATTTTTGATATGTTTTTTCTACTTGATATGTCATAACTATGACTGTTTTATCTCGAAAGCAAAACCGGAAGTATAAACCACACTGGGTGTGCTACGACTCCACTTCCAAATTTCCCACGAAGTCGCGGTCAAAGGCATGGCAGATAGAAGATGGCAGTTGCAGAAGCAGAGTCGAGCCCTTATATTCAGCCACACCACTTCAGAATTACCTGGTACTACTGTAACCGGGCAGTATGGTTGCTTCTGGGCGGATTGTTGTGATTTGATGTTTGCTTATTGTTGGTATCATTTTGATATTGACTCTAGATATGCGACTACTCTTATGCAGTACTGCTGGCTCTGATAGGAAATCTTATACACTGTAGGACCGTGATATTTCCAATATTGAGCAGGTAGTCCTCATAGTATTGCATATCGGATTCATTATCTAGCAGCACTATACATACATCTAAAACTGGTAGGTGGTTTCAACCCCTATGAAAAATCCTAGTCGACCAACCATTTGTTAATACATTTAGGATAATTCTATAATAAAAAACGATCTAAAATGTCTAAAACCACCCATCAAATATCACCAGATAATTAATGACCTAATTACTGCAGTATGGTGACATAGTGATACTCACTGAGTCACTGGGCAAGGCCCCCAAGCGCCTCAGCACTTTGCTGCGCTCGTTCCAGGTCCCGCACTGTGGTCTGACAGTATGCAGCTCCAGGTGGCAGAACCTGAAGCAATCGAACAGCAACAACCATGGGAGGAGTTCACCATAAACATGCGGATGAAAATGGTGCTGGAAACACTCACATGTGGAAGTAATCTTGAAACATTGAAGTACAAATGATATAAACAAATGTGGTAAATAATTAGTATCATAGTTGGTCTGAGAACTGATCTACCAATATGATCTACTATGTTGGCTGGTATCACAAATAGCTTTGTTGCCACTTTGTTGATCATCATTCTCCATGCCAAGGTCATCACTCAACGGATAGTCATCCTGGCTGCGATTCAAACTCGCATGGGTAGAATGATTCCCATCGTAGCTGGTAGACCATCCCGGGACATGGGTGCCATCAGATTTCATGTCACAAACGCAGGCAGGCATTAAAACCACCTTCAGACTATCCACACAACTCACCGGTGTCCAGAACCCATAGACTCAATTGTACTGGTGAGATACTCAGGAACAACCTCAATGTAATGACAGTCAGTAGCCAGTAGGAGCCTCCAATAGCATCCTTGTTGGCGGCCTACTCAGGAACCCTGTCGTGGATTGTAATCTCATTTCCATTGTACCAGGTAGTGCAACCGGGGCACCACTGCAGTGCTTTCCACAGTCAATGAACTGACCAATCGGGCCTTTGAGTTGGTTCGCCCCACAAACATCACCACGAGGAGGGCTGTTAACAGCATCCCCAGAGGAACTCCCAACCAATGTGCTGCCAATTTGGTAGTTCGTTGCTGCTGATTTACAGTTGGTCTCCAGCCAAGGCTACCCCATGAGCATCCCATGACCAGTCTTCTTGAGATGTTCACCGAACTGTTCACCTACCCATTTTGCTCATGACCCAACGAGAAGTCCTTGGTGGCGCTGGTCCTCAGCCCCTGAGTCTTCCTGCCGGGGCAAAGAGTCTCTGGAGCACCTGGTCAAAGACGCATAGGTTCTCATTTCCTGGGCGGGACATTGGTCAGCTAAGGGGTACCCTGTACCTGTAGCTTCCTCAACAATGACCTGCTTAGCCTCATTTCCCAAGGTGATCACGGCTCGTGCTGTGCCCTTCCTTCGTTTGGACAGCTCGAAGCCTCATGCAAGTAGCGTTATTTCATATGATTGACTGATGGTTAACTGCAGACTTGCGTCTCACTTGCTTGGGAACTTTGTAACCCAGAGTGACCTTTTAGGCCTACTTTCAAGTCCAGTTGAGAGCACTACCTTGGCATCACAAACGCCTGTGCAGGTGTTGATGATCGATCCTGATTATGGTTATTATTTAAGGGTTCACAACCACCATCAACCATCAATGGTTGGGCTGACTAAACCTCCATTTGTGGGGTATCCCTGAGGCAGCTCACCGGTCCCCATCCCACCATGAATGAGCCATCCGTTCACTACGAGAACCCTCTGACAAACGAACCAACTTCTGTAGCTGTTTTTCGGGGTCTCAACAATGCTTAACCCTGTTGGGAAGAGAGAACCCGATGTTTTGTTGGAATTGTAGAACATTAACCTCACTACCAATGCGATTTTTAATGCATGCAGTGCATACACGTGGATTAGTACTAAAACACATGTAATTATACACATACTACTAAATCATGGTCGGTGTGTTTTTTTCCAACTGTTTTGATCTCATCACCGACTGAACATTGTTTGCAACTCAAGGTTGCTGTCATACTGATTCCAGAAGCAACACCAGGACTTGGTCCAACGACAGATGACCATGCGCTGATCACCACAGCTGAGTGGCTGAAGAGTTGCTTCGTTCGGGCGTATTCCCAGACCTGCGGGGCTCCCCTGGTACTGAGACAACAGAAGTACCACTGACCACTGGTTGGTGGTTTCAACCCCTATGAAAAATACGAGTCAACCAACCATTTGGTAATAGTTACTAGGGAAAATGAAAAATGTTGGAAACCACCAACCAACCAACCAATTTGTTGACAATTACCAGGCGAAATGAAAAAAAGCTTAGAACCACCAACCAAACCGGCACACTGTCAGGCACTGCGAACATGTGAAGTTCATTGAAGTTCAACTGTGTTGAGGGGCACTGAACATGTGAAGTTCATTGAAGTTCAACTTGAGATTGGTATTATAAGATGTGTATGAGATTGATCGTGATGCTGTCGCCCCGAGCGATGACCTGCAGGTTGAAGGGTTCTGTGGGGATACACCCACTACATGGAGTCGATATATCAACTCAGCATGTTCATTCCGCGCTACAGCTCAGACTGATTAGAATTATCAATGTAGTTGGACGACGGCCCCTGACGTGTGATTTCGTGACAATTTTGCTGATTTTACTGTTTTTTTCCCGTTTCATCTGTTCTCATGTGGGTCATGAAGTGGATGCTACGTCAAGGATGGGGTAGGGTGGGGTGGGGTGGGGTGGGGCATGTTAACGTTCGCTTGGACTTGCGTCATGAAATTGATGCTACGTCAAGGATGGGGTGGGGTGTGGTTGGGTGGGGTGGGGTAAAGTGGGGTCGGGTGGGGTGGGGTGGGGCATGTTAACTGTTTAACTTTCGGAATTGTGCAAGGTGGCTAAGGTGGCCTACTCCGTGCAATGAATGACTCCAAGCCTCCGAGCTGTGACAAAAAAAAAGTAGTTTGGGGAATTTCCAAAACCCTGATTTTCACAACTTCACAGGCGAAATTGTCACGGCGCCTACACGCCGTGCACATTTTGGATAAGCCGACATGCTGTTTGTGCCACGGCCCGATGGGGGTCGGGAACCATGTAGTTACTTGCATGTCCATCCCGCAAGTAACATGATGGTCAAAGATGGTCATCCCATCATTCATCTGACCACAGACCCAACAGCGGGTCCCGTTTTTCCAACGTTTCAAGCGCTCCAGTTTTCGAGGCTGGCCGCGATCCGCGTCCCATGAAGGTGCTGGGCATTAACGCCGCGGCGTTTCCCGGAGGATGTGGGCCACGTGGTGGAAGAGTGGCCAAGGGCTGTCCATTGAAACCCGGGGATCAGATCAGTTAATACATGTTAATACATGTTAACAGATCAGATCAGTTTCATGATTAATACAGCTAATACAGTGGATACATGATTAGATCAGTTTCCTGATTAGATCAGTGTCATGATTCTTGCTTATACATGTTAATACAGTGGATCTTTAGAAAAGCTATCAAATATGTTGGCACACCGCTCATGAACGACTCAACTTCATTGAAAACGTCCTCAAATGTGAACCAGCGGCTTTGAATCTGTGAATCATGGCAGGCTGGGTTATAAGCTGTTGATGATTGTCAAATGTGTTTCATGAACAGAAGAAAGCAAGGGTTGGTCAACCATTCGGTTTATAGCACTAACCATACTTCTTGGACCACAACCAACTAGGTGGCTAGCAAGGTGGTATCACAAGAAATAGTTGGATATAAAATCAGAAATCGCTAGCATATGAGTCATATGAGTCATTTACTGAGCTAGTCACAGCTACATAGCTGGTAACTTGGACGGTGAGATCAGCTCAGGACGCGTATCCACGTTACAAGGCCTTGCAAGGGCTGATGTCGCATGATGCTCGTTATAGCGTGGCACTTTGGTTACGAGGTGATGAGTTCCACGATTGTTCACCATGGTCATTCATCATGGATTGTAGTTAAATTAGTAATCCAAGACTAACAATCCTAAGATGGATACTGTTGATACCAATGACCTGCTGGATTTACACTTCATGGTTATTGTTTACCGTAGCAGTTTAAAAATGTTAACTTAACAATGTGTGTTTATGATCAAAAAGCTTACAACAAGGGAAAAACAAATAAGGACAAACTGCACTTGTTTCTACCGCACATTTGTCGTGGCAAATTGCACAGTAGTGTCAAGACCTAGGCGAAAGTCTGATGTATTGTTGACTGCATGCGATTTATGTATATTTGTCTAGGGTTGGTTGTGTATGGCATCTCTGATATATAGCGTGAGACAATACATGCAAAATGATAAACCATCTAACAAGCTCCCTGTGTAGCTGTAGGATCAATACCACGTTGCCAGGGCCGCCTGGTAGGGCTGCTTGCACTGACATTTTGATTGGTGAATGTATCCATACTACTACAAGTATGCAGTATGCAAACAAAAGCTGATGCTATCTTTGTGGTAATTTTGGCAATTCCCAGTCCATGTCCTGAAATGAACACAGCAACAAACACGGCTGGTGGGTTCATTATTCCCCGAGTCAATATTGTCAACACCAACAAAAGCAATTGGTTGTTGGTTCTGTTTTCAGGAAAGTGTCCTGATACAAACCTGTGGGCCTAATTGCAACAAGCTCGTTGAGAACTTCCAGTTGAGGAAATCTGGGTGTTGCTTTCGACCCCTGTGGAAAATATGTTTTCAACCAACCAAGCATTTATTGATACTGGGGAAAATAAAACATGTTTGAAAACCAGCCAGTAGTTCATGGGAGTTCATATAGTCACCTAATGGTTTCGCCCTAACGCTTGGTATGTTCATAGGTTTTCCCACAGACCATCAGCTGGGAAACTGCTGATCCAGCAACACATGGGCACCTGCAGGTACGAAGCTGGCGCCCCACATCGATATCTTTTTTTGTGAGCTTCTACGGTCACACCTGAATTTTCCCTTACCAATACAGGGCTTTATCTATGTGAATCAACGCAGGGCTCCCTGGTGAATCAACCAGAGGAATTTTCCCTTATCAATGCTGAGCTCCCTGTGTTGATTCTTTTGGTGATCTTCTCACGACTTTTTCCGTTGACGACAAATCAGCATTCAGCATTTTCATCGGATTCTCCAAATAGGGAACGCCGAAGATGGATTTTATTACTACAAATGCTGAACAAAGTGGTTTGCCCATCTGAGATGTTTCTTCTGGTCACTTGTTCCGGACCCACTCCAAATCCACAAAAGACCGCATCCATTCAACGGGACAGCTAGGAACCCAAAAGTGCATTTGCCCCGAGGTCGACCAATCTTTCAACTCTTAATTTCCATTGGCCACCTTTGACGGGCCATTCTGATTGATTGAGTGCTGGGTTAACCAAGTGGATGATCATGGGTTGAAAGGGTTGTAGAGTTCTTCAAATTCCATCAATTGTCAATGAGTAACGAATATATAATCGGATCAAGACACCGACCAACAAAGGGATAGAGATCCGCTGGCTACAGTGGCCAGCAACAGCAATGGTACCCAGGTACTGAACAACAGCACTTGGTCGGTTTGACGAGTGGTTCGTGGTTATCATGGCGTCGGACCCAAGCCATCGCCAACATGAACCAGCCATAACTAGCCTACTGAGGAGGCATCTGGGGTATGGGACTGTTTTGTGCGTGGACCATACCACTTGAGACATCTTCGGTCGATCCTGGATGACCACAAGGGAGGAAAACACCAAAAAACCGTTGTGACAGCACCACTGAGTGTAATCAGTGTAATCCTTTCTATGATCTTTGGAAGATGGGGCTCTGGTTCGCAAATGCTCTGAAAACTGATACAATTGTCAGATTGTCACCAATAATAGTTTTCAAATAAAGAAATACCAACCGATCAAATCTGCTAAACCTATTTAACACATTTAAACACTCTAATAGGTTCATAGCAAAAAAATCGTCACCAACGAAGCGAACTCAGAGCTGCTTCAATCCAACAAACATGTGCGCATTCTGGGGCTGTTTTGGACAAATCTAGAATACCAAGTCCACAATACCTCCGAAGCTATGGTTTCCCTTGAGAAGGATCCTTCTTGTAAGATTTGGGTGATGGAAGATCCAAAAAACATACCGTTGAATAGCTCAAGTCTTGCCTCCAAATCTAGGTGGGGAAGGAATCAACATGGATCTCACACAAATTCTACAAAGCAACAGTGGCCAAAACAACGCCATGTTTGACATGCAGATCCAACCACGCGGTCGACCACGGGTTCCGTGAGTCCCCGGTTCCACCCCGTCGCCGGTCGCCGCTCAATCAATAGCGGTGGCCACATCGGGCCACGCGCACGGCCGTCACACCGCTCAAAAGAAAATCGCGCTCGCCGCGAAGGCGAGACTCATCGTAATGCACCTGGTTCGGAAGGGTTCCGAAGATGGTGGTTTCTCACATCAGGTACTGGGTACCTCCAGTCTTCATCCCACATGAATTATTACTTAAATAAACCAACCAGTTTGGGGGTTCACTAGTTTAAGAAACCACCCAATGATCAATATATATATATATTTCTACAAATGACTGGGTGGTGGTTCTGACCCCTACGAGGAATGACGGTTGCAACTGTACAACCATCATTCACAACTCTTGGGAACCCCTCAAACTCAGGCTTGGTCACTGCACCATCATCATCTGGTGGGCATTGCTTCGCCATCCCAAAAAAAAATCGCAAGTCAACGAAGCAACCATATCAGTGAATGCTGAGGAAAATGAAAAACACGTCAAGCAAACCACCAACCAGCTATCATTGTTGGTTATCCCAGTTATCCCCCTACTTAACCACATGTTTGATCATAGGCAACCACCAAAAACCAGCAAAAACCCATTGAAACCTAGTTAAGCCACAGTTAGCCAGAGATGTTTCACCAGAGTTAAGCCATAGTTAAACCTACTATTGCCATAGTTCACCATCCAAAAGTCCCATGCTTTCCCAGGGTTCTCCCAGCATGGTCCTGCCTCCAGGCCATGGCAAAGCTCACGCCGATGGCTTGCTCCTCTTCTGCCTCCATTGACAGCACCTGCCGCTGCGCTGTATGTCAAGGTCCTGTGCTGATCACGATGGGTGTTTCTCAAGCCAGGACTTGGGGACCCCAAAGTTATGGTTTATGAATGGACAAGGGTTGCTAACAACGGAGATAATAAGCAATAATATAGGGGATATACCATCTATACTGGTTGGTTTATTCCTATACATGGTAAATATTCAGGAGGATCTGGGTGCACCAGTATGACTTGAGAAACCACCAGATTGCTGATTCGCATGGCGACATATGGCGACTGCTGATGATGTTCAACCACTAATCACTGCTGCTTTCCTCATGTCCTGCACCCCTGGTGACCGCGAGGGTGAAGTGGAACAGCTGTTGATCACTCGGAAAGGATTTCTGGTGAATGGTTTCACCCCAAGGTGTCGGGTTGGCGGATGGGAGTCATAGTCAAACTTAACAAAAGCTCATCATACTGAGCGAATGGTCACAGTTCAGGATCGATGGGGACTGGTTTATAGCAGCAACATTGACAATTTGTAGTTCCAAAACCTATCTTTGCTCGATAACGGTGAAAATGGCTGGTTATTGATAACAACTATATGTGGGTTTTACAACCAACATAAACCAACTAACCAACAATAATCAAGCGCATTCCTCGTAATAATAGAACGTACCTTTGCGCAGTTAGGAGATATCGCCATTTCTGGGAACAACGCCTGTACGGGTAGGAATTCTGGATTCTGTATACCTGCTATCATAGGTACAACCATATTTTCATGGCAATTTTGCCTGTTAATTACAATTGCAGCTCAAAATGCCGATACACATACGATATCATACGATATGTATGATATGTTGGGTTGATTTCATGTATGTGTATGGACATATCTGGTGCAGTCACCATCCCCAATTCTTCGGTCATCTTCATCGGCCTTCTGAGTATAAACTCCGGGGGCTAAGGCATCGATGTTTTCTTGCAACTTGGAATTGAAGCTCGCCGCAGTTTCCTTATCCAAGCTTTCCTCAACCTGGCAGCGCCCCCCAGAGTGGCTTCCGATACCGCGACGTTTCAAAGCGGATTGCCGCAACAGGGGATCATGCATCTCACAAACCAACCGAAGGGGAGTTCTGAGGTTTCACAAGTAATCTCCTGGCTGCAATGCCCAATGACAACGTTGTGTAGAACGACACCCTCTGCGACATAAGAGTTGCTGTCAATAATGGAACGACCGGTGGTTTTGTACATGCTATTGTTACGAACAAGCAAATGTTCATACCCATGTTGGTTGAAATACTGTTGCGGTAGGCATTGCTATTGGCATTTTCCTCCTGATATCTATGTGAACCGGTTCATTTAATGCATGATTGTGGCAGAAGGAAAAAATAAGATGGTGGCCGGTAAGTAAACTACCTATAGTACGTAGGGTCCTACTCTTGGGCCAGCTATCTTAGACCATCTTAGATCACCACAGAGTACGTGGATGGAATATACTGTGTGTATCTGTGTATTTTGCAACCATGAGCCACAGGAACCTCGCAGACCAGCAGTAGAAACACCAAACAAATCGGGAGTTGATCTTCCCGCTCTGCAATACAAAGAATTTCTCAAGGCGAAGCCTTGCAGAAACTTTCCACAGGCCCAACTGGCACTGGCTCCTTTTCGAGGCTTCCAGTTAGGGCCAGGCCTTTGCCTTCTATGGCATGGCCCAGGTACCGGTGATGCTTCTACATAGCTCTGTGTATTTCACTGCTTCGTGTGGTATTTTTGATATAGACGATTCTCTGTCCCAATACCGCAATACTTAGCAGCTCCTCATCAACTAGCAAAGAGGGAATCCTAACATAGTGATCATGCTTTGGCAACTTTGCCCAGAATGATTTTGCAGAATCCTAGTTGTTGAGGCCATCAATCAGTCTCTATCCAAGGCAGGTTTCAAGATCTTCGTAGAATCCAAATCAGCCATACTGTTTTTTTCGCCAGCATTTAAAAAATGCTGAAATTGAAATCACAATGGAGATTTCTCATATACCCTCTGGTAAACTAACATGGCTGGCTGGAATATCCAGCATAAATGGATGATTTCCCGAGGTTTTCCCAACACAACGGTGGATCTTCCAGCCGGCCATGGTACCATAACCAGCTGGTGACTGCAACCTGGCCTCTTTGATGGACTGCTCTGCTTCCGCTTCTGGGAAGTTCAAGATGTAGCTGACAGTGAGATTTCCAGGGGCATTCACCACCATCTGCAGAACCTCTGCGGCGTTTTTGCATGCCAACAAGTTTCATCGAACGCAGGTCACCAGTTGTGCGTTTGTTGGAAATTCCCTTCAGTTTACCTCAAATACTTGGTGAACGCATCCCTACAGATATATATATATATATATACACATAATATATGAATCTAACATTGCTGGGTAACCTCTGGTAGTTTCACAGAGCTTCAAATTCACCAGCTTACCAACATGTCATAGAACGCCGTTGGACTAATCAGCTTTCCAGCTTAGCCAAAGGATCCCGAGTACAACTTGAGACGTGCTGGAGTTAACAGTCACCACATCTCAGCGTTTCAGAATGATAGCTTCGAGACTGGGTTCACCAAATCTGGTTACACTTTTACAGGAATATTTCGGGAAATTGTTATAAAAGATTTGTAAAGAAGCCATTTTCCTGGATATGTTCCTGGTTCAACAAATCCCTTGATATGTACAGTTTAATGTGACAGACAAATTAAATGAGAACGACCAAAGTCATCAGGCAGCTGTGGCAACTAGCAGAACTGAACTTCACTGGTAATCCCCCACTTGAAATATAGCTGAAGGTTGGGTGGATCGCGCTTGATAATGGCTTGCAAGAAGGGACAAAAGCAACCCACAATGTGTTGGTTTTTCAATATAGGAGAACCAAAAATGGCTGGTTTGTTATTATAAAACAAATAATTTGGGATGATTTGGGGATACGCCTATTTTGAGAAACATTTGTATGTGTTGGTTATTCAAAACCATCTGATCAATCCATTGGTTCTATCCACCCTTAATTAATCAGTAAGGTACCATGTCTGCATAATAGCATGTACATGCATCGATTTGCCGAACTGGACATACTACAATAGGACCCAGGGAGACCACTGTTTGGCTGGTTGATTTTGTCATGAAAGAGCGAAATCACGCCCGATGCGAATTTCTTTAGCACACCGTATACGAATAAGGCCCCCACGATGAGCCACTGCGTGATCAGCATGGCCCATTATTCGCGTCAGAATGATCATAAACAATCACAAGCTTCCAATCATAACCATCACAGGGGAAACAGTAATGTTGCTGCTGGTCAAAAACCCTGTGTAACTTCCGCTTGATGAAATAAAGAGCACAAGTGCCTAGCCATTGGGATGCGAATCCTCTTTAGGGACACAAGTCTGGATGATATTAAGCCACGCTGGCCCATCTTACTGTGGGTCATTTCACCCTGTTTTTGGCCTTGGCTCATCCCGATTTGCTGGGCTGCTATTGGGATGTGCATATCCAATCATGAAGTGTTGATTGGACTCAAAACCATTGTTGAACAAACAAATCCAACAATTCATTGGCTTAGCTGTTGGGGTGGCTTCGCGGTAGGTTGACCTAGAGCCAGTCACAGGAGGGGATCTCTGCCCTGCCACCTGAGGATCCGCACAATCATCTCCTCAGGCAAACCTGTGATTTCTTGCATGGTTTCCCTGTACGCCGTGTTGACGCGCGTGTCCGTGACGTACCTGGCGCCACGACGCGCTTTTTTTGACATCGCGGGTTGCAAAAGCACGGCAGGCTTTCCACTGGAACCTTCTAGCAGACTGCCCTGAAAGCTGCTCAACCCCAACTCTTCTGGTTTCATGATGACAAATCATGAACAACCCACTGTGGAGGGGCGGCAACATGTCGGGCGGCACCATTCTGAATTGGAAATTGTCGTAGTCATGATTCACCGGCTCGGAGAATCCCAACCCAAAATCTTGCAAAAATTGGGGACCAGCAACTAGTCCATGCTGGAAATTCCAATCAGCAATTCCTCATACCTTTCCAAATGCTTCGATAAACTGACCCATGAAACGAATCCTGGCGGGAACGCCCCTCATTGTGAGGACGGATAGCCAACATCATGGAGAAGCCACTACAATGCCAGGGTTCTCAAGTGTCTGGCGCTGAGATGCTGAAATAACTACTTGCTTATCAACCAAGAACTAAGCAATCATTCAATGAATATATACGAACATATAATTATATACATATATCATATATTGTGCAAGGGTCATAAGGAAGTGTAGTAAGTGGTGAGTAGCTGTGTGTCATGGTCCATTGACCCTCTGGCAAAGTAAACTGGAAGCTAAAGATCCCTTTATTTACAGGTAGACTAGCTATCAGTGGCGGATTTTCCACTCCCAAATTAGTTTACCGGAGTCTATTGTTCATGGTTCAGAACGGTCAATGGATGGTTAGCAATGCTCATGGTTCATTAATGATGGATATTGGATGATAATCGTTGATTCATGGTCAACAATGGACAACAGGCTTTGGGAATGGCTAACAATTGTTAATCTATGGCTGGATGTTGAACATTCTGAATGTTCAACATTGGTTGATGATGGCGCGTGCTCAATGACGTTGAGGAGAGGATGTAACCAACAATCTACGGTTGGATGATCATCCTACTTAGCACCTGGTTAGTAACCGAGGTTACTAACCACTTGATAAAGGGGATGATCATTCAAGAAGCCTAGCAAGCCCGGTTGATTCTAATAGTTGTATGCTACAGTCTGGTGGATATGCGACTCATTACCAGTCAGAGATTGTCAGAGTACATCCCCTAAAACCAATGAGTCTGATGGCCGGAAGGTTAAGCTTGTTGAAATCCAAGCATTGTTGGAAGTCATTTGTTGCTTGCTCCTTGTGATGGCTAATGATGGTAAACCGTAGCAAATGATAAACAAGAATAGTTAATGCTTGATAATAGGAGATAATCACCAACAATAATGGTTAAACAACTACTGGTTGGTGTATGTTGGCGTTGAAAAAAATGGAAAAATGGAAAAAGGGTGCGCTTCGTCAACGCACAGTAGCCTGATCCATAAGAAATGACGGTCCACAAGGTCCAACCACTACCATACTCCATGGTAAACTAACCTGGAAGTGGAAAATCCACCACTGATAGCTGCTTTTACCTACGAACATGATGATTTTTAGCTTCCAGGCTGTTTGCCAGAGGGTAAATATCCAACTGTTGTTGGCCGAAACCGTGGGGCCACCAAAGGTTGCACAAAGATCTTGGCAGTTTCACGCGTCACAACTGTTGGATCTTTCGCAGAAAGACTAGTCTGGCTGGTGGTTGAACCACCCCTTTGAAAAATATTAGTCAACCGACGAATTGTCAATAGCTACTAGGGAAAATAGAAAAGATTTAAAACCACTAACCAGTAGTTTGTGAAAACAAAAACACTTGAGTCTAGCCATCCAAGCTTTCGTTAGCCCCGTGGCTATGGTGCCATTCTCAAGCCCCCCAAACGAGTGGTCGTTTTCACATGGAAATGGTCATGGTTTTCCCATGCTTTCCTCGGTAACCAACTGGCCCAACTAGTTATCATATGTTATCATCCCCTATTATTCACCATTAACCAGCTAGTTAACCATTGAGGTTGGCTGATTAATAGTGACCCCCAGCTCCAACTGCAACCGCTTCCCACCTGGTGTCATCCTCCACATCGGTGACCTTGATCCGAATCGTCAGCCTGCGTCGTCAGGCGGGCACCCATGACGTCCCGTAGGAACATTTGCCATCACAAAAATGGTTGGTGCCCTTGCCATCCGACACGAGTTTAGTAGTGAATCCTGGGTTAACATGAAGGAGGATAACGACTACCCCCACCTGATGTTGACTTAAGTTGGGATTTGGTGATGACAACTTCGGACAAAACACCCTTGCAAATCGCCAATCATGGATGGGTTTACGTGCTGACCTGACAATAGTTATACCTGCCAAAGGATTGCATTAGTTGCCTTAACTTACCCCAACCAACTTTCAACTGACTATTTCAATTTGAAAAACTGCCCCGACACACTATGACCGCACTCTAAATCCAATATATTTCACAAAAAAACGCCACATTGATCCACGTTGAAATTGTGGGGTTTTCCTGTCCTGACCATGGTTGGCGTTTGCGAGGCTCACACGCTTGCATGTTGTGCGCACCAATCATCCTGTTCGCCATGACAATTTTGACCCACAACCATGCACCATTATGGGTCACACAGTGTTATTGCCATGCTGTGTTTGGGTGATCGGTGGAAACCATGAAGTTAAAAACATGAAACAACAAAAAACAAAATATCAAAATTCATCGGAATTGGTTGGACAACAACTGATCGGTTGTTTCCATTTCGGCCTAGTATGCATACCTATGCGATCGAGGTAAGGGCAAGTCACATGACAATCAACATCAATCAACCAACATTCTCTGCCACAAATTGCGGGGACGGTCGGCATATGCCCAAACACGCCCCCAAACGAACAATACAGTCAATGCGGGAATGGAGGCGTTTGCTAAAACATGCCCGGGAAAATTTAAGTTAAAAAACATATAAAATCCGCATCAATCCGACTGCTTGGTGGGAGACGCCATTGAACACCAGTGTTGAATTTTTGAATTAATAAGTTGGGTGGTAGGTTACCCAAATTCAAGTTCGAGCATGCGTTGCCAACATTTCAACACCACACGTCGGAAAAAAGGAATGGAACTCAACGCCAAAAGTTTCCAAAACTGGTGAGCATACATGCCACAAAATTACGCAACCATGGGCCCCATGATTGTTTTTGGACATGACAAAGCCCATGAAGCTACCTACCCATATTAAGGATACCCCAGAACTTTTGCAAGACTGTGTTCGCGCCAAGAAGGAAAGGCGATTGATAGCATCCGCGCAAGTTCATACGTACAATACCCACAACACCAAAATCTACTTTGCAGACTCAATCAGGAACAAAACAAATCCATACAAATCGCCGATTCAAGGACTTCACGCACGTGTCGATTTGTTGAGAACATGGGCACGCTCCAGTCCTGCACGGACAGGGGTTTGAAAATGCCGCCCTCGCTTTCAATTTTGATGCCCCAATTCCTCCAGACGGCATGCCCGGGCATGGCACTACAACTGCCACAGACACGCGCAGGCTTCGATCCAGCCGGTGAAAAGGTTTGCCGGGTCGCGTGCTCCTTCCGGTGAAGCCATCAGATTGCCTTTGCTAGCAACAAAAGACGTGGCGTGTTCTGTTGGTGGCAAAGATGCGATAAGCTCGTAAACACGCAGGCTGAAGCGCTGCTCACAAAATTGCCCACATTGGTGCTAGTTGCCTGATACCAAAGCAACCTGCCAATCATAGGTTTGAAACATTATCGTGATAATAAACTGGGAACACATGGGCGTTTCTCAGAATAAGGTAGTCCCAAATCATCCTTTATATGGGTGTTGATCAAAATGGCCTGATCCCGGATTGGCCCTCCTTCGCGAGAAAAACTTTTCTTTCGCGAAACTTTTGCGAACTCCATGTTTGACTTTCGCGGGCCTAGATCTTGTACTTTTATGCGTGCTAGAAATAGGTATATGTCAGCCAGGGACCATGTGTTGGGTTGGCAGTCAGACTACGGCTTGGTAATGTTTCTGCCTTTGCTCACCTTTTCTTCACACATCTCATCTGTCCATCTCAGGATCTCCCCGAACAGTTTTTGCTTGATAGGAGGGTGCGCCTTGCTATCCTTTCTTTCACCACCTCCTTCGCGAAACTTTCACCAAACTATCGCAAAAATTTTCGAAACGTTGGGATCCATCAGGGTTTGCATTACCTTGGATTTACCTCCCCAGAAGAAACCTGTACCACTCAAAAGTTGAGACTGGCCCTGAAACATTTACAATTTGCTTTGGCCAAAACTTTTGCCAGAAAAAAATATTCTTTCGCGAATTCGAACAAAAACTTTCGCGGATCGTAGATTCATGACACGAAAGGCCATCGAAAGCGAAACTCCTTTCAAGGACCTTTTGTGCGACTCCAATATATTAATGCAGCAATAAGACAATCATTTGGGGGGTCCCCTATGACTTGAGAAACAACATGTACTCTTGACGTGATCAAAAGACCGCTGGGCGAACGACTGAAATCCAAGCTCAACAACTTGGCGACCGAATGGACATCTCTTGGGCGTTCCAAATTGTAACCCTAGACTTGGGTCCACCATAGATTGATGATTTGCCAGGGTTTTCCCAACAAAATAGGGGATTGTCCATTGCCATCTGGTTGGTGGTTCCAACCCCCATGAAAAACATTAGTCAACCAACCGTTTGTTAATGATTACTGGGGAAAATGAAAAAATGTTTTAAACAACCAGCCAACCATGTTAGTTTGCCAGAGGGTACCCAATGATGAGGTTGCACTTTCCATGTGCCACAAAAGAGCTACTGTGAACCCAATTTTTTAGTTCAAGACTTGGTGAAATCCAAGATTCGGAATACATGGCAACAAAAAAAGATCATATAGGGGATCGTAATCACCGGCCAACCAGCGCCGTACCAACCCTATAGGTATACTTAATGATGAACTGTCCAATGATCATTGTGGGTTCTTAACCCTGCCCTATGCTTCCAGTTACCTGCAGTACGTAACCAACCCCAGTACAATGGGCTAGTAAAAACCAGCTGGCTGGTCCAAGGTCCTTTTCCAGTGCATGGGGCGGTAAGCATGGGAATGACCAACGGATCCACTTGGTTAAAGGGGCCATCAACTGGTAAGTTTTACTACCAGTATTCGTAAAGCCCAGTTTACCACAGCCATGGGAGTATCAAATCAAGCAGCACAAGCTCTTACACCAAATAAGGGGCCTAAATGCGAAAGCTTACGTTGCTCTCAGTGGACTCCATGGGAGAATGCCCGGCACCTTAGCTACAACCACACCCATGATTACTCTCTGGCACATTACGCTAGTTGAAAGTCCACCATTTACAGCTGTTTTCCCATTAACTGGTGGTGTGTAGCTTCCAGGTTTGTTTGCCAGAGAGTATTTTCTGCAGGTTTCATGAGCCACCCCTTGGCTTGCGGCTTGTGGCTGGGTTCCGCGCTACAGGCCACTCTGACTACTCACCAGGTAGTGACTGTAATAGCGGAGCGAGTTCCAAAACCCAGCCGTTCTCGGATAGAGGATGGCAAGAATATGCAAGAATGGTGTATATCACCCATAAAAATGACTGCCTGTTAGTTTCAACCCGTATGTTCATAGTTTGGTCAACCAACCTTCCCAAACACTTGGGAAAATAAAAAAAATGAGCAGAACCACCAACCAGTCATATGGATTAGGAACAGCTGTGCCATGAGGGTTGCTTAAGCACTGCTTGCTTCGTATCGGCAGCCAGTTCTTTCCGGTCCCGACTCCGTGGGTCAGCTTTATGGCTCTGGCGAGCCGAAGCCAGAGATTCATGGTGACTACAGGTTAGAGGTCCTGCTCCGCTGTTGACACAATGACGGTTGGTCACCATCCCCGCGTCTTCACAACAGCTTAAGCCATGATACGACGACCATTGTGATTCATTGGTACCATAGACCATGAATCGATTCTGCACGGTCAACTAATCTGGTTGGTGGTTTCAACCCCTAGAAAAAAATAGTAGTCAACCTTTGCTAATTACTGGGGAAAATAAGAAAGGCTTAAAAGCACCAACCAGTAATCCAATATTTCAACCATTCTTATCGCAGGCCACGTCACCAACCCTTCAACCCATGATGCGGTCCAGCTGGTCACCAATCGGCATCCCCAGCTGGGTCCCATGGTGTACTCAACTTGATTGAATCCATCATTGATGTGGTGGTTTCTTAAAATAGGGAACCCAAAAAAATGGTTGGTTTATTACTATAAATGGTTAATAGTGGATGATTTGGGGGTCCTCCTATTTCGAGAAACTGCCAAGTACCAGGTGAAGACTTTGAGGCAATCAACAATCAACTACGGGAAGCACGAGAGACTCGATGGTTCTTGCGTGCCCCTTTCGAAACGTTGGCTTGGAAGCTCATCAATACCGTCTCGAAGCCTGATTAAGCTTTGGGTCGGCTGGAAACGATTCCTTAAGCATAGGCAATGGAGTGCGGCTTGAAATTTGATCCTCAACCAAGTCAACCATAGCATTTCACGACATGGTCCTTGATTCTTATTCCTCAACCAGCAACCATCGCCAATCATCAGCCACGATCTTCCAGCTGCAGACTTGTTAACAGCTTTGAAGCATGAAAACATTCCCGCAGAGATATCGGCTGATATCACGAACTATCACAATATGAGCAAAAACACCTGACCGCCAATTTCTTGCTCTTGCTGTTGGATGCGCCATGACGGTGGAGAAAGGCGATGGGCCAAAATGGGCCAAATCAGTCGCAGCTTCATGAAAAAGATCCTTTTTACTCAGAACTTCGGTAAATTTCAAGGAAGCCAGAGATCTTCAACACCAACCAGCAACCACCTCAGTGACCTCCACGGGTCGCTGGTGCGCCTTCTAAAGGGCCCCTCGATGTCCGTCGCTGCTCCGGTGGTCACCGCCGTGGTCTCCAGAGAGGTGCTGGCCATGGTGGTGTCCTGGGGCCGAGGTTCGGGAACAACCCAGGGACCTGTGGTCGCGTAGAGGTGGGTTCATCAGGGTAGGTTCATCATGGCTCATGAATCTTACTGATATCAATGAGTTGGGTCTAATAAGTTGAACTCGTGTATAAGGTTCATCATGGTTCATCATGGCTTTTGATGATAGTAAGTTGGTTCTAGTATAGTTGTACTTTACAATTAGTTGATTTTTTTTGGGACAATTTCAAAAAGGAGGAGGATGTAAGGATACATTTGAAACATATTGTGTTTTAAGGTGGTTTGGAGGGTCCTTATGCTAATCCAACGGCTGTACAGATTATACAGTTAGATCAGCTACGGAATATAAGCTGGGTTGACGACTATTTTCAAGGTACATTTATCACAACTTTCAAAGTAGGCTTGCCTCAATGTATTTTCAGGATTGATGGTGGTTGCAAAGCTTTTTAATTGTAGACAGAGATTGATAAGCAAGCACTTGTTCGACCACTATATCCATCTATTGCTGTTTCCGGGAACATGCACGGGGAATGATGGCAGCTACGAGGGATACCAACTACATGGGTAAATTGGATCGTTGAACTGAGGTGTTGCTGGTTTATGGTAGACCAACAAGACCAACTCGACTGGTTGGTGGTTGAACCACCCCTCTGAAAAAGGTGAGCCAACCGAGCCAAATCCTTGGGAAAATATAAATGTTCAAAACCACCAACTGGCATCTGTTGAACCATCATTGTTGGTTATCTGGTTGGTGCTTGAACCATCCCTATGAAAAATATTAGTCAACCCACCAATTGTTAAGAGTTCCTATTGAAAATGAAACATGTTGGAAACCACCAACCAGTTACTATCTCCTATGATTGAACACTTTAATCCTGTATTAAATTAAAAAATGCTCAAAGCCACCAAGTACTGGATTGTCAAATTGCATATCAAACAACTGATAGTTGGTGGGGTGTGTTGCCATAGTGGAGAGATGGTCCATGGTCATGACCGTTTTAATGTGAAAGCAACCAACAGGTTTAACATGAAGAACCTCCATTTTCAACGGAAAAAAATGGTGGTTCTCTGTATCAAACTGCTGATTGAAACCAACCAGATCCAACCAGAATTGTCGAATCATTGTTCACCATAATAGTCAAATATGGCTGTTGGTCAAAACCCTGTACCCTGGTTCCCCTATCAATAACCATAGTTTTCTCTATGAGTTTGTTGGTGATTATCCCCCATGAAATTGGTTGGTTGTCATTGACCCATAGCCATATATAGCTGGTATATACCCTACTATTGTTACTTATTATACCCTATTATTAATCATTAACCATTGGTTGGTTGGTTATCATTGACCCAGCTCGCCATAAACCAAATTGATGTGTCAGCATTCAAGGCTGGGCTGTAAGCCCATCGCCACACCGGACTGCAGTTCACCAGCCGCTCAACCGCCAAGCATCTGTGACGCTGGTCATGGTATGCGTCATTGTCACCGTGTCGGTGCCCGTGGCCGTGTGGGTCAGCGTCATGGTCAGGGTGGCCGTGCTGCTGGTGCTGCTGCTGGTGGAGGTGCTTGTGCTTTCGGTGATGCTGATGGTGTCGGTCATGGTGGTCTCCGTAACGGTGTTGGTGAGGGTCATGGTCGTTTCCTGCAGTGCTTCACCAAAAGGGATGGCATTGAAACACTCAAATGGAGGTCAGCCAGACTTCCATCGGCCACTCCCCAAATGATCGAACTATATCGAACTACACCCATCCAGCAGTGAAGATTTACGAATCTTAGATCCAAATTTCCACGGCTAGCAACTGTACCACTGATGGTAGCTCACCATGCAGGATCTAACGGCAGCTGAAAACCATGGGCATCTGGTACCAGCCAAACTGTTAAGTGAAGACTCTCCTGAAAACAGCAACTGGACCTCCCGGTCGGCGAACCACTAAACGTCGAGTTCTTGGCCCAGGAGTTATCATCAGTGGCGTGTTATTCTGATAGCATCCAGCATGTAATTTTCAGCATTAGAATATCCAATGAAGTAGGGAAAAATCCACTTCTAGCCAGTTTGGCGCCATTGAGTGTTACACATTGTTACACTTCATTGCAATTTAGATCGATAGTCAAATCCACACTTCCAACTGAGCATCGTCCCAAAGAGGATCCACAAGGGATGATTAAACGCAATTGACACAAGGGTTGTGTTACCCCAGAGCTTACGCGGTACTTACGCGGCCACAGTTTTGACTTACACGCGGGACATGGAGGGTGAAGAGCTTACGTGTGGAATACGCAAATGGGACCCACAAGAAATCATAAAAATCCTCAAGGAACAGCTTACGGGAGACCTGTTTTTCAAGTCTTGCATGCCAACATACCTGTTAACAACTGCTTACGCATGACTTCACGCAACCATATTTCACAAAAATGCTTCCCCCAGCTTACGAAACACAGGGTTTTGCGCGAACGCGAAGCCTCCAAATGTCACGACTGTATCTATTGACCTCTAGGTAGGTTTTGGACGTTATTCAACTGAGTCAAACCCAAAATTCCAATATGTTAGATTCTCAGATGCAAACGAAATTGATTTGAGTATTTCTGTGTCGCTGCTTCTCATTGTCGGCCAGTGTCAGTGGACGTTCTTGTGCTTGTCTTTGTCGTGGTTGTTGTGCTGATGCAGCATGGGCTTTCGCACGGGGTGGTGCAGCCATCAATGGTGCCCACGCCTGTGCGACGCACGAGGTGACCCGCCCTGGTGATGCCCTGTCTGTCGCATCCTCAAGGTTGTCACCTCAACTGAACCAATGCTTGAAAGTGGTAAATAGCGATTAATAGTGGTTGATACTACTAGTTGATGATTGATACATGTCTATTGGTTCATGGCAAATACATCCTTCTCCCGCAGGTGAGCCCATATTCCATTCCATGGCTGTGGGTCAATAGCCTTTACATGCCTTTACCCTGTTCACATCCCCAAGCCTTTACCAATCGAGTCCAACTGTTGGGATGCTTACCGTCCCATGGCGTTTTGGATGCTTGAAATTGACCCAGAGTCATATACAGTTGGTATAACCCCTAGTATTGTTGGTCATCATTCAGCCAATTAACCACAATCAATCACTATGAAACACTTATCAACCATTATCAATCACTTATCAACCACTGCTAATCACTATCAAACACGTATCAACCACTGCTAATCACTATGAATCACTCTTTAATCACTCTTTAACCTCTATTAACCGCTATTCACCACTACATTCAGCATTGGTTAACACCATGGCCACTCTTGAGGCCACAGGCTGGCACAGGGTTTACCGCCCCGCGCACCTCCACCGCCGCTGCCGCACACGAAGCCCGCGTTCGCCAGGCTTTCGCAGGTGAAGGAACCTGATGGTGCACAGGCAACGCTGGGAACCCCTCGGCAGCTGGGGCAATGTTTCTTAGGCGCTGGGAACCACTAGGGGAGAAGAAGCAGCAGCCGGTGCTTGTGAACAACTGGTAGTGGATCCACTGTGACCATATCCCAGTTGACAATTGTTAAGCATGTATCAGTAATAAACCCAACCACCGAAAACCCGCATAGTAAACCATATAGCAATGATTATTAACCATGAGTTTGAGAAGTATGTCAGCATCATAAGCCACCGTTGTTAACCACTATTCAACCATCATTTAGTAATTGTTTAACCAATGTTTAACCATTACCATTATCTATCATTGATGGCGGTATTAACCAATATTTAAGCATCAAAAACACCATTGCAAACCAGACATCATTCACCCTGGCCGTTGCAAACCAGTTTTTTCCAGCGAACCTGAGCAGGGTGTGGTCCAACGTTCTTCTGGACATCCTGGGGCTACGAATGGTTGACCGCGGCCAATGGCAGCGTGTGAGTTTTGGTTGGTTGGTGATTGATGGTTGATGATTGTTGTTATGGTTGTTTGGTTGGTTGGTTTGGTTGTTGAGTTATGGTTGGTTGGTTATTTAACAGTTGGTTCGTTATGATTAATAATTCATCACTGAGTAAACAGTAATTGAATAACTGTTGCTGGTTGATTATTCATTTTCAGTGATTGATGGTTGAACATACGTTAATCAGTTCGGTTCATTTCAATCTTGGCTGGTTGATGGTCGATGGCTGATGGTTCGCTGACGATTCATGAAGGATGCGTGCTGTCGATTGACTGATGATTGTCATGGTTGCGTGTCAATCATGGACAAATGCTGGTTATCTGCAGGTGGGTTTGAAGTGATGGTTGGATGATGGCTGAATGTTAAAGCTGGGTAGGCACTGGTGATTCATTGATGATTGTTGTTTATGTTGGTCTGTTGAAGTTGGTTGATACTTAATGATTCGTAAATCATTGCTGTTTACTGAAGAATCCCCCGGACCTTATATCAAACACCCCCTGCAAGCCCTGGTTTAGTCGGGGCACGGGGGAAAGACTGACATAAGGAAGAGGTTGCTTGTTGACAACAAATACACATAGATACAATCAAGTGCCTGGTGAATGATGGTCGATGATGGTCACTCAGCATCCAATGGTGATTAGCGGGCAATTCTGGCTGTTCAATCATGATGGTGACTAGTGATCAATGATGGTTTAGAATGGTGTTGAATTCTATGGATTCATGGCAAGTGGTTGTTTTGTATGGTTGAAAAAAAGGTACTCAATAATTATCAATCACCGTGCACTAGTTTCAATACCTATCTGGCTACTGGAGAGCCATTCATGATTGGTAAACACTGGTCAGTTGATCCCTTTGGTGTCATGCTTGGTTCCTGATGGTAATCGTAGTTCATGATGTTCGGCAGGTAATGGTGAGTCAATCATAAATGATTCTATAATGGGTCTTCATGAAGTTGCTACAATGCAATAGTTCCAAGACAAAACCCGCAAAAATTGAAGCAAAATAATGGGTTGATAGTGATTGGCTGAACGCGCAGATCACTGCAGTGGTTGGCTGCACAGAACCCAAGAGCAAATGATAGTTGGTGGCTCACTCACACAACGAATAGTTGTGATCAATGTATAACCATTGTTTTCCCTGTGGTTGTTGGTGGTTATCCCCCATTAGTTGGTTGGTTAATATTGACCCATAGCCATATATAATTCATTGCTAGAATCATCCAGTTGACGTTTGAAGTACAAACCATTGAATGGTCAATTCACAAACGGTGCCTGGAAATCAACATTGTGTCACTAATCATGCACAAAGATCCTGTGAACGAGTTTTTGGCTATCATGCATGTGCATACCGATTTAGAATTGTCCACCAGAAACAATCCAGTTGTCACATATATGCGCAAACATATATTTACATGTTACATGTATATCACATGTGAATGTAAAAAATACCAGCTTGCTTATATTGCTAGCCGCTAAAGTAATGAACCAGTATTTGCAATCATTAGCCAGCTTTTGCACCAGCCTATCAACCTTGACAATGATAGTGAGTATCAAGTACCTCTGATAGAACTATGTCAAGTTACCAATCTTCCACCACCCCATTGGCATTGCTGCGCGTCCTTCAGGTTTCTCGTAGGCAGAAACCAAATAGGCTGCCAGAAGCAGCAGAGCGCGCAGAATCATGGCACACGTGGAAACGAACCGTTCGCGGGGGCAGGGCACCTTGAGCCTATAGTGAGTGGTACACCAATCTGCTGACGTAATGAGCTGCGTTGACGACATGATGGTATTTGCAGTAGTTTGAAGCAACCAATTGAAGTTTGGAAGGCAGGAGTCCAGAGAAGGGCTAAACGAGTCTGTCAGGACATGGTTACAGGTGTGCAAGATACTCTGTGAAAATGCTCCCTCATCCCTTCCACGATGATTTCGATAGCAATCGACATGATCGGGAGGCGCAATCCAGTTCGCTTTTTTGGTGCAACCCGGCGACCGAAATGGCTAGGGAACGGGTACACCATGGTTGTCATACAATGTTGCAGTCATACGAAATCATGGGAAATCAACATGTTCGTTGCTGCAATTAAACCAGCAAGAAACCTGAGACCACTTTGGCAGATCGTCTCAGGGTGAAATTGTGCGCTTAGAAATAAAACCTACGAGTTTTTACCACCAAAGAGAAGGCCCGGAACTTTTTACACCAATTCGTGAACCTCATTCGGATATGGGTACATTCGCTACCGTGCGCATGCCGCGCACATTCAATACGCTTGGTGCACCCATCTTTTCAAGCAGTTGCAGCACAAAGGTCTGCACAGGAAGCATTGCCAAGATGACCCCAACATACCCCTATACTAATACGATCTAATATGATTTAATATGTATAGTTCCATGATTTCAGTACAGTTGGACATATCCGTTGTCAGTGCTGATCAATTTTTGGTGTATTGATCACTATCACCACCTCCAACCGTTGCCATCTCTACATTTGCAAGAAAGTCACGCATGATCATAATCGCAGTTTTTGAATACTGGGCTGGTATGTCCGAGAAATCTAATTTGGAAAGCCTTGTTTCAACCACCAACTATAGGGTGTTCCTGTAGATTTCCCAGCAACAATTTGCTGGAGAGTCACCACAATTATAAATCATCACTTGGCTGTAAGCCCAACATGGCAGTGGCATCGGCCAAAGCACGAACTCTGCCACACCTTGCTGACGAGCCGTTCTCGACCTGCAAGTCTAGAAAATACATGCCAGTTCCGACCCTCCATCTAGTCCATTTACTTCAGGTGATAATAAACGTACGGTAGGGGATAGTGACCAACAGCTAAGGAATACAACTCCAGATAATAGTTGGTTGGGCGGTGCCACCACGATGGAAGGCGACAACGCAATGCCCCATTGACTATTGGGGGGCACACTGTGGCTAGATTCGGCGCCCGCAATTCTTCTCTGAAATGAAGGCTGATGAATGGCACAAAACACCTGGCTGAGGATGGAGGTGAAGATTACAATAGAAAATCATCCATGGCCAAACAGGGGAGCCAGATCAGTAAAAATGGTGCCACATGAGATCAACTGATTAAGACAACAATAATGAGCACCATGAAAAGGATCACAATGATGAGGAGGAAGATGCTGATGGAGATACGATGGCATGAGTGTTGTTTCGGTGATCACTATCAAAATGGTTGTCAAGGACAGCAGTGCTAATGAAGATACTAGTGAAATGTAATTCATATCATTGGAACGTGTGTTGTTTAAATAGGAATCCTTGTGCTATAGCGACCACCATGCTCATGACCAACAATGACCCCAATGACCGAGCGAAGCATTGAACATCACGAACAGCCACTGACCATCATCAACAAGCTAACCATACAAACCATCACTCATAGTGGTACTTAAGCATGACGAATGATTGACCATCAGAAAATGTTATCTGGATGGCAGTTTTTAAACCATTATGGTTGGATATTATCCCCTAAGTTAACCTAAAGAAACACGGAATTTCCCTTCAAAACCACCAACCAGTGATTCTCTGGGATCAATCACAATGATCTGGCTGTGGGTCAAAACCCCGGACCCTTGGTTCACCCATCATTCAAAATTGTTTTCCCCATAGTTTTATTGCTTACTATCCCCCATGATTACTGGTTACTATTGACCCATAGCCATATATAGCTGGTATATCGCCTATAGTTGCTAGTTGTTTTCCCCTATGATTGACCATTAACCAGCCCGTTCACCATTGGTTGGTTGGTTACCTGCTTGAGCCAGCTCGCCATCTACAAGTACCATTGACCACTGGTTGGGGCGACGCAGTGCCATGCAGTGCCACGCGTCCAGTGATGGAGCTTCGTTGAGGAAACGCCAGCAGGATAAGGGATATCAAGGCTCCCTTGACCAATCATCCACCATTATATGATTATGTAGATGTTAATCATCCCTGAGTAGATGATGATCATCCCTGAGTAGATGATACTCATCCCTTGACCAGCTAAGAATATAATGCCCAACGATCTATTGACCACCATTAAGCATCGACTAACCATCAATTCAATGAATTGACACTAAGAATCATCTACTGACCATCTACTGACCATCTACTGACCATCTACTGACCATCTACTGACCATCTACTATCCATCTAGCCATCAACTAACACTTCAACAACCATCTTCATCACCCGCCCAGTCGAGCATCTGGGTGCAGCTACTGCCAGGTTGAGTCACCCTGGATGCCTGGACAGCAATGTGTCATCGATGTTTTGTACATGGTTCATAGTGCTTGGTGAAGGATTGCAGGTGTTCAATGGCTGCTTTCTCAAACTAGGGGACATCCCAAAAATGGTTGGCTTACTACTTACTACTGGAAATGGTCGAAGATTGGTTGATTTGGGGGTAGACCTATTTTGAGAAACACCCAATTGATGGCTAGTAGCTGATCAATAGTGGCTGGTGATGGTTACCATGAATTGATGGCTCATTGATGATCGACTAACGGATAATGGACGATGATGATGAATCATCATTGTTCAAAATGGTGAATACTGGTTAACGCTTAATGGGATACCAAGTGGGGTGCACATCCATGTGCAAATCATGAACATTCATGGAAAATTGCTGACGGTTCTGAAACATGTAGTGAATCTACATGAGAAAACACCAGCCATGTCCGGACACTCCGTGCAACTTCAACTGCAGGAACCGACCTTTGCCAACACCTTGTCACAACATGCAAAAGCAACCTGGGAAACGTAGAGATTCGCTCCATGGATTAGGGCGTACAACTCCCGCATTCGATGGACGGGAGTTTTGATCACCACTACCATAGCACGGTGGGTCGAGGAATCATCTGCAACGGTATTTCACATAATCTGGGGCCAGGTGTTTGTCAGGTTTCCCACTGCCGATCATGTTTTTTTTACCATCTCAGTGACCTTGCAGAAAAAATACTTGGAAGATCTGGGAAATGTGTTTGTTGTTTGGCAGTCAAGTGTTCTGCACGCATGCTTTTGGAAGTAGTCCTATTGTCATCATTATCAACTTTCATCGTTATCCTTATCAAACATCGGTATCGACCATACTTATCAACAGTGATTATCGCCCATCACCATGAACCATCATTATCAATCATCATCATCATCATCATCATATAGCCCATCAGTATGATGCATCATCATAAACCATCCTTAACCATAGATTCTGGGTTTCACAACGATACGCTGCGGTGAATCCCATCGATGCAGCAATTGGGCTCTGACTTGGCCTTGAACCTAGGTTGTTGGATCTGCTGGGAGAAAAAGAACAACAGATACCCTCCGGTAGTTCCAAACTGGTTTCGTTTACCACTAAAGGCTCACAAGATCTATGGAAAGTCCACCATAGAAATAGCTGGTTTCCCACCGTTTCCTTACAAATATCGTGATTTGCCATTGCCAGGCTACCAAATGGCAATCAAACCCCATCTTCGATCATCCTCGGCAATTTTTTTTGACCGGCTTGACCCACCCATACTGGCAACTATAGGAAAAACGGACTGCCAGGTTCTTTGATCTCTCGCTTTCCCTGTCACTAAAAAAGAGCTGACAGCTTCGCAGATATTCGCAAAGATATTTGGGACTAGGGATGCTGAAACCACATAACAACTGCAACTTCCACAGCAGGGAAACCTTTTTTCTCAATTGCCTAGAATGATGCTGCCACAGCTGCTGCTCGAACGAATCTCCGATAGTGGTTGATCGTGCTTACAATGATACTTTGGGATGGTTGATAGCCGTTCTTAACGATTCTAAATCGTTAACGAATGGTTTACACACGCTTATGCCTCAACGGACGATAAACGATGCTGAAACAATCATAAAATACCAAAAACAAGTAACAAATACCATGAAATGCCACCAAAATGGTTGATCATCATAGGTTTTCTCTTGGTTTCACTGATTTTGTCCTGGTTTACCCTGGGAGTTCTCCTGGTTTCCCATGGCTACCATGGCTACTCACCATGGCTATTCGAAGATCCCACGGATACCCTGCCAGGCACTGCCGGGCACTGCCTCGGCCCCGAAGAATTGCTCAAAGACCTGCTGCCACAGCACCTGAGTCCATCAGCAGCTGCGAATCCGTTGGAAAATCATCGGCGAGCCCCAACAGGATTTGTCCAAAAAAGTCGGGAAAAGTGATAGCAAAAGGAAAATTCAACGAGTGTTTCAGTTTCTGAGCAGTGAAGGACTGCTCAGTTTCTCTGAGAATCCTGATCTTCAGTCGTTTATATCCCATTCCACACTGTTTTGCATCTGATATCTCGACCTCCAAGTTGCCCGAAGCCCCATTTGGCACTGGGAACTTTTGGTGGTGCGGCCACCCTTGGGTAACCAGTTCCCAAAGGTTCCTCTTGGGGCGCTTGCGGAGTTGATCAGCACCAAATCAGCCGGTACTTTCACAATCATAGTGACCAATAATGATGATTGGTAGATGGGATTAACAGTTACCATGATTGTTCACTATGGGATAGAATAATCATCAACGGTTTATTTCTACCATTTACTTACCGTTCTATCTTTACCAGTCAAATTGCTAAGTGATGATACCATAGATTGGTCAGGTTATTCAGCAATCATTCACCTGAAAATAGCTGGTACCACCGCAGCTCAAGGCCGTCCGTCGGGCCCAGTGGTACCCCCCAACCCCCGGGCGGTGCGACTGCCGACTGTACCTGGCTCGCCGCCTGGCTCGGTACTGCTGCCGCCTGCGCGAAGAGAGGTTCTGACCGCTCGGTGCTAGTCATGGCTATCGATGGAATGGTAGTGGTTAACAATACTTTATAGCTACAACAATATGGTGGTTTCTTAAAATAAGGGGGGTACCCCCAAATCATCCATTATTAACTATTTATAGTAAAAAACCAGTCGTTTTTGGGGCTCCCTATTTTGAGAAACCACCATATTTATAGTGGTATATGGGTATAAACCTGGATATTGTCGTCAATCACAATGAATGACTATTGTGATCAATCGAATATTGAATGCCCAAGAGAAGTGATCGGTTGAATCATAGTGAATTGTTAAAAATAGTGTTCAACCGCAATTATGATGGTTACTGATGATGGTCGGCAATAGAGGCTACCAAGATGCTGTTGCGATGGTTTCCAATAAACAGTAACAGTAACGATATGCTCAGTGATGAAGCTTGACAGTTCTGGCTACCAAGCCACTTTGAGAGTGGCTACAGTGGTCAAAATTGATGCTTAAGAATCAATTACGGTTTATGATGATGCGTATGACGACGGTTCCCAAAGTTGTACTGACGTTCATGACCAACTGTAACAAATAACGGTCAATAATCGTGATGGTTGCGCAAATCGCATGTATCATCACGAACAACGACAATTGTGTTCAACCCTGACGGTCAACAATGATGATGGGTAACAATAATGGTCAGGAAGAAGGATAGTCGATACAAATGCTTATAACATATTGGTGGACACTTCAATTGTCAATCATTGGCAATACCTAGAAGCTCCTTGAGGTAGAAATTTGTGCCTCCACAGGGAAAAGGCGCCTTTTCCTACTCAAAGGCATTTTTTCCAACCCAGAGGCATTTTTTCCTAGCTGGAGGCATTTTTTTACCTTTCCAATTATGAGTGGCATAGGTTGCCATATTCAAGGTGGAACTATTTTTTAAGAACTCAATGTTACTCAACTACATTTCCACAGCTTTCCCTCCCTTTTGATTCCCTGATTGCTTCCTCTTCCTCTTTAAGCAGTTTGTTTGCAAGAAAAAACTGGATTGAACAAAACGGCCAAATGAAAACATGTAGCAAGGCATCAAGACAGGTTTTGAGAAAAACTGTTTCCAAATCATAGTCAGCCGGAGGCGGAATTACCCGGGTTTGCGGCGGAATTCCCTGGGATTGCGGCGGAATTTCCCGGTCCAAATTTCAGCGAATTTGGGATGGAAATTTGACTTGGTTTGGCTGTCCTACAATGGTTTTATGGACGCAGCCCAATTTTGCACTACTCGTTGACCCACGTTGACCCCTTTACAACTCGAATTTGGTGAGTGGTCTTGCCCCGCTGGCAAAAATCACAAAGCTGACTGTGCTGAGAATGTTTTTCCAATTCAGCAAGTTGAAAGGAAACAGAACTGATTTTGCCAATCACGTGTGAGTCATTTTTGGCTATTTGGAGTTTTTTTGTTTTGGAGTTATAAATTTCTACCTCAGGCAGAAATTTCCGCCTCCAGAGCCTGCGGCATTTTTTCCGGCTCTGGATTTTCTAGGTCATCGTCAACATTTTGGTGATAACTCCTAGTGACAATGAAATTAACTGCCACCACGCCTCTCATGTCAATGGCATTTGCAACGTTTTGGAATTCACACATTTCGAGCCACTATGTACCCATCATCCACAGCTATTTACCATATATACATAGAATATGTTTATCAATAAATATCATAATAGATAGACATCACCATGACCAACCATGGTCAACCATTACCACCATATCAACCATATTGGAACGACTATTCATCATAACTATTACTATTAACCATCATAAACCACTACTAATTGGCCCCTATTTGCCACTATTTCCATAGATTACCAACATCCAACCACCATAATCCACACCTCCCAAGTCCTCCCACCTGCGAGACGGGCGCTGCCACGGGCCCTGCCACGGGCGCTGCCACGGGCGCTGCCACGGGCGGATGGCACGGCGCAGGCGAAGAGTTGAGGCCGGCGGCCTGAAGAGCCACTGGTGGTTGATCAGCTTGTTGAAACTTCACCTGCTTGGCACCAGTGAAACTCCACCATATGGTGGTTTCTCAAAATAGGGGACCCCAAAAATGGTTGGTTTATCACTGTAAACAACTAGTAAAGGATGATTTCGGGGTACCCCTATTTTGAGAAATACCGATATGGTTGCTAAAACTGCTCGTTGATACAGCGACTGGTGCTTGTTCACCACCTACTGGGGGTTGGCACCTGATGCGGTTGTTTTTCAGGTTTGGATGGTTGTTTTGGATGGTTGTTTCTAATGGTGGGCCCTTCAGGATTGATCAGTGATGAGTTGGACAGGTGAATCCGCTGGTACACTGAATCAGCGGATATAAATTTGCGAAGCTGGTTGATCATGATGATGAATCATGGACAGTTGAACAGCTGAATCAGTTAATCAGCTGGGATAAAGTTGGATGAATTGAACTGGTATAACAGCAGCTGGTTTTTCAATGATCATGATGGTGAATCATGGATGGTTGAAGCTGGTAAAGCAACCTGCGAATCTACTGGTGAAGCATGGATGGTTGATGGTTGATGAGTTGGTTGATCAACCATGGTGTGACTGGGGACGCGGAAAAACACCACGGAATTTAAAAAAAAGACCCCACGAGTAATCCAGCCTGAGGGCGCACTACTAAGGGTTACTCAGGTTTACTCCTAGGGGGTCGCTAGTGGTTGCTATTGATGATGATTAACGGGGCAAACTTGACCCTGGTTAGGACCATGACTAGGCAAAGGAGGTATGAAGTATAGTTGATTGTGGAGAAGTAACCAGCTATGGGTTGCAATGGTCAAGTGTTTGACGGCTGATTATTGCTGATAGAAAGGATAGTCAATTCATCGGTAATTCATTTATAGGGTTACTCAGGGTTGCTGAGGGTTACTAAGGGCTAATTACTAAGGGTGGCTAAAAAACTGATCAATCATTTCAACTTCTTTCTTCAAACAATCATTGATCACTGTCATCGACCCTTATCATAGGTCATTCTTTATGATCACTGTACAACATGTTGGGGTAGTAACCCCTATTAACAACAATCATCAACATTGATATGTAATCCGTAGTAAGAACATGCTTCATGTTGATTGTAGCCCTTGGCAATCCTTACTACTGCGCAACCCTTGGTAACCCTTTGTAACCTTTAATAACCCCTAGTAGTAAATAAAACCTAGTAGTAAAACCTAAATAAACCCCTAGTAGTAAAACCTAGTAGTTAATACTGTAAGCCTTTAAATAAAACCTAGTAGTAAAACCTAAGTAACCCTTCGTAGCTTATTGGTGCTGTCCAACATTTAAAGGCTTACGCCTGACAGCTGGGCGCCGGCCATGTTGGCCCAATGTCGGCCCATGGTGGGCCGACGTTGGCCGATCTTGGTCCTATGTTGGCCCTATGTTGGCCTTATCTTAGCCTATGTTGGCCCTCTGTTGACCCTAAGTTGGCCCAGGTTTGCCTATTTTGGCCGTATCTGGGCCCTATGTTGGCAATTTGTCCGATTTTTCCGTCCCTGGAGGCCAAAACCTTTTAAAAAAAAACATGTTTTTTCACCAGCGGCAAAGATGTCCACCGTCGCCGTCGAATGATCCGAAAGCCTGACATGGTGCCACCCCTCCCACCCCAGTTCCCCCCACCTGCGAAGCTGTTGCTGCAGGAACACCGCTGGTGCCAAGGTGGCGCGGGGGTCCGGCCACCCGGCCGGTGATGGGCATGGAAGGAGACAAGGCATGGCCATCCGGGGTCTCCAACCTTGGCGGTGGCCATGGTGGTTGAAGCAGGAACCAACCAGTGATCAGGAGTACATGGAGTCACAGAAACAGAGTAGCCATTAGTGGGATGAGAAATGCTCAGGTGTTGATGTTCATAGTTCAAATTGTTGATAGTGGGATGCTTCATAGGTGGGATGGTTCCTCGTGTCATCGTTGAATATTGTTGATTGTTCACCAAAATTGATCAATAGCTAAATGACCATGATCATCTTGCACAGGTGCTAGAGCAAATTACCATGGTCCCAGAGAATGCTAAACAAAAAGGACTTGGCTGGGATCAAGCATCTGAAGTCATCATCCACAATAATCAGTAATTACCAATGGTCATCGTTAAGCAAGCATTGCCGACGATTGTCACCCTTACAATCCTTTTCAACGATAATCAACCATTCGTAAACATGTTCTCCTGACGTTGCTCGAGCTTGATAGGAAGCCTCTGCCCAGTTCTTCCTGCACTGGGCTCTGGTTTGTGAGCTTTCAAGTTGACAAACTGAAACCAAAAACTCATCTAAACCCTAAAACAACATTTGAAAAAACCTAATTACACCACATATCCCTGCGTAAAATCAGATGTTTGAAACTTCTGCATGTTGACCTTGCACAAGATCATTGCAGTGCCGCAGGTGTGGAGCAACGTTTGGGTAGCGACCAAGATGTTTGGTACTTGTCCATTAATCAACCATCAAAGTTAACCCCAGATTAATAGACCATACGTTGATAAATTGTGGGTACCCATTTAGTACCCATTGAAGGAAAAGCAAAGCTTTTGGGGGATACGACTGTGTTAATCAACCAGAGGTTTATTAATCCAGGGTTGGCATTACTAAGGAGTCTTGCGGTTGCCGACCATAATTCACCATTGCTAATCATGACTAATGGACCACAATCAAACATGATTTACCTTTACGAACCACTAGCGACCATCATCAACCATTGTAAAATGCTCATCGACCACTATTGACCATCATGAACCGCCAGTAAGCCTCATTGATCATCATTCACAACCCAACCGGACCAGCAGCACCCCGAGTCATCATCCAAGGCTCTGCCAGTGCGCTTCGCAAGGGCCGGGTTCCGCAGGGGTCACCATTTCAACTTTCAGGGTTAGACTGCCTGGCGCAGGAGTGAACGATGGCAAGGGTTTCACATGATTTGGGGGTTCTCAAAATAGGGGTACCCTCAAATCATCCCATATGAATCACTTATAGCAATAAGCGAACCATCATTGGGGGTTTTGAGAAATACCCATCTGGTGGTTTGCAAATCTGGCTGCCTACTGTGAATTCATTGGATCTGGATTTGAAGAGTGATGTTCTAGTTGGTGGTTGAACCACCCCTATGAAAAGTATTTGTCAACCAAACATTTGCTAATACTTTCTAAGGAAAATAACAAATGTTTAACACCACCAACTAATGTTAATCGTAGCCAAGTCTGGTATTTTTGATTGTGATTCTGGTCATGCAAGAACTTTGGTTGATACCACAATGAGACGATGATATGATACAGAGAAGCATGATGGCGAACGCACTGGTATGACGGGATGACGGACAATAACTTGGTGAAACGCCTAAGGAATGAACAAGGATATGAAATGAGCTGGAGGTAACTCATGGTTGCTCAAGTCCATGTTTTGCTACATAGTTCAATCATTGTAGAAACACGTGTTGGGCATGATTTATACGGGTCATCAAATGATACACTTCACAGGAACTAAATGTAGTCTTGGGTCGCCCTGACCTGCATTAAACATCAACTGAAAAACATCACCAACCATATCGACCAAACACTGAGCCTTCTGAAACAACCAACTCAATCAACTGAACCAACCAACCATCAAAATCAACCAGTTCTAGCTAGTATGTCCCCCTTATTGTTGGCTGTTAATGCTTATGAACCATCCGTTGGCTCAACCATAGCTGTAGTGACAACCTGATGTTCATTGTGATTTCCTAAGGGTTTACCAGTTTACCAAGTGGTTGGTGGTTGAACTACCCCCAACTAGTTGGTGGTTGATTTTCAAAACCTAATGTCCATTTGAGATATTTACCAGGTAGCCTACTAGGTGTTAGATATGAACCCATGACTACCTTCATCACCTATGATGGTTACGGCTTGCCTAAGGCAGGGTTGATGGTCGCCAGATGCACCCAGCTCCACCCAGCTCCACCCAGCTCCACCCGGCCGCTGCGCCTCTGGGCGCCACGGCGTCTTTGGCCACGGGCCAGGCCCCCGAGGGTCGCAGGTTGCCGCCCAGGAAGCGCAAGCCGCAGCCCGGCGGCCACGGCGAAGCCGAGGAGTTGGAGAAGGTCCACTCCACCGTGACCTGCGCGGTGGCCCATGGAGGTGGGGGGGGCACAGGTGGATGGGAACTGCTGCATAAGTGGTGGCTGATGAAATTTCTGGTGGGAACTGCTGATTTGCATGAAAGCTGGTGAGTTTGTGGACTTCGGATGGTTGAATACGATCAAATCGGGTGGTTTTTGGATAAGTTTAAGATGGTTAGAGATGGTTTAAACACAATGAAATGTGAGTACTGTGATCGTTTCATGCCATCAAATCATCGAAACTCAAGGTTACCATAAACATCCAATGTTGTTTTTTAATGAGTTGGTGCCTTTGAGTTAAAACACGACCCTGACACATATGTCAAATTTCTAGCCGCATAAGGGAAGCAACAAGCATCCGAAACTGATGTTGGGAGAGTAAGCAAAAAAGGGGTGGTCCATCATGATTGACAAGAAGGGATAATGAATGACCATCACCAATGATGGAATCGCATATGATGCTTGGTGACTATTCTATGCCAATCTCTATTTTGTCGCGTTGTAGTTTTGGGAAGATGCGCCTGAGGTGATTCTTGAACGTAGTTCATGGGCAAGGTGATCTCCAAGGTGAAGTCATGGTGACGATATTTGTCCCACCATGCTGTGGTGTATGTTTGTTGCACATGTCAACATGGGTCGGTCAATGTGAGCCCAAAAGCATCAAATATTAATCATTTGCATCAATAAATCAACCAGATTTTCGGGTCCCCTGTTTTCAGAAACGTCCACATCGCTGTACCGTCCCTTGATATTGCTGGGTTTTGTAGGGCGTGCATAGGTATCCCAACAGCCAATGATGGCCATCCACCGTATACGTGCCCCCCCCCACTTGGCTTGTTGGATTGTGATGCGGTCACGTTAATCTATTGAGAGAAGCATATTCGCGCATTGACAAAGTAAGAAATCCAAAGAAGAATCGAAGATAGATTGGAACAATTCTGCTCATATTAATGCAACCATGAAAACCACCGCAATACAAGCGTAGATTGATCATTATGAATCATGAGCCGTTAATTCTTCACCATCACCGTGGGACCATCACCAAACAATCATGGGCATCTGACCTGATAATTAAGCATTATTGTCGACCGGTCATGTCTGAAAAAAACAACCTTATGGTTGACCATTCTGGTCATGCCTGTTAAACAGAAAAGCTCCATTGTCAACGGTCATCATTAACCATTGTAAACCATGATTTGACAACCATTCAACCATCATCGACCATTTCCAGCCATTACTAACCATGTTATATTATCATTTAACCATCATTCACCATGATCAACATATTAGGCACTAATCAATATGAACTTATCATTACCTGTCAAACAGCATCAACGGCTAATAATGGCCATGATGCTAATTGTTGACAAATTGACTGAAACCATGATGAACTAATAGTACGATGCACCACATGGAACCACCATAGTTAGTCTGGATTATTGATGGTTTCACTACCAATCTCAAGTACTGATTAACCTATTAAACAGCAACTACCCCTTTTTTGACCCTTTAATATTACTGACTAAGATTCATTCCCACTATTAACACATGTTAATCACTAATCATTTGTCAGTACCACTACTAGTATCAATGCTAATGTCAATGACGATATGCATTTGTGAACTATTTGAACTCACCACCACTATGAACTTATCTTAATCACTCACCACTAAACACTAGTCATTCCCACTAATCATTGACTTATGTTCACTGGTAACTAATCACTAATCACTATAATCAACTATATTAGAACTCACTACCACTAATCACTCACTCATCCTTTGATCCAATCACTAGTCACTACCACCATTGACCCACCATGTTGAACAAACAAAATGGCCATCGTTCCGCCACAAACTTCGATCAAGGCCCAAGCTGCCGTCTCTTCACTGGGCACGGGGCCCAATACGGTGGTGCCGAACCTGGTGGTGGCAAAGAATGATTGGCTAAATGGCGAGCTGGGTCAATATTAACCAACCAATTTCATGGTGGATAATAACCAAAAAACCATAGGGAAAACAATGGTTAATGATAGGGGAACCAGGGGTACAGGGTTTTGACCCACAGCCAAATGACGATTAGTGAAGGCTAATGATGGTTGAATGATACTATTCAATGATACTATTCTACTATTCAATTCTACCATTCATGATGGTTGGATGATCATTAATGAAGGTTAATTATGATGAGAATATTGATTAATGATGTTGCAGGTGGATTCATACTCGTTAATGCTGATGAAATGATGACATGAACATGGGCTAATCGTAGGTAAATACCAGCTGAAAATTGACGAAATATTGGTTCATAGTGGTCTAATGATGATCTAATGATGATTAAAACGAAAACGTGGGGATGAGGCTCAATTTATCATTTGTATTCGTTCATGATGGGAAACTAACAATCTATATATATATGTATGTGTATATATTTATATTTATGTTGATAATGAGGGTAAAATGATGATTGACATTGGAACATTGTATGGATGATTTGTGATTTATATTGGCTTGATGATTTCTCAAGGATGACTAATAGTGGTTAACCAATGTTAACCATGGGTAAATGTTGATTTAGAATGGTTAATGATGGTTGAATAGTGATCATTACTGTTCAATGATGGCTAAACGATGGAGAACATGAGATGATGGTTAAAGCATGACACACAGGCACACACGTCACATATCGGAGTATGATGGGCGAATGATAATCAATATTGGTGGATGATGGTTGAATGATGGTTACTAGTTGCTAGTGATTCATCATGTATTGCTGATGATTCATATCGTTCAATGATGGGAACATGATGATTTAGTAGTAAATAATGACGGCTAGATGATGATTAGTATTGCCTAATGATGGCTAAATCATGATCAATTCATTTGGAGGCAAAATCATGATTGCTATTGATTGAGGATCGTGAAATTGTGTTTAATGTTGGTTAAATGTTGGTTCAATTACCTGAGGAAAATGTTTTATGTTGCTAGGATAACGGTGTAAAATACATCATAGAATTCCCATGTGAACCGATACCATCTAAATACATTTGCAAATACACTAAATGATAATCAAGACTGTGTGCATTATGGGATTATGATATAATACATACTATTCTGAATGGACACTGCATTGCATATAGTATGCCACATTTGTCCACCTGGCCAAATTCTGGATTGCATGGCATGATTAGAATTGATTAGACACTATTGTTGTCTGTTGCACATTCTATATACAGCAACTACAGGTAACTCAATATCACCTGTGGCAAACGATCATAATCATACTATTAAATTTGCTCATCGATAGACCATGCCAATTTCATATTCTACAGCACATAGATCACAGTCTTGCTAAGGTCATAGTTTGCATAGATTCCCCCACCAGCCTTGGATTATCCTAACCCCAGCTCGCATCAGGTATCATATGGTAGTACAACTCCTGATGAAGTATGGTGGTGAAAGGTGGCTCATACTGATTGACCATGGCTCATGACCTAAATGATGGTTGATGGTGAATTGGCTAACAACTAACAATGGCAAATACTCGAAGAAGAACTGGCATGAAATCTTCGAGTACCGCTCCTATTGAGAAGACTTGCCACCTCACCTTGGCGGTGTCAATGAAACCAACCACACAAATTGGAATCTTCCCCGGAAAATGTGGGTAAGAAAAATAGAATAATGGCTAGTGGTGGCATTGGCTTCAGATTGACATAGTCCAGATATGTCAAGATACCATACTTGCCCCATAAAAAGCAGCCGCGGAACATCAAACATGAACACAGCATGACTCAGTAATACTCAGCACGTCTCCCACTTAGTTCGATGCAGCCCAGCAGTCTCCCACTTAGTTCGATGCAAGCAACTGAGGAGTTCGTGCGTCAGCATCTCGGGCCATCCAGGCTGCTTTGGTGGCAGCTTCTTCCACGAGGGCTTTGAGCGGCGGAAGCAGCCGACTCATCAAGGCATCGCACAAGGCATCCAGATCCATGGCATGCGAGGCCGGTGCCGACGTCATCTTGGTGGAGATGGTGCGCATGATGGTTGCACCCTGCTATGTTGAGAAACTGATCAGTACCACTGGAAGCAACCAGTAATTGTTGCGCGTTTTGCAGTTTATCTCAGTTCAATGAGCTACATCTTGTGAATAACCTACTACAATATTAGCATCATATTATCATATTGTTTGGGTAGTCCCACACCACAGAGGATGCCAGTGACAATTGCAACTCAGGCACCACTGCCAAGAAACCAATGAATCAATTTGGTGCTCCATACACGCCACCCCTTACTTGAACGCTAACCACTATCAGTTGATTATCAGCTACTAATTTATTGACAGTAAACCACTATTAGTTGAGCATTGACGATGGCCTTGTTTATGACCCAGTCCTGTATTGTGTAAACCTCAAGGGTTTGGTACCTCCACGATTGGAAACGGCCAATAAGCTTGTGATTGATGGTTGATGAACTGGTTATTTCTGGTCCCGTAGCTGGTTAAACACAACCAATCACAGGTGATTTATGGTCAAAGTCAAATGTGCAAATATGTGTTGGAATGGTCTGATTGATGAAGTGATTCTTGGCTATTTCCCAGCCATATCAAGACTTTTCACCATGATTCATGGTCATTGATGGATGGCTCACCCGGATACATCGCTGGAATGGCGCCCGTGTCGTGCATCAACTTCTTCACCGATCCTTCCAGGGGCCATCCAGCTGCTTCCCCCAGCTGCTGCTGGCGATGAATCCCAGCGAGTGCCAAGACATTGGCACACTGAGGCCATCTTAATTCCGTCTCGAAAAAGCCATACAGGTACCTAGAAATGGTTGGTTTGTTGCTAAAAAATATCTCATTAATAAGGGTATCATCAAGGTTGGTATCATCATCAAATGGTTGGTTTATTGCTAATCTCAAAGGTTGGTATCATCAATAGACCATTTGGGGGTCTCCTACTTTGAGAAACACCCATTTGACGTCCGTAACATGACCGAATCAGGCTCACATGCCCACCGCAAAGACAGGCTTGACATCTGGTGGAGCACCGTGATACTGACAAAGCACCACTATCACATTGCCACGCCATCACATACCAAGGACTCAGTGACACTACAACGTTGACAGCGACACTACAAACCTGCGGTCGGTCCAGTATTTCGTAACATTTTGCCGAAGCGCTTCAGCATCTTTCAGGGTCGTACTGTATAACCTCACAAGTCGCGATTCTGCCATCACGATGATACAATGTGTTGCTTGTTGCTTGATCGATGTTATCATCCACCTATTGTCACCCACTATTAACATCTATTGATCAGCTATATGGCCAACTAGCCATGAACAACTACCATAGATTGAATGCCACCTAGGGCCTAGTTCTTGGTGCCGCGTTCAGTCTGCCGATGTCTGGCGCGTTGGGGATACATGGTTAGTACCTGTTGGTTGCTTTGACAATCTTTGATCAATTTTGGTTGGCTTTGATGCCTTAGCTATTTTTTGATGATAGTCTGTGCACCCGAAGAAGTCAAATAGGTACAGCAACCAAATAAGAATCTATTTAGATGATTTTACGGGTAGTGGCTTGAAACGCAGCAAGTTGGCTGCTGATCATGTTTTGTTGCAAAGCCGAACAATAATCAATCAGTGTTGCCCTCCTTTGTGCTGAGTTGTTTGAAAGACGACAGCAAAAGAATTGGCTTCAGCGACACTCCTCCCTTGCTCATCGGTTCAACAACTGCTGCTCCCCTGCCAGGCCTGTACTGTGTGTCATCCCTCTCTATATGTCTCTTCATGAATCTAATGCCGTATAATACTGTATACCATGGGACCCCAAAAACCCACAAGAGGCAGGGGTTTACGGCGTTGACCCTCCAAAATACAAGTTATAAGCTATCAAAATGATGGTTGATGAGCCAATGGTACTGGTATACTTGCTGATAATGTTGCTTGCAACTCTGGACAATATCCGGGTATGGCTATGCCAACCACTAACACCATTGAGATTCCCCTAATGGAATCGAAACGTTGGGAGCAAGGGTTTATGGTAGATCCATGTGTTCATGAACCCCAAGCTACTTGACGATTATTCACAAACCATTTATGGTCTGACTGGGGATGGTTCTTGGATCTGATCTACCATGACCTATGATACCCATGTATGCGGCAAATCGCGACGGAGGGACACGAGCTGAATACGAAATAGATCGACCGGCGGACGCATCGGCGAGGGAGCCAGGTTAGTGACAACGGTTTACTGCTGGGTGCAACCAGAATCATGGTTTAACCCATGTCAAACCCATCATCAACCGTTCAACACACGGTGCTGAGACAGCACCGTACTGCCGCACTCAACTACCGTGAGCAGTTTCGTTTTTAGTGGGGACACGGGGACACGGATCCCTATCTCGAAGATAGTTAAAAACCCACCACAACCCACATCTTCGGACGTTTTGTTCTGCTCATCATGGGGCCATGTGGGGCCTAATGTGTGGCTGATGTTGGTGATGCGGTCCCTTATTTTTTGAGTAATCACACACTTGGCAGTCATGTGGCAAATTATGCCCAGGTACCAGGCAATTACAGGATATTATTGGAACATTATTTCATAATTGACCATGAAACACAATAGTATCATAGCCACTCATATTAAGAAAAAAATGTGGTTTCTCAAAATAGGGGTACCCCAAAACATCAATTCTTTGTGACCTTCTTTTTTACTCATAAACCAACCATTTTTTGGGTTCCCGATTTTCAGAACCCACCATTTGGGTTACTAAGCTGCCAATAAGCCCCTCATTGATGGGGGCACCACAACGACTCCAATCCGTTGCGCCGCCAGAAGCTTGGCACCACCGGGAAGCGACGCTGCGTCAGCACAACGAAGCAGCGAGGCGATCAGCACGCAAGGAAGGGCATCAAACCGCTATTGGTGATACTTAGTGAAGAAAACTAAGTGACACTAGTATCTAGAAATTCCTGATAGTAATGAATTACTGTTGATTAGTGTTCTTACTGCTAGTAGTGAGTGCCCTAATTAAGTAATGGTGTTGGTCAATATAGATGTCAGTAACTACTTACATTCGTGATGGTGATGTTTGTAGTGATGATTCTGATGGTTAGTACTTGATTAAATTACACATGAGGGAATTCTTAGCTAGGTCTTACACTAAAGGTCTTACTATGTTTTTCCATATTATAGATCAGGGTCAATTACCCACCATTAACCATCACCCCCTATGAACATCTATCAAGCATCACCAATCAGCCACTATTAACCACTACTAATCAAAGAAAACAGAAACCATTCACCATCAAGCAACAACACATGCCTTTGGACCCCTAAAAACATATTCTTTCCGGTCGTAGCCTATATTTTGGATGGTAAACAAGGTGAGCACCTACCTTTTCCAGGGTCCCTTGGGGCATGGCCCATGGTGGCCCACCACTTCGCGCCGCTGGCCGTTCGCGCCCGCCGTGCGGCTCATGCCGCGGCGCCGGAGTCGCGGCGCCAATCCAAGGTGCACTGCTGCAGGGCGCTGCGAATGTCCTGGAGAGAACGGTGAATGACCATCTCCAGGACAGGTGGTTAATGGTTAACCAACCAATAATAGCTGGTGAATGGTTAATAATAGGGGATGATAACCAATAACTAGCTGGTTCACCAACCAGTAACTAGCTGGTTTAATGATGGTTAATAGTAGGGGATGATGATAACTAGCAACGAAAAAGCGCATATACCAGCTACATATGGCGAGCTGGGTCAATATTAACCAACGGCTTCATGCGGGATAATCACCCACAATAATTAATTGTGATGGTTAGCTACTGTGTTGCTACTTGGATGTGCAGCTAACATCAGCTAACCAGGGTAGCTTACGAGCTTTGAAACCATGATGCTAGGGAGAATCATCATGATGGTTGAGCACTATGATGCTGCTTGTTAAGCATTACCATGAACTTATGATACTCACCATTGTGATAATCATGCGTTACCAATGGTAATGATTGGATAATTGATGATAAGGATACTTATCACCATTGATAGGGATTGTCAGCGATAAGTGCCAGCAATAACTTCTCAGTTTTGCAGCTGGGGTTAGCTTCCTGGGAAATAACCATGGTTCTAAACCCTACAAGGTAGCTTATAAGCTCTCAAACCACAGTTACCAGTCACAAAGTGGGGACGCACATCCAAGTAGACACCATTGAGGTAATGATAAGCATGCTCAACCATCATGAATGTGGTCGATAATCATGATTGTTCTTGACAGTATGGTTATTCATACTTAGATTATCAATGGATAGTCACATAGGGATCATCATGCTTGAACAAAATCATCATCAACGGCTTAGATTGATCATTGTCATTGGAAGATTAAAATGGTTCTTAACTGTTTATTGAGAGCCTGTAATGATGTTTCATGAAGGGGCCAGTAATGATGGGCTTGCTCTGGCATTTGGCAGTTGCTTTTTTCTTGCTTATTCTTGTTGCTGAGTAAGTTTGAAGGTGTTTTTTGCAGGCTGAAGATACCCACATCATCAACTACTTTCATGCTGAGATAATTTCAAGTACTTAAGTGGGTAGGGTTTCATATCCAGTGCCTCCAGCATTATGGCATTGTGTTCATTGTCAGAGCTAGTGCTTTGGAGATTCTGCTGCTCGGCGCTTTGAGTAGCAGCCAGGGCATTGAATAGCAACCAGCTTTAGTTGGAACCTAATAGTGGAAACTGCAGAAGCTTCACTGGTATTTTTTCAAAATGAGCGTACCCTCCGGCATCATCCTTTATGTTAGTCATGGATTACAAATCATCCACCACTCGGGGGGTCCCAAAATTTAAGAAACCCCCAAATAACCCATAAAACAGCCACTTGGCTGTGGGTCAAAACCCTTAGTCCCCCCTGGTTTCCCCCACAATTAACATTTGGTTTCCCTCTAAAATGGTTGGGGTTATTATCCCACATGAAATTGGTTGGTTAATATCAACTCAACCATTATTTGCATCTATTAACCATCATTAATCCCTAAATATCCTTAATAAACAACCATTATTGGTTAATATTGACCCAGCTCGCCACTTGGGCATTGGGTCGCTGCTGGGGCAAGCTCCACGATCCCCAGCGCCAGTCGCTGCCTTGACCGCCCCGTCTTGCGATAAGACCTGGCACCGGACCGTCTGGCGGTCGTTATCATTACTGAGTTCATTGGGATTAATGGGGATAGTAAGGTAAGGTAAGGTAAGGTAAGGTAAGGTAAGGGAGTCATGGGAATACTTATGGCTTCTTACCGTTGATACTTACGAATGTTATAGTTAGGAATATGTCAATACTAGTAGATTAATGGGGATTCACAGTGAATAATCCCAGCTCATATGGGAATTCATAGGTAATCAGTAGCCTGCCAATAGTTACTTGCAACGGGGGATTAAGTGGTTGCAGTAGCTCGAAATAGTTCTTATAGAAATAATGGGGATTGACTAGTTAGTCCATCCTTTGGGAGTAGCTACGTTCCGAAAAGATTTGGGAAGAATGGTTTCCACTAGCTAGTTGTGGTTGCTAATAGTCATAGTAGTTGTGGTTCTAATGGCTAATGTGGTTGCTGATACTTATCGATCATTGAAAGTACTTACGAATAGCCACTCATGGATCCAACGGCGACCTATAAATGCTAGGTAATCATAGTTACTGGATGCATATTGTGAAAGTTCAGTATATGGCTATGGGTCAATATTGACCAAGCAATAATGGAGGATCATGACCAACCAATAATAAGGAAAATGATGGTTAATGACAGGGGAACCAGGGGTACGGGGCTTTGACCCACAGCCATATATACTTCTAGCCGGGGTAAAACAATAAGCAGGCAGGATTTTATACCAATAATTACTTATTGCATTAACCATCATTGACCATCATAAATAGGCATGGTTTTATATTGACTATTAAGGATGTTAAAGAATTTCTTTGTTGGCGTGCCTTTTCTGGGTGCATCGTTGTCCTACCACTGCTACCATCCATGTTGCCTAACCCGAGTTCATCTTGCTCGGCTAGAAGCCGTGCACATCAAAGCCTGATCGCACCCAGGGTAAATGTTCTTCGTTGCTCTGTTACTAAACAGGACCGTGAAGTAGAACATGATCCAGTCAGCAAACTCACCACAGGCTGTGGGAACCCCCAGGCTCCAAAACGCGACAGGATCATAACACCCCCGAACGAGCACGCCCTTGGATCCATCATCCAATCTGGTACCCAACAGTTGGCTGTTCATATCCCTAGATCTGGTGCTTACATGGTGGCTTCTCCCGCCAGTTTGGGAACCCCCAAAGTTATGGTTGGCTGATTGATACTATAGATTAGTTGTAGAAAGGATGATAACTGGGAGTAACCTTACTTTTGGAAACCACAACGCATAGTACAAGAGACCTAGTGTTGTGAGTCACTGCTGGCTCTTAACATTCACACTCGATCATTGTTGCTGCTTATTAAGACACTAGTTAGTATCATACAAGGAATCAGTGCTAGTCGTAGACTGTATATGACTATGCGCGTCTGTGTTGGTTCTTTTCTTTTCTTGTCGGCAAGTGGCATTGGTTACTACTGGTCGTGATATTTAGTTATAGTTGTTAATTCTTGTTGGCTACCATTGATTTCCGCGCACTATTTCCAGTATCAGTCAGCACCATTTGTTGACCAAAAGTCTTCCATTAACCAATACTATGGTATAATCATCATTCTAACCGTCACCATTACAGACCGATACAAACTGGTAATTTACCAACTTCCAACCGTTCATGAATTCACCACTCTTAAACATCAACATTCATCATTAGCCAACACTAATCATCCATTAGTCAACCATCATTTCACCATTTGTTCCCTATTTTCCACCACTACTAATAACCATCAAAACTCATCATCACTGACCAGGTTCACCAACCTATCAACACCTCTGCTTTGCTTCGGCCGCGCCGCAACGCGGTGCCTCGCAAAGCTTCCGGGGCGCCATGTCACTGCGCAAGCCCGGCAGAGCGGCGACCTGGCGGAGCACGGCGTTGGTCTGCTGTGTCAGTGGTCAGGGTCAAGTGGGGGCTAACACTGATGGATAGTGGCTAATGATAGTTAAACGATGGTTAAATGATGGTTGAGTGATGGTTACATGATGGTTGAATGATGGTTAAATGATGGTTGAATGATGGTTGAATGATGGTTACATGATGGTTGAATGATGGTTACATGATGGTTGAATGATGGTTAAATGATGGTTGAATGATGGTTGAATGATGGTTGAGTGATGGTTGAATGATGGTTGAATGATGGTTACATGATGGTTGAATGATGGTTGAATGATGGTTGAGTGATGGTTGAATGATGGTTGAATGATGGTTACATGATGGTTGAACGATGGTTAAATGATGGTTGAATGATGGTTGAATGATGGTTGAGTGATGGTTGAATGATGGTTGAATGATGGTTACATGATGGTTGAATGATGGTTACATGATGGTTGAATGATGGTTAAATGATGGTTGAATGATGGTTGAATGATGGTTGAGTGATGGTTGAATGATGGTTGAATGATGGTTACATGATGGTTGAATGATGGTTAAATGATGGTTGAATGATGGTTGAATGATGGTTGAGTGATGGTTGAATGATGGTTGAATGATGGTTGAATGATGGTTGAGTGATGGTTGAATGATGGTTGAATGATGGTTAAATGATGGTTGAATGATGGTTACATGATGGTTGAATGATGGTTGAATGATGGTTGAATGATGGTTGAATGATGGTTGAATGATGGTTGAGTGATGGTTGAATGATGATGGTCACATGATTGGCTGAATCATGGATTATGTTGGTTTGAACCATGGTTTATTGAACCGTGACACTTGCTAACATAGAGTCGTTAGCCATGTTAGTAATGTTAACCACTATATTTTGCTAACTATTGATGTTCAATGATTCAATGATGGTTGAATGATGATGAAAATTGGATAGTAGTGGCTAATGATGGCATGAATAGTCAACGATAGCTTGTCATGGCTCAAAATGATGCTGAACATGGTGCTGAAAACATGGATCCATCACTACTTCACACCGATTATTTCCCACTAGATGCAGCTTGTAATTTCTGTTCATCAAATGCCAACATCAGTTGGTCACAGGGCTGGGGTTCTCGTCTTAATTCATCCAAATGAGAGCCACCCAGCAACCATTTCACCAAGGTGCCACCTGTCGGGAATGGCCCACTTCAGTCCACTCTTGCACTTCTCAGGCTGGTGGGTGAGGCAAAAGCGAATTTTAAAATTAATATGGTGGTTTCTCACAATAGGGGGTACCCAAAAAACGATCAGTTTATTACTATAAATTATGAATGGGGTACTATTATAAACCAACCATTTTAGCAAAGCAAAACGCACAATTCTGGCATAATGCTTGTTTTCACTTTGATAAAAGATGATTTGGGGGGTATGGCACTGCAAAATAAAGGTTTACCAATTTTGAGAAAGCACCAAATACAACAGTCATCAATCAGCGGACAAAACAAGGGTCATAGCACTGCAAGCTGCTGCACCTTGCGGCATGCCGAGGAAACCGTTGGCTTGAATCAATACTGACGACACTAAAACATCAACACTAGTAGTGACACTTAGCTAGTCATCAATCTTAAGCACTAAAGCTATCCAAGTACACACGCACGACAAAGTCACGCCAAAGTCATGCCAACAGGGTAATTCCTACTGGCACCGCCATTTCCAAAAGTCACGCCAAAGTCATGCCAACAGGCCAATTCCTACTGGCACCGCCGCGGCAAAGATCTCATTACTAAAAATACATGCTGATGGGCACATACAATCAAACACTGGCCGTTCGAACATCAAATCCCAATGGCACACTGCTAAAACCAATGTGCAGGTCATAAGCAAGGCACACAACCAAAATCACATCGCCAGCTTGCATGTTGTCATTCCAATGATTGGAAAATATTCGGGTTAGAAATGCTTTCCCCAATGGCGCACCACTGAAACACTTGGTAACTCGTGAAAGTAGAGAGCAAGGGGCAGCAGCAGCAAGGAGCAGCAGCAGCAGCAGCAGCTAAGAGATCTCAGAGCAACCCTTTATCTGACCGAAGGGCCACCGCCACAAAACTGCCAAAAACAAACAAAAATCATCAGAGCTCGCATACGTTTTGGAATTGGCACGACTTCTTACGTAAACCTTTCCCCAAGCTAAATATGATGGTTCCATAGGTTGTTGGCACGACATTGTCTTCCCAGTGTATCTTAGTAATCACCCAAAAGAACTATAGCTATCACAAGCGGCCAACAAGAACTTGAGAACTTCTTAAGAACCAAAGTGAACAGCATGTTAACAACAACATCAACAACAACAACAACAACAGCAACAGCAACAGCAACAGCAACAGCAACAGCATCAACAGCAACAACAACAAACAAGCAAGCAAGCAAGCAAGCAAGCAAGCAAACAAACAAACAACGAACAACCAAACAACAAACAACAACAAACAACAAACAACAACAAACAACAACAAACAACAATCAACAAACAACAACAAACAACAAACCACAAAACAACCAAACAACAAACAAACAACCAAACAGAAGCCAACAACAACAAGCAACAAACAACAAACAACAAACAACCTAACAAACAACAACAAACAACAAACAACAACAAACAACAATCAACAAACAACCAAACAACCAAACAACAAACAACAACAAACAACAAACCACAAAACAACCAAACAACAAACAACCAACAACCAACAGCCAACAACAACAAGCAACAAACAACAAACAACAAACAACCTAACAAACAACAACAAACAACAAACAACGAACAACCCACAACAAACAACCAACAACCAACAGCCAACAACAAACAACAACAAACAACAATCAACAAACAACCAAACAACAAACAAACAACCAAACAACAAACAACAACAAACAACAAACAACCAAACAACCAAACAACAAACAACAAAACAACCAACAACCAAACAACAAACAACGAACAACCCACAACAAACAACCGACAACCAACAGCCAACAACAACAAGCAACAAACAACAAACAACAAACAACCTAACAAACAACAACAAACAACAAACAACGAACAACCCACAACAAACAACCAACAACCAACAGCCAACAACAAACAACAACAAACAACAGCCAACAACAACAAGCAACAAACAACAAAACAACCAAACAACAAACAACAACAAACAACAACAAACAACAATCAACAAACAACAACAAACAACAGCCAACAACAACAAGCAACAAACAACAAACCACAACAAACAACAACAAACAACAAACCACAAAACAACCAAACAACAAACAAACAACCAAACAGAAGCCAACAACAACAAGCAACAAACAACAAAACAACCAAACAACAAACAACAAACAACAACAAACAACAACAAACAACAAAACAACCCAACAACAAACGACAAACAACCAAAATCAGCAACAGAAACCCAGAAAACACCACCACAAGCAACTGCCGCTGAGCCACCAGGGCTTGCTGGAAGGCATCCATGGTGACCTTCAACTGCGCCTGACCAGCGAACCGCCGGGGGGTGCCCGGGGATAACCACCGGAAATCATAGGAAAACCATGGGACACCATGGCACAACAGGGCTGGTTCATTCTTTGAGGAGACCGTTCCTGATGAGGAAATCATCCAAACATGCTTGCTGTCCACATCAGAAACGGAGATGAGAGGAAGCTGCAGATTATTATTACATTATTACGTATGATCACATATGACGCGGGTGCAAGGTGCAAGATTTGTTGTTCGAACAAATTCCAACATTTCTGGGAACGTACCTAGGACAGCTATGAGTTCTAGCGCAATTTGAATAGCTAACAACCAGGCATATGATGATACCCGAAGCCTCATCAGCACTGGTTGCAGGACTCAACCCGCAAGCGCCTATTGGCACACAATGTTTGACACCTGTGGTGTTGCTTCACCTGGTTGATGATGGTTACTAATGGTTGCATAATGATAGGCGCAAATTCGGAACAGGTCACACTCATTGTCATCAGTGGAGGCTCTGCCTCCGGTCCAGCATGTCTGCCCAACCTACACCACCTGCACCAAGAATTGTGCTGTCACTGGCTGGGTTGATGCAAGAAACTCTGGGTTCAAATCTGGTTGGCGGTTTCAACCCCTATGAAAAATATTAGTCAACCATTTTTTATTAACCTCCAGGCGAAGCGTGGGTCAAGACGTTCGCAGCCAACACCACCCGCGGTGAACTGCATTAGTCAACCAACTAATGGTTAATAAATACTAGGGAAAATAAAACATATTTGAAAACACCAAGCAGAAATGGTTCACCCATCGATTTCCGCTTCAACATTGGCTGAAGTATGTCACACTGCTCTCAAGCACCTGGCGGTCGATGGTGCCATACTTGAGTGAACTGCTCCCAAGCATCTGATGGTTGAAATGGATGGTTAGATGAACTGTTCCCAACCTTGGTGGCTTACAGATCCCTTGCTAAAAAAATTTTTTTAGCGGTTATATGGTAAATCAATCATATCCCAAAAACACTAAAAACCTAAGTTAGTGGGTATAAGCCATCCAGGTTACCAACCATTTTCCAACCATTTCCCAATCATTTCCAGTCATCATGGCTTGAGTCGCCTCTGGTTGCATTCGAGGATTCAGAGCATAGCGCAAGATGGAGGAGGCCTAGCAGATGGGGGGTCCATGAATGGACCCCTGAAAGCGATCTATGGACCCCTGAACCAACCAATTGGCTGATCTTACCAACCAATCTTATTGGGTAATGAATGATGAACTAATCATCATGATAATCATCATAATAATGAACATAATAATGATCATTAAATAATTATCATTAATGGACCCCTTTCAGGCTCTATGAAATAATGATCTTGGAAATTGGTTCATTGGATCTTGGAAATATTCAGATCATAACCCCTTCAGATCTATGGAAACTGCAGCAGTCTTGGGAAACCAATGTTGGAATCCAGAGGAATTGGCCAGCAGATTCGGGGCTACCTGGGATACTGCCAGCGGCGCGGAAATTGCCCTGGCTGATTGGCGAAGGCTCCTGGTGGGACAAGGATGGAACTTTTGAGCGGAGAAAAAACATGACTTTCAGGCCTTGTTGCCATCTCCGTGCAAGTGAAGCTTAGCAGCCCGTTGACCACCCCCCAGCCATTTTCAAGTATTTTTGCAAATAGATGATTTCATTATTTCAATGAAATCAAGATAAAATGACTCTGGTAAGAATTGAAGATTACGGAACCACGGCAGGTTGGTCATGGTTATTTACAGCAAAGAGTGAGCAGCAAAAAGTACAAAGCCAATGGTTGGCAGATTTTAAGCTGCCAAGTGAGATCGGCGCTCTGCTCCGAACATAAGAGTTGTATTCCCTGTTTATAGGTTCAAAAACTCTCCAACGAACCAGCGTCAGTATCACAACTCCAGTAGTAACAACGATCAACCTGCATTAAACATCATTCAGCAACATTATGAACCGTTCCCAGCCACTATTATTCATAAAACAGTCCTTCACAAGCAATAACCATGGACTAACCACCAACCGTACGGCATAGTGAACCACCCCTAGTCGAGCTTAAATAGCTGGGGATTTACTATCAGTATAGAGGGTTTACCACCAACCAGTAGTTGTTCAATCATGATTGTTGGTTACTGTCCCCTATTATCAACCACTACAATCCCCTCTAAACCGTGCTAAACACCACACTTAACATTGAAAAACTCGTGTTTTGCTTATTATCCAGGGTATTTTTCCCCTATCAAAAAACATCCATCTACCAAGTTTTACGGGAAAACCAAATCATCCATCCTATCTTACCAAATTCCCACTATTAGTTAGTCTTTAGGGGATTGTAGTGGCCATTTTATTCTCAGCAGCCAGCGACTCTCCTAGCTACACTGCTGGGGTGGTACATGGCCACTGCTATCCCAATAATAGTGGTTAATAATGCCACATTTTTTTTGGTATAGGAGAACTACCATGTGTTTTTTTATATAGAAAAGACTTAGGCTTTTCTATGGTTGATATGACATTGCCATGATTAACAATGCCAATCCAACTGCCAATGGGTTTTCGTTATTCAAACAAAGGGCAATAACAATGCCAATTCCCCTATTGTTAACCACTAGAATCCCCTCTAAACCATGGTAAATACCATCTTTAACCACACGTAACCGTAGAAAAACCCATGGTTTACCTATGATTTACCACTATAACCATTATTAACCACTATAACCATTATTAACTATGCCAATTCCCCCCAATATTAATAATGGTATAAGTATTACATGGCCACGGGACAAAACCCCGTACCCCTGGTTCCCATCATTAACCATGGTTTTCCCTGCTATTGTTGCTTAATATTGTTGGTTAATATTGACCCATATCCATATAGTTGGTCTATCTCCTATAGTTGCTAGTTGTTATCCCCCATCATTAACCATTAACCGGCCATTTAGTTGCTGTAGTTGGTATATCCTATAGTGATCTCACCCTAAAACCACTATAATCCCCTAAAACCCATGGTAGCTTTAGACCACCACCAAGCAGCACGGACCTCGCCCAGGATCTTCTGCGACTGAATGTCGTTGTAGTCCATGCCTGGGAGAGAAAAGGAAAGAAAGCCATGGAAAATCCTATGGAAACTCATGGAAATCCAGGGAAATGCTATGGTAATCCATGGAAATCCATGGGAAACCCATGGAAACCCATGGAGATCCACGGAAAATCCATGGAAAACCAAACTCCATGGAAAATCCATGGGAAACCTCATCAATTCAATCAAAACCCCGTGAATCTTGAAGCATTGAAGAAAAAGGAATCATTCAACCCATGAAACCAATGGAAACTAATCGTCAACGGCAAGTAATGGCAATGATCACGAGTTGAACCATTCATTACTCCAATAATAGGGACTACCATGATCAATGGAAACCAAACAAACACAAATTTGATACATCATCATCAACTACTGATGATGAAACGCCTGATCATCAAGAATCACTAGTGCTTTATGCTCGATCGGAGTTCGGTATCCGCAGTACGCTAGTGAGATTACCCTTTAGTAAACCAACCCGGCAATGGAAAATCCATCATAGAAATACCTGATTTCCCAAATATTTACCTCAAAAAACATGTTTTTTCATCGCCAGAGTGCCAGAGTGGTTTACCAGAGGGTAAATTTCGATCCATTAACCATGACTCTGGTAAATCATCTCACAATCAACCGTTTTGCGAGACTTTGGTTAATGATTGTGAGATGGTTCGATGACCATGGTAGAGTTTTGATCCATTAACCAAAGAGGCTGAAACCACAACCGCAATGGCTCTCCTGATTGCTCATCCCTAGGCTTGGGAGATCCCGTAGAGACTCCAACCACAAATGCACGCGCCAGTAGAGGTGCCGGTGTGAAGCATGGCTAGTCATGAATAGCCTGGCTACTGAACCAGTCAATAAGTTTCAATCTGCTACTTAGATAGTTAGGTGATAAGTAAATGGCTCCTGAGATAGTTGACTAACATCTGCATCGCAAATTCCTATTGTCCAACCATCACCAACGACTCATGACCTTGAATTAAACATGATTGTCACGCCTAATTATGAACAAATCAGTAGATACTCAAGGGTATGAACCAACTATTTCCAACCTTGCGTAGCCTTAGCCAATCAAACCATCAAAATCCGTGAAATAACAATCGACTAATCATCAGCGACTATTGATGCTGGTTGATGCTGGTTGATGTTGGTTGCTATCAACTATATGTAAACATTGAAAAAACATCAAATGATTATCAACCATCTACTAACTATTCTCGTGGAGTTATCAAACTGTCTACCAACCAAATGCAACAAACCATGGTTATCAAACTGGGAGTTTGGTTTCTGGTACTCAGTTTGTTTCTCTAACCATTACAGTGGAGGTATGAACTCACCACATGATAATTTCTCAAAATCGGGAGCCCCCAAAATATCCATTATCAAACATTATTAGGAACAAACCAGCCATCATTTTGGGGGTCCCGATTCCCGATTTTGAGAAACACCCCTATTGTTGCTTGTTGTTGGTTATCCCCTATTGTTAGTTAATATATCCCCTATGATTGAGCATCAACCGAAAATAGGGATATAAGATTTCTATAGAAACTATTAACCGATTTAAGTTAACTATTCATCCCCTATGATTAACCATTAACCAACCATTTTAACTAACCAACCCACAGTTTCTGGCACCGAAAATCCTCGTTTGCTCCAGGCGACGTGCCACCGACCACAAGATACGCTGAAGAATCTGAGCCTCGGCAAGTCAGGGCCGGGACGATGAACTTACAGCAGTGGCCAAGCAGTTTTGCCAAAGAAGTACCTGATAGGTGGTTTAACCTCTGCAACAAATATTAGTCAACCAACCATTGGTTTTTAATTACTAGGCACCTGCTCATAATTCTACTCGTGTTGGAAACCCTAGTTGCAACAAGCCCGGATAGGGTTTCTATATATGATTCCTCATTATTCTATAGCTCCTTAAACTTCAATTCATAAGAAAAAGCATCATCACGGCATCGTTCCTATCAGCAGCTCATCAGGAACCAAGGCTGCTGATGCCAGCAAGTAGCCACTGGCAAAGCTGCCACAGCCGATGCTTGCGCGGCTGCTTCGAGCAAGGCCTGCCGGGACACGGCCATGGACTCGATCCATGATGTAGTTGCCCAAGGCAAGCCTACAACCAAATAGCTCAAATGCCAGGCCAAATAGCCCAAGTCAAATCACGAAGTTGGTCATTTCAAAGGTCAACCACCAGCTGACTGGGACGAATGTTCTCCCTATCGAACCAGCCACTGTGTATGGTCAAAACAGACAGCCCCAGTAGCTGGTGACGCGGTCGGATATGTCTAGATCCCCAGGCACCCCACTGATCCCATTGCTATGACCGTCTTGGTGTTCTAGATGCCCAACGTGGAACGCCAAGATGGGCATACCCTGTCTTGACTCTAGGCTTGGTGGCTTATGATTATAAAATATCTAAATCCCTTTTTATAGATCCCTTATAATTAAATCCCTCTATTCGCAAAAAAGGACTAGAAATCTGAGTTCATGGCTGTGTCCAAAGAAATACATTAAATGTTTGACTCCCTTACAAATCCCTTGAAAAATCTAGGTATCTGGCTGCAACCCAAACAGTATCTGACTTTGCGAAATCCAATGTGTAGCGCCAGTGGGTTTGGGATGTGATCTTGAAATACCACGTTCGCCAAGACACAGCCCAGGCAGCCGTAGAATACAGCAAGGGCTTCAGCCTAAGAGGCGAAACTATGACCCAGTCATCTGGAACCAATACAGCTACTTGATATATAGTGATAAACAATTGTACTTATTAGCAAATGGTAATTATCAACAAATGGTAGTTACTATACTTTTATATATATATATGTACATATATGTATATACATACATCAATTCACTCATATTAACAGATAGTAGTGACGGTTATTGAACTCACACTGCCAACTAATCGTTATTTTAAGTAACCAATACAGGTATTTTCTATTTCAGAAATACTGGTGGAAACATAGTAATATTGTTCACAAATGCTTATTATATAGCAATACAAGTCAATGCCAAGTAACTTGAACCATTGTGACTGGCAATACCAACAATGACCAATAATACTGCTTTAGCCCATACAACCGATAGTCACTGCAACCATCCCATCATCTCAGTGGTTAAGAACACCCAGTCTCACGCTTTCGTCTCAACAAAGGCTTGAGACCAGTCTGCGAGTCAAGGTAGCAATCAAACAAGCATAGCTGCCAATCGGTACAAGATCTGAGTGGTCAACAGCTGAAACTCAATAGCTAATGACAGTAGTTTGGTCAGCGATATATTCTGACCATGACCCGGCTGCAGACCTGCACATTAATACATTGGCTGGTTCAGCTGTGGCCGGAGACACTCCCCTGTGAAGCCTGTTGCTATCTTGGCGGGGCTACGAACATGAGACTGCTGTTGTTTGCTGCCCGTTGCAATTGATGAACCAGTGGTGTTGGTTATTGTGAAATATCTGAACAATCAACTGCCATCAGTTACATGTAAATGTTACATACCATCAGTTACAATCAACTACCATCAACGACATTGTCAGTTACATAAATGTTGCGTTGTCGGCGGCTGGACCAACCACCTCAAACAGTCTCTGAGAGGTCAATGATCTACAACAGGGTCTGGAGTCCCCCTATGAAGTCACCAAGCGAATCTGAACAAGTTGGCAGGTAGATACATTGGTAGTTGTGTTGAGGAAAACCATGCCTATATCGTTCTATCTTCTGCGGCATAGACATTACAGTTCAAGGCATTTAGCCATCACTGACCAACATGCATGTGCCTACCCCACATAGCTAGGAACAACAGATATTTCAAAGGCCACAGGCTGTCCCCAAGGTCTTAACGCACGGTCTCTTGATGTGGAAAGCGACAGAATCGCTCACAGCAACTCTGCACAAATCCGATCATTTGTGCCAGTCATTGGTCATATCAAGCATCAAGATGGGGCGCTGTAGAGAGAGAGACCGACAATAACAACAAAACACCATGAATGGAACATCATAAACAACCGGTCATTGTCAAACTTTGTCAATCAGTATCAAATCGTTCTTCGCCACTATTCACCGGTATCAACCATGTTTTACTAATATGATTACTGGTTCATTATCATCAGTCAAATCAATACTGTCATATGATGTTGAATCATTGGTTCATTGATTTCTGGTCATTATTATCAGTAAATTGTTATCAGTAAAATTAAACAATATAATCATTGTCATATGTTATTGGTTGGTATCATTCAATGATAATAATTTACTGATAATCCAACCCCTTTGGATATAACTATTACCAAAATCATTGGTTGATTCACCGGCAACCATCGTGGTTTCGATGATTTTTCCGATCTCATCCCGCGCACCAAGGATGGTGAATTCCGGTCAGACCTGGGCGACCCAACTCTTTAGCATCTTGGAGTCCCAGCCTCAGCCGCCCACAACATGAGTTGAGGGCCTTTCAGGGCGGCTTCACTCCTGTGGTTTCTTCAAGTCCCCAGCCATAACAAGGTAAATATGAAAATATATGGTAACCAATGGGCCACCCATAACAAGGCAAATGTAAAAATAAAGTAACCAATGGGTCCCACCAAAAAATGATCATTTTACGAATGGAAACCCTTGATTGACTGGGGGTACCACTATGTTGGCACATACCCTGTTAGGCAACAGCTGCAGGATTCTGCAAAAAGAGCAAATATGGAGGTAAGAACCACGACCAATACTGGGTAGATGAAAGTTTCAACAAAAGGATCAATTCTGTACACTTCAGGGATGTTCACGCGGTGCATGGGGTCTTGAGCCCTATACCATCAGCTTTCAGTGAGTAGAGTTCAGGGGTATGGCTCATGCCATGTTTGGTAAAAAAAGCTGGCGGAATGATTGGCCCAAGGATGTAAAATCCCAGAAACAAATACTCAAAATCCCAGAAGCAAATACTCACACTTCAACCAATGGGCGATTTACAATCAATCAACGTCTATTATGGTTAGTCAGGTGATGGGAGATCGATAACATCAACACAGCGTGAGTCGCACCCTCCTCTGAGTCGCCCCGGCAGCAGAAAACCTGCAAGTTCTTGGGCGTACCTAAGCGAGTCGTGGTTCCAAGCTGGTGCCGAGTAGCAATACAAGTACTGAACACAAGAAACTTGATTGCTACTCAGGTTAATGATTAGTGAAACAACCAACCATCCTTAAATATTGGGGAAACCAATATTCAAATCCAACAAGTAGAACTTGAGCGGAATGTTCACAATTGTCAATGTTTGATGAAAATGCGCATACGCATCTACCTGAATTTCTGTGATGGTCAATTGTCATGGCTTCTTTTGCGATTAGCTCTGGGACGCACCATTGCTGACCAACATGTCTACTATATCTACTTGCTCCACCAGTTATAATCATTCTACGATTGCATGTGAAAAGGGATGGGTTGCCAACCATGAAAAATCCAGCATCTTTGACTTGCCAAAACCTCCGGTTGACAATGGGGCGGACGAGCCTGTGCGTCAGGGTTTGACATAAGCCATCGGAACCGCACCAATCTTGAAACTGCTTTTGAAACTGCTCGTTTGGGAATGAATTAGCTTGGAACGCCCTCAATGGCAACCACAAATTCTCCAGCTATAAATCCTCGTTGTGGATGGGCATTTCCAGCCAGATTGCCAGAGTGTGATCAATTTGAGAAGCACAAAAATGTACCAGCAAATCAGCAAAATGTTCAAAGGCCGCTGAAGCCGTCATAACCAACCAATCAAACCACGGCAAACCCAGGTAGGCTCACCCAGAGTCACGATGGTGATAACTATGCAAGTAGATACAGCCAGCCAAACTAGTGTTTTCAACAACCACTTCAGAGTGCACATTCATACGCATAGTTTGGTGGCATCTGCAAGCATTATACATACATGTATATATATATATATATGAATACACATTTACATTGACATGATTTGACAAACTTCCTTCTCATCTTCTCTTTCTGTCTCTCAAATAAGGCTACCTTAAAAACCAACCCTCATGAACCTTTTCCTAATCATTAACCACTATTCAAAGTGATGAAGAATCACACCCCAAAGAACAGTATATCATGCTTCTGGCCCTAGTCTTCACCATCATGAACCCATGTAGTTTTTCTCATTAACTTTCAAGCACCAATCAACCAGAATCAACCATCATCCATCAAGCACAATCAAGCATCATTAACCACTATAAATCATACAGTAGCTTCATGACCCATCAATCATCAACCACTATTAATCAACCATCATCAACGATCATCCACCATCATCAACCCATCAAAATCACCTGCTGACTCATGGCAAAGGCCCCGCCCCCGGGGTCCCGCTTCGCGCTGAAGCACCTGCTGTTTCCATTCACCATGGGTTCAAGGATAGCGCCAGGGCAACGCCTTAGATTCGCGAAGTGTCAACCGAACAATGGTGGGTCATGGCTGGTTGATGGTTGATGAATGGCTGATGAATGGCTGATGAATGGCTAATGAATGCTTGATTAATAGTTGACTAATGACTGTATGCTTAGCACATGGTAATTAGTCATGTGGTTTTCAGTGCATATCCATTGATATCTAATCACTACTGGTCAAGTGATAGTTACAAGTAGTTGGTACTAGCGATGGCCACTTATCGGGGTTTCAGACCCAGCAAGGGCCAACAATAATCGGAGATCCAGCATTGCAAGTCACCCAGCTGTGTTTTGATTTGGAAATTCACAACAGCTTCTGGTGTGTTCATCGGAATCTTCAAACCATTCAGATCCCCGCAGTTTGCTACCTGTCATTGAGTCATCATAGCAAATGGAGCTGGCTAGAGACTTTCAAGCAGTCAGGAACACCATACCACGAGGAGATTAGGAATCTTATTCGCCATGAACCAATTCTTAACTGGTTCTTAACCACTTCTTAACCAGTTTGTAAGCAGTCATTCACCAGTGATCAACCAGTCTATTACACCATCAACCATTATGAACCTGGTCTTGACCAGTTGCCAGGTTGATCATCAGCTCATCCAACCGCAACCTTTGCTGGACGGCACCCCGTTTTTGGATCCCAGTTCGGTGTCCCGACTGCGCTGCCTCTTTCAGCAACTGCAGCAAGGCTGCGCCTCCGCTGCGGATCATTCAGTGGTGAATCAGTGGTGAAAATCAGATGGTTAAGCTATGATTAACCTATGATTTATAGTGGTTAATGATGGTTATATGATGGTTAATGGCTGGTGAATTATGGTTATCATAGTGGTTTCTTGGTAGTTTCATGCTGGTTCATGATGGTTCATGCTGCTTCTTATGGTCTTGGTTGATGGGCCATTGATGGTAAATGAATGGTCAATCACATATTAATGATGAGTAATGGCTGTTGATCTATGTTTGTGGATGGTCCAGTAATGGTTTACACTTTATTGTGAACCACGGCCTAATGATGCGTTATGACTTTTGATTCATTCTTCATTGATGGTTATTTCCTGGTTTAGCATGTTTGTTTAATGGCTGACTAATGGTTGATTAACGGTCATATAACCGATGGAGAATGATGGTCTATGCCTGTTGACTGGAGCTTGATAATGGTGCCTCAACGGGTTCATAAACTCGCTAGCAATGGTTGAGCTGCTCGATTAATACCGGATGGTCAGATATAATCACGGATCATGGTGACTAAACACCAGGAATCATGGTTGACAAGTTGGTATGGTCAATGGAGGCACATTTGGCTGTGGGTCATTTCACCCTTAGTCCCCCTGGTTCCCCTACAATTAACCATTGTTTTCCCTCTAAAATGGTTGGTTACTATCCCCCATGAAATTGGTTGGTTAATGTTGACCCAGCTCGCCATTTTAACCATTTCTTCATGGAGAAGTCCGAATTCGCCTAGTGAGGTGTTTTGCGCAGGTTGGAGTTTCAGCTGCTTGTTCGGATAAAGCCCTGGTTTGTTAAGTTGGCGGAGCAAGCATGATCGTGAAAACCAATGAACCAATGAAGATCATGATCATTAAATGAACATGAACTGGTTGATAAAACACACCAAAATAATAAATGAACCAATGAACATGAAAAATTCCCAGGTTATCGACTCATTCAATAGTGGTTGTCTAAATCGCTGCTGGCCAGTTGGATGGCCTCCTCTTGGGAAAGTGTGGAAATAATGCATTATCGTCAACAATTGTCAATCGTTGACAAGTCGCTAAGAAAGAAGAGTGTATTCAACCAATTGCATGTATAATATAAGCACGTACACTTGTATTCTCAGTTTCTAATTATTTTGCGTCTTTATAATGTCGTCATACATCAATAATTGGCGATCATCAACCCTATACATCCACTACATTGTATGGCATTAATGCGAACCCCGGATTAATAACCCCCCCCTATAGGTCACCAAGGTCAACAAGGTCCGACCATAGGTGTCCAAAAGTGACCACCCCTAAATAATAACCCCCTAGAGAGATGAGAGATGAGAGATAGAAAAGAGTATTATGAGAAGTGAGCATGGGGAAGGATCTGGAGTGAGCAGTGAGCATGGCCCAGCTATGAGACCTGAGCAGTTTCTAAGACTCTTCACCCCACTAGCCATGAGAAGTACCTAGATTAATTAGGGTTTTAATTTATTAATTAAAACTAATTTAAACTAATTAATGTGAAAAAAGAATAGGGATCCGAAGGGGGTTGATTAATTGGGGGGGTTTTGGCTGTACCTAATTTATTAGGGGGTGAAATCAGAGCCCAATTAACTTTAGTAAGGACCAGGGTCTGGGGATCAGGAGGGGGTTGATTAATTTGGGGGGTTATTAATCCTACCTTGGCATTACAGTTAATTACATTACATTTCATTCCGTTGCTGGTTGGTGGTTGAGCCACCTCCCTGAAAAATATGTGCAAGTCAACCAACCAACCATCCCAGAGTAGTCAAAAAAGTCAATCAAACCGTCAAGCAAATATTTATGGAATTCTACTTGGCCATTCATAGCTGATAAGGGCAACTTATATGATCTACCAACAACAATAAAAACAATTAAATCACCCGATGTTTATGGAATCATCACTTGTAGTGGTTCTCTAAATCCCTATTAACTCGTTGGATTGCCGTCCTGTTCAAAAACACTACTGCTTGGTGGTCGAACCACCCCGTCATGAAAAAATACGCGCAAGTCAACCAACCAACCAACCAACCAACCAACCAACCAACCAACCAACCAACCAACCAACCATTGTTTCCTGAAATACATTTGGGAAAATACAGTAACGAAAATATCGATCAAACCACCAACTAGTAGTTGAACTGAACTTAACCATTAGTGCTGGTTCTGATCCCTTTTGAACCACCATAATCCCCTGCAAAAAATGCCGATCAAACCGCCAAGTGGTAGTTGAACTGAACCTTTCCAGTTGGTTCTTATCCCCTACAACTAACCACTAGTAACCATCATTGATTCAGCTGAGAATCCGCACCCAGCTCCAACTTCTCCCGTTTCAGTTGCTCCGATTGCTCGGGCAGCTGCTGCCATCTAGGGGACCGGAGGACAGGGGTTCGGCGGTTGTAAGGGATGGTTGTAGCAGGTTTCGCAAGGGATGCTTGGCGGTTTTGCAAGGGATGGTTGGCGGTTTCGCACGGGATGATCTTCTAGGCAACTTCGTTCATTGATAAATAAATGATTGCTTAGGTAATTAATATGATACGGCTCTGGGTAGTGAAGGTGTGGAATGGGCTACCTCAGAAAAAACGGCAACGAATGATTCAAAACCATACAACACAACAATTTGAGTAGGAATAATGGTCGGTTACGAACAGCGAATGGCTGAGGCTGCCTCCTACTACTTCTACTACTTCTACTACTTCTACTACTTCTACTTCTACTACTACTGCTACTGCTACTGCTACTGCTACTGCTACTGCTACTCCTCCTACTACTACTACTGCTACTACTACTACTACTACTACTACTACTACTACTACTACTACTGCTACTGCTACTACTACTGCTACTACTACTGCTACTGCTACT
>VSDK01021480.1:648632-666062 GCA_009767595.1 Symbiodinium kawagutii
TACTACTACTACTACTACTACTACTACTACTACTACTACTACTACTACTACTACTTTGCAACTATCAATCGTCGAGCCAATCTTGTACTTTTCCAAAACATGGCTGGCTGGTAACTATGCAAGTACCTAGGGAAAAAATAGCGACTTGAACTATCTGACCAAGGTTGAACCAGACCCTAGTAGGACCAAAGTGTTTTCTATCCCTCACACTGCTGGCTATATTCAAGTTATGTCTGTGTTCGTTCTCATTAGTGCTTTTGTGCCAAAGGAACTACTCTCTGAAGGGCAAGCCCAAAACAGTCGCGATCACGTTTCACTCATCGCTCACACGCGCAAAAGCAGCTGCGGCAAGGACAATGATGATAAGATTGATGACAAGAATGATGACAAAAATAATGAAATCAATAATGATGTTGATTGCGGTCAATAGCTAACAGTGCTACAGAGCTACAACCCATCTTGGAAGACCATGAACATCATCCATGTGGGCTCATAGCCTTGACCAAGCAATGGCACATGGCACAGTTGGGACCTTATTTTCTACCCTTTAGCCACTGCACAAACTATATATGTTCAAATTGATAGATATAGATCTGGCTACAGATATAGATATAGATATAGATGTTGATACAAATATAGATAGATATAGGTTATAGGAATCAATTGTCTTCCATGTAGAATTCGATGCTATCACATATCATTTGATCTCCCCTTGATTCCGGGTCCAAGACACCGTGCCCCCCACAGCATTCTCCAAACACATTCAGCCACCGGGAGTCCTCGCTCCGCATGGTTGCACTGAGGGTCCAACACGGCATATGGTCGCATGAAGATTTGCGGTAACCTCAGCGCTGTGGAGATTGGTGACAGGCAATGGTTGGCTCACCACTTGTCTGTTCAGCTGGCCATGGTGGTATCTACATTCAGTTGCTTGCGCAGTGGGGATGCATCATTCCCGTATGCTGAAACTGCGAAGCTATCGACCGTTCACAAAGGCCTCTGGACATGGGACTTGGACAGTGCGTCCAATCTCCCAGCCCCTGTGATATGAGGATGAAAAAACGCTTTTACAGCACCAACCAGTGGGGGAGCCCAAGAAATACCAATGCCGAATTTCAGAAAATTTTGGGACATCAATTTTGCTCCTCACATTCTTATCTCTAGCAAGCTGCATCACTAATTATTTCATATCAGTTTCAGTGGTAGAGACACCAATCGATCAGCAACCGCCCGTGCCTTTCCAGATCTTTTAACTCATCTGAAGCTGGCTCTGGCTCTGAATTGCTTCAGCTTGGTGGCGCCACATCCCATCTTAGGATGTCCGCGCGATTGCTCTGTGGCAGCTGTCAGCTGCACTGAACGCACGAGCACTAGAATGAAACATTTATGATTCTTCACCATCACCATCGTTATAGTTATAGCTTTATGCTGCAGTGTTGCCATGAATGTCGCTTTTACCAGGTTTACTGCCACTAAGGCTCAGTATAATGCCATATAGTGCCAGCCCAACCTCGTGTTGAATCCTTTAGTAGACAATGTAGTGGCTGGCAACTGCATATGGCCGTCACATACCACCATCCACATGTCAAGAAGTAGAAGTCCTCATCTCTGACTGTGCTGAACACCTATCTGGCCTCTATTCATTATATCTTCTCCCTCAGGACCGTTGTCTTGTCCTCAGCACTGCAACCAAAATGTGAGTGCTCCGTGCTCATCTTTGCGTTCAGCTGCTGTTTATGTGAGCCGCCAGGAAAATCAGTGAAGCTAAACTTTTCGCGGGGTCCTTTCCTTCGAAATCAGGACCCCAAAAAATCGGCGGGTCGGCTGTGGGTCAAGTGTTTGCGCTCAGGGATCGTAAAGATCCAGTGGCTGCCTACATGACTCGGTTGCCAATGTCAATCAGTTTGTATATACGCTATCTAGCCTGGTTGGTTCTTTGGTTGGGTCCGCTGTTCGGTTGGCCGGTCTGGGGCTGGGTGGGTGTGTTGGTGGATGTTGAAGGTGATGGTTTGAACCGTTCCCCTGGAAGAAGAGGAGCGAATTTGTGATGGCCATCCCACGAAAAAATATCAGTTACTGTAGTAGATGCGTCAAACCACCAACTACATCGCTGTGGATCCAAACATTGGCGTGTCAGTAAACACATGACCCATCCACGACCCGCAAATCAAGATATACACAACGTGCGAGCCGTTCAAAATTGAACCTGATGGTGATGAATTTGCTTTTGTGTGGATGAGAATGTTGCGGAAAGAAGGAAGTGGGATTACTCATGATTACTCGTCATGTTTCACGAATTGTTGGTTTTTCTCGAGGTTGACTGTTAATTGCATCAGCATACTTGCTCTTGATATCCCTTGATCATGTATCGTGAATCATTCATGCAGACACATATTGATCAGTTGCAAAGCATCATAGAAGAAATTGTGTTTGAGCTGAAAGGCGATCCTGCCATGACGCTTCATCTGCTTCCAGGATTTCTTCCAACAGTTTGACCATAAATCAAATCCTGTTGGAATCCAACCAGAAGCTGTCCATGAGAATCACCTTGCGCGGTGGTATTTTGCATGGCTCATGGGCGGGCGCTCATTCAGCAGCCTCTGAAGCGATGAAAATGTTCAAACATCAGAGCCTGGGCTTGAGGACTTGCGAAATCTTAAATCCAGCTGATAGAAGCTGCCAATGATGGGGTTGGGCAATGTTGCTGATATTACTGTCCAACAAGGATTGGGATTTTCATGGCCTTGGTACTTGAACTAGATGAACAGCTTCATCTAACTTTTGAATGGCGTTTTTTATGCATTACCGGTCTGGCTAGATGAAAAATGCTCAGCCCAGTTGTACCTCTGACTGATCAATCTGCAGGAACAGTACCTGGACCACCTGCCGCACCAACCATGGCTGCCATGTCTCCACCGAACCGAGCCCCAGCCCCCGGCTTTCGCCTCAAACTTGGACCAATGGGAGTGAGCTTGGGAACGCTCGGCAGCCTGGTACCAGGTGGCCAGAAGCACGGCCTATCAACCAGGTGGATGGTGAATTGATGGTTGAACAGTGCTTAAATGGTGGTTGAATGGTTGGTTGAATGGTTGGTTGAATGGTTGGTTGAATGGTTGGTTGAATGGTTGGTTGGTGGTTAAATGATATTTCATGAAGCTTTGTTGATGGCTCAGTTCACAGCTGTTCCATGTTCATGATGACAGTTCATGTGTTGTGATGATACCCCATAAACATTCATAAATGCTGAATCAATGCGATGACGTTACACCCCGGATAGGATTTCCAAGGTGTAGTTTGCGAACCGAAGAAATGTCGAAGAACCAGAACATAGCTGGTTGAAAAAAACTGGTATACATTCGTCTTCCAAAGGTGCTAGAAAACGTTCTAAGTTTATTCAAATATACCTGTTCGAACCAGTGATAGAAGAAGCGACGAACCAACAGATTTGCGGATTTTGAATGGTTCTTTTACCATAACAACCTCCCATAGTTCACATCTCCGCGCCTCGGAATCAAGCCCAAGACCAAACGTTTGCCCTGGCGGTGGCGCCCTCCAGGTTGAGGGAAGACCAACAATAAGCCAAGAAACGCCATTCATAGGATTGTTGTTGGGATTGTCGGGATTCATTACGGATTGTAGGAACAATCACTATGAATTATGACTATTGGGATTATTGTTGTTTCTAAGTGCTACGGCTATTTCGGTATTATTGGTTGTCCATGGCTATTATCGGCATTACTCAGCGATGATACATGGCTAGGTAATCCCAGCATTGGGACAAGCATGGAGGGGTGTCATGTATGATCAATGCTATCATTGCTGGTTATTGGTGGTAAATGACGGGTGTCACGACCAATGATAACCAATATCCTTAATTATATATAACCAATCAACAGCCAATCGTGTCCCACGACAGCCGCTAAAAATTGGCAACAGCCCATAGTAATCGTCGACATGCAATAACCTAGTGGTTTTCATACCTTTTTGCCATTAGTAGTGTGGAGACACAACAACTGTCGACAACCGGACCAAAATACGAGACCTCAACTCACAATCTCTGCGGAGTGAAAAGGACAACTGCATGAATTAGAACTCTCTTGTCGTTGATTCTACAGATTATTAGATAATGTATGTGCTTGTTTACTCATCTTTGTTTGTTAGACATCTACAGCTCATGTTTGTATGAGAACCGATGTGCCTTTTTTAAGCCCTCATGTTCATTGCACAAACTCGCATTTTGCGCATGTGCCCACAAACATGCATCCGTGCGCATAAGGGTGTCTCTCAAAATAGGGAATCTCGGGAAACCCTAAAATCATCCAACATTAACAGTTTTTAGTAAAACACAAACCATTACAGGAAGCTCCCTGTTTTGAGAAACCACCATACATATATACAATGTGGTAACCACCACCATGAATTTATTTACAACCCAGCTGCTCATAGTTGTGTATCTACCGTGACTGGTACTTACCCTAGTTGGAGATCAAGCCACCAAACTAGTGGTTACCAAAATGTATATCCATGTACATGTATGTAACTGCTAAGAAATTGAGGGGCCCTCAGACCGGGAACGTGGAAAATCTTGAGCAATCTAAATTCAGAATTTGAGGGACCCTGGACCACAGATTTGGGATTCTTATCCAGGACTTCCACTGTAGCCCAAATGCATGTAACTTTGGCAGATGTCTCTAATCACTGTCAAGCATCGCGAACCATTGTTGACCATGATCCTTAAGTGAAAATTACGGAGACACTGATTGAACAACCGAGACCAGCGTGGTGTTTGTATACTGATGAGATCTGATGAGTTAGATTACTATACTGCTTGTAATCAAATCGGTACATAAATATCTGTGTTTTGGTGCCATAAGCCGCGCATCATGAGCCATCGCACCGAGTAAACAAGGCGTATACAACCATGACCATCATAATCAACACCATCATCATCAACACCATTATTCGATTCGGTCCACCAAAAAAAAATCAACCTGCCGCAACAAGAACAACCGCTACAAATATCGCTGATCATTAGCAATCACTGACCGTCAACAGTACGCAACCAACCTAATACTCCACCACCATGTTACCCATTGTTTGATCAGCAACTAGTACCAACAACAACCTACTTGCTACTAACAATCGACTATATAATTAACAGCCACCATTTCAAACCATCATAAACCAGTATTTCTCATAATCAATCAACACGAACCAGCATGAATCATCATCATTGACAATCATCCTCCATGAGCCATCACAAACCATTACTGTGATTACAGAGTGGAACCCCCCTAATTACAAGTTGGTTTATAACCCACCTAAGTATACTCACATCTACCCTTGCTGGTAGTTGCTCTGGTTATAAACTACCTTAAGATACCTTAAGTACCTGGCAGTACCACTCTGTAGATGTCATGAGCTCTTCTTCACCATCATTGACCAATGGATCTTCCACTGACCGTCCCCTCCACCTTCGAGGAGAGCAGCTCGTCCAAAGTCCTGAGAGCGACAAGCAGCCAGCGAAGCTGCGGCCGATTTGCGTTTCCGGCGCCCGAGATGCTTCGTATGGTGCTGGGAGAAAGGGAGGTTGGTGACCATGGTTGCTGATGCTTAGTAGCTGATAATCAGTTCAATAGTGGTCAATTAGCTAATCATCATGATTTATAATGGTCAATTAGCTGTGTTCAATACTGCTCAATGGTGGTTGATGACCATGCTCACATTTGATAGATGTTATTCATAATGACGACAGTTGATAACGGATCTTACGTTTTTAACGATGCTGAATTGATGTCAATAGTGTTTAATGGATTAATTGTGCTTCATAGTGGTTAAGTACTGATGAATATGGAAAAGACATTTGTTAAGACATATCATATAACCATCAAAAATCTGTCAGTCGGTCATCAATGAACATCAAGCAACCATTATCATAGCCATTCGTAATTGGTAGTGTTGATCATTGTGAAGTAGAGGATCTATTCGTCTTTATGTATTTTTGTTGAGCGTTGATACGCGTGATTAATCACTTTCCCGCATCAACAACCATCGATGAATCATTATTTAAGCAGTACTAACAATTATCAACCATGATCATACCTTTCAACCATCAACGATTACTAACCATTGTATTATAGCCATCTATCTCGCAAAGATTTCGACCATCATCTCTGCCACTTCTATTTTGGGACCTCAACTGTTAGGACCTTTCGCCAGCGCCCAAGGAACGGTTTCAGCAAGGACCGGTCCACCGCAGGGGGTCGCGTGGGCACAATGGGGTCCTAGCGAAGAGCTTGGTGACTGCCATGGAATGGCGGAGAAATGATGGTCTCACAAAATAGGGCCCAAAAAATGGTTGGTTTATTGCTATAAATGGTTAATAACCAACCATTTTGGGAATATCAACCTCAATTAATCATCCAGGTTATTAACCAACCAAAACCATGATGATTTGGGGGTATCCCTATTTTGAGAAACCAGCAAATAACAGTGGTTGATGGTTGATAACCAGCTGAGCTGGAAAGTCGTTAGTGATAATGGTTTAATGGTTAGTGGTTGGAGATTAGTGATAATGGTTGATAACTAACCAACCAGGGTTAACCAGCTGGTTGATAATGGGTGATAAGAAGCAACAAGTATAGAGGATATACCAACTATATTACTGTATATATGGTTGTAGGTCAACGATAACCAACCCAAAATCCAACAAGACTAGTTTGGTCATTAGGGGAGGTGCGCTAGGGGAACAGGCATGTTTTTGACCCAGTGTTATGTTTGATAATAGCGGTTGACAATTATTGTGGTCTTTGGGGAGGTACAATAGTATTACACCCACAATATCTTAATAATACAGATTTAGACTGGTTGATAATGCTTTAGCTAAGAAATACTGTATTTGAGCTGATCATGATAGAGGTTTGTAAGTACACCTTCACACTGAGTAATTCCAACAAATACCAGGAGAGGTGTGGATTCGTCACAAGTTGTGTTTCATCATCAGGATACTTTAATGATACCTGTCATGGATCAACAAGTTGTATAATCACAAGAATCACCAATGTTCATCATCGTTTTGATCAACAAGTTGAATCACATGTGTTACATAACCAGACAAAGAACCGCGAAGTTCAAACATTTGCGGGCACCAGGAAGAAATCTGAGGTGTTTTCGTGTGTACATCGACTTTTCCCTCAGGAATCCCCAGATTTGTGGCATCATTTTTCGTGATGTTTTTAGGGCAGGAAGATTTTGACCACGAAAATGATCCACAGAAAATCAGGACACCTTCATCCACTGCAGCGATATCCAGTCCTGCTGAGTGCTCGTTGTCGACCGACATTTTTGGGGTATCGCCCATACTATGGACATGCTCATTGAAAGATATTTTGCATGGTCAAGAATCCTCACGTTGGCCACCAACAACAGGGGAATCATGAGAGTTGTCATCGAAATCCTTATTAAGCAATAGCCAGTAGAATGACCAAAACCTCTCAATAGTTCATAACGACCAAAATGTACCATGGCTCATATCATGCCTTCGTTGGTAGGATATATTTCATTGTCTGATGGTGTTGTGTTGGTAATCCAACGGTTGCCAGTAGCCAACACCTATTGGATGGCCAACTTCGCCAACTTTCAAAGAAAATACGCAGGTACCAAGCATCCCCCTACGAAGGAAAAATTGTTCCCTGCTACCAAGCTGCTCCTTGCCTACTGAGGCCTTTAGTAACAGGAAGCTTGGCCAATTTGGCACGCCAGGAGCTTTCTGGAGGATGATCAAAGTCTATACAGGAAAAGTACCACCTTAATAAGAGAATACATCCTCGCAATTGCCCAAATATCTGGATATCAAATATAGTCATACAGTATATCTACATCATTCTAGATCATAGAGTTTATGCCTCAAAAACCCTCTACCGCATTCTCCGATTTTCAGAGTGAGAATTTCTGAACCTTCACCCTGCCCGGCCCCTCCTCATCTGCTGGAGGTTTCATCCACCGAAATCCTGATTCGGTGACGGGCACGAAGTCGTGCGCAGCTTCTTGAACCCAATGCTTGCGCTCACGGCACCTGGCTAAAGGCTTCAACATGTCCATGAACATGACGCCATTGATGGATCATGATCTTGGGTGGGCGCATTGGATTTCTTGGGGTGTCTCAAGAACAGTCATACTAATGTATATATTTGATGATGATACTCGAGATGCTTGTCTAAAAAAGAGTGATGCCAAGACAAAGCCACAGTTGAGCTGTGTCGTGGGTTTTCTTGCATAACTTGATCCCTGTTGAAGACAGAATCCTACTGCAGGGCTATTGACATCATAGAATTCTATCAGACAATATTCTACGTGAAAGAAAACGAGTTATAATAGTGTTCCCTTGTTGTTTCACCATTTCTTGCAATGCCAATCCACTGGGTCAACAACCCATCACACCAAAGATTGGTTGGCAATCAGCTGGAACTTTGGTAGTGTAGGCCTATCTTTGTGAGATATGAAATATCTAATGTGGGCCATTCTGGAGGTTGCACGCAAAAAACGTCCTACAATTAGGAAGGGAGCTAGGTCCAGTTTTGCCATCCTGACACTGCTCAAATATCTCAATAGTTCACCCCAGGACAAGCACCGAACCGAGTAGATCGATGACATTCCTCCCATGCCATCGCTGCTTGGTCTATGAGGTGCTATCCTGGTGGTTGTTGCTGCTTGTCATCCACATGAAGCCATCAAGGCCAATGTGGCAGCTCCTCATACCCAATAAAAATCATCATCAGTTATGGACCATTGTCCAGCCTCAACCATCACTTGCACCATTCTCTGCCACCATTGCCCTCCAGTAATCTCACGAAGTAGCAATGCCACCCCATTTGGTGGTTTCTCAAAATACATTGTCACAACAATTTTTGTAGTAATAAACCAGCCATTTTCGGGATCCCCCTTTTTTTAAGAACCACCCATTTGTACGCCATTGACCTGTTGGAAGTTCTCTCCAGCCAGTCTTAACCGCTCGGCTCGGGCTGTTGCAGCGCTGCAGTCATGGCACTTGCGTTGCTCGCAGTGAAAGGGACAATGCGCTTCCTCCTCCTCACCTGAGCAAACGGAAGCGCAAGCCATCAACAACATGCTTGGTCATAAGATTTCCCGAGGGTGCATCTGGAAGGTCCTGCACACTGCTAGTTTATATTTACACACACAATTGAGAGCTCTATATGCAACAAGTATTCTTTGATTCCTCTCCTAGTATTCCGGGATGGTCAATGGTGATTGATTGATTCAGCAAGAATGACGCAGTAGAATCACCAGGTACTGCACAGGCATGGGATGTAGGTTAGGTACCAATCATCCAAAAAAAGGACATCAACCTCATCCGGAAGGAGTTTCCTGGTGTTGTTCATTAGGTGTCAAGGTCTTTGATCCCCGGCCGTATGGGAATGGCTCAAGCCAGAACTAGGCGTGCCACCAGGTCACCAGTCGCTGGCTTCAAATACCCATCAAAAGGTTTGACCAGCAGTGGCCCCACTTGTTTTAACATGGAGGTTGCCGTATTTTGACAGCACTAGCATCTTCAGATTTGCGAGTAATGTTTACATCGCACATGCATCAATTCGAGCATCGACCATGGTCAAACATTCTACTAGCCTAGCAGTCTATCCATCCATATTGCATACATACATGATAGAGCATTTTCTGGAGTGTGTGTATCCATGTTTGTATCGAAGTAAGCAGTAAACATGCATAGCTGCATATTATCTGCATATTTAATGTATTGTAATGTAATGGTAATGCAACGCAATGTAATGCAATGAAATGTAATGTAATGCAATGTAATGCAATGCAATGTAATGCAATGTGACGTAACGTAAGGTTACGTAACGTAACGTAGTGTGTGCGTGTGTGTGTGTGTGTTTGTATGTTTGTTTGTTTGTTTGTTTGTTTGTTTGTATGTTTGTATGTTTGTTTGTATGTTTGTATGTTTGTATGTTTGTATGTTTGTATGCTTGTATGTATGTATGTATGTATGCCTGCCTGCCTGTATGGATGGAAAGAAAGATAGGAAGAAAGGAAAGCAGGAAGGATAGAAGGAAGAAAGGAAGGAAGGATGAATGGATGGACAAACGGACGGATGGATGTCTGTAGGCGTACGCGTAGGTAGGCTGGGTTAGGCCATGCTATGTTATGTGATGCTTTGTTATGTAATATTTCCATGTATGTATGAATGTATGCAGGTAAGCAGGTATGTAGATATATCTGTATAAATGCATTTACTTGAATATGGATGTACAAATTCTGAATGCATGAAATACATCAAAATACATAGGACAATGGTCCTCCATCTGAAGGAGGAACCCATCTGCAGCGGCCATGGAACTCGGGGCCAAGATCCGCCGCCGCGGCCAGTGGTACAAGGGGATCAACGGCAGATCTGCTCGAAGTTGAAGACTTTGCTTTACCTGCCTCACCTCCAGCAGCAGGTATCTGCTTGGTGTAGCCCAACTGAGTTCCCGAGATTTTATCAGCCATCACCAAGAATTAGTGTTTTAGTTGGGTTTGAACATGGCTAGGAATGCTAAACCATGGTAGCAGCCATGGCCATGGTTAGTGTTCCTGTTTTTGTCAACCCATAACTGTGGTTGAAACATGGTGAATAACGGCTGGCAATGCTTAATAACGGCAGAAAAAATTGTGCATCAACCAACTATCACCAAGATTGCCAGTGAAGACTCATGAAACACAGCTGTCCCTTGAGCAACACCGAAAAGGGAAAAGCTATAGCTGATACAAGGGCTGGTACTGGGAATCACTAAAACCATCTAAACTCATAGGAGTTCGAGTCGCCAGCGAAGTAGGATTCGGTTACGAAGCCACTATGATCAACCAACCAGAATTCAGGTGCACACCAAGAAAGCTACACAGCAATAGGTGCAATTTTGGCCAAACTAACTGGTTGTAAGAGGTTCTAAGTGGCATAAGTCAGTACCCCTAGCTGGTCGGCGCCTTCGCTTCGGAAATCTCAATGTGAGCCCAACTTCTTTGTCTCTAATTGGGCTCCAACTCGGGTACATGCTGGCCCATGAGGTTATCAACCCCGCAAAATCAATAGGTTCCTATGCACACGAAAAAATAACGACTTGGTGGTCAATATGCTAGCCCGCTTTTTGAGCCAGCTGATTAGCTGGTAGTTCCACGACCGGGGTGCACCTTCTGCGATCGATCCAGATCGTTCTCTTCGAGTGTCAGCACCCCGTTCTCCTCCTGAAGTAGGGACTAAGGTTGCGCCAATGAATAGCAACCGCCACTAAGCACCGCAGCAGACGGCACAAACCATCCTCAAACATGGCGTTAGCCACCATGAACAATCATTGCTCATCAGTACGAATTTCATGCACTTAGCTTTCATTTAGCATGATTAACCAACACCTGGATGAATATCAAGGATGTGTTGTTTTGGTTGCCACTTCTTGATGGCTGTGATTTTCTGACGCCCGATTGGTCCAGCTGTTTATGTCGACAATCACAGTTCATGAGTACAACCCTGGGGGAAACAGGTAGAACCCACTGTTATAAACAGGAAGAGGAGGCATAACCCTCCTGAAATAGTGAAAACCTATGAGTATACCTATCGTTTCAGTAGCTACCGGGCTATTGTCATTGTTGCTCCATGGCTGTCAAGATACATCAGGTGACCTTGCCAAGAAGGTGGATTTCTTGGCATATAGCTTCTCAGCTTCTCACGGTTTCCTACTCCCTGCAATTACAAAGGGCACCTTGGAAAAATCACAACGAAATGATTGGAACAAACTGCCGTGAGTAATGAGTAATGATTCTTCTCACGGTAGCTGCTGAGCTCCTTCAAAAATCATGTGGTTGATGATGGTGAATCATGGTTGATATGGCTTAATGATGGTGAATGATATGCTTCACGATGTGGTTTATGATGTGGTTAATGAGGTGGTAAATGATCTGGCTGTGGATCAAAACCCTGTACCCCAGCTGCTCTCATCCCCTAAATGACCAGCAGTCGAGCTGTTGGGATGTGAACCGCTACCCCTGTTGTGGTTGGCAAGTATTGACCCAGCTCTATCTATCGTTGGTATATCCCCTACTATTGTTGGTCATGATTCAGCGAAGTCACCACAATTAACCATTGGTTAATGGTCAATGGTATGGTGGTGTCTTAAAATGGGGAACCCAAAACAGATGCTCGGTTGATTGCTATAGATGGGTAAGACAAAGGATGATTTGGGGGTAACCCTATTTTGAGAATCAGCCATATAGATAACTGATGGTTAATGATGGTTGACGATGACGAATATAGGTACGCCCCAAACGGCTCTGATGGCACAAATGTTCTTTGTCCATCTTTGTCCACCCTCTGGCGCTCCGCAAGGCGAAATGGTCGGTTAAGCAACCCTGAGACCATCACAAGGTCGTCATGAAACCATCAAGAAACCATCAATAAGCCATCACAAAATCAGCACTAAACCACCATTGAACCGTCATTGCACCATCTTTAAATCATCACCATCACTGAAGCATCAATGCACCATCGTGAAACCATCATTAATTGATACTACACATTATTCATGACCAGTAACAATTGCAACAACTAGGAGGACCAAGAATATCTGTCAGTTCAACATCCAGGAACTGAAAGATGAAGGTGTTGGTTCTCACGGTGTTGAACGGGAAGTTGTTCGTTTACAGCCGATGATAAGTTCTCTTCAGCTACCCTGACATGTAATCACAACCTTGTCACCATCAACAGTGGTCCTAATAGTGGTTCAACACGACATCATTGTTGGTTAGTTGATGGTTGGCAACCATCAACTAACCATCAACTAACCAACAATGAGCAACCATCGACTAAGCATCAACTAAAGATCCCTTGAGCTTCAGCTTTGGGACCTTGTCACCATGCTTGGGCAACGAACCTCAACAGTGGCATTCCTCAGCTCCTTGATGGCCCCGATTCTCAAGGCCGACAAAGTCATCCGTGAGCCGCGGCCCTTCAGCTCGTGCCGTTGCAAGGACTCCTTGGTTCGAAAGGTTCGTTTCCAAAGGTGTTGGCTGTTGGAGCAACCATCAAGCCCACAATGATTGAAGTATGCATATAATTGTAGCATAAATGTTTTGTAGTCATGTCGAATCCATAATCCATCTATTCAATCTGATTGAGTTGTGAATAGTATATGTGGGATTGATTGGGTTGAGTGGAGGATTACTAAAATATTTACGACATCTGTTGCTCACGCTAATTGAAAGTGGCTCTAAATGAGATGAAATTTGGTCAACAATTAGCAACAAGAAATATTCATATGGTTTGCAGGTTGGTCGTAGTGATGGTCAATCATGGTTGATACCGCGGAACATGGTGGATAGTGCTCAATAGCAACTGGTTATAGAATGGATGAACAACTGGCTGATAGTCGAAAAAATATAGCAAATTCAATGAAAGGGACAAGTGCTGAAACCCTACGCCAATAGATTTTGATACTGGTGAGGCCTGCGTATCCGGAACGCACATGGCTGTCTCAATGTGTCATTGAGTCATGAACCCCACCCTGGTAACTGAAAACCATTGAAAACCAGCCAAGGCTGTGGCTCAAAATTCGATCCCAACCTGGGTCCCAACTTGGGACATCGTGGAGTCGGTGGCACCACAGGAATCAACCCATGACTCGAGCCGAGTTTCATTCATCTGCCGAATGTGACTCTTCCGCTTGTCCTCCTTGCTCTTGCCATCCTAGCGAGTGCAGCTTCCCAAAAATGTTGTCATCAACCCTTTGTTTAAGCTTGAAATCACATGTTTTTCCGCGTCTTGACATGCATAAATGAATAGCATGCATATACATATATATATATTGCTTATTTAATGATTTATCGATTGAATGATTAATATATTTACATTGCACATAATCTGAGTTCAGATTATATTGTATCATACGTATAAAAATAACGCGCATACATATTCGTTTATATACACATCAACCCTGATCATCCCATTGATGCCCGCCTCCTGGCTCTGGCCCATATCCCAATCATCCAGAAACGCGATTTCACCTCAGAGCTGCGGCCCAAGGCTTGTCGTTTTAAGCCCGGAAGTGGTGGTTGAAATGGTTTTGATTAGTGGTTAATCACGGTTAATCATGGTTAATCATGGGGGATAATAACTAACGATAATGGGTAAGCAACCGCTAGTGATATGGGTTTGTCCAACGCCATGGTGGTACCTACTGACCATCCAATAACAGCCATTATCAATAAAGAAACTACTAGTGATTTGGGGGTACGCCATTGATGGACAAACCCAGATTTTTCGGGGGAAATCTCTAGGGCTAAGCCAGCGGGAGCTTTGCCCCACAGACAGTTGCAAGCAAAAAAGCTAGAACCCACCTATAACTCATGGGCAAAGCTTGAGAAACTCTTCAGAACATGCCTAACAAAAATGTTATGAAAACTCAAGGTTTTCCAGTTGGTCGAGTCTCCTATGAGCCAATTCAGTGACTTCATCATGGTCTCCTAGGACACTGGTCATTCAGCAACTATCTGATGACAATCATCTAGTGATAAAGAATCCACTTCATTGCTGACCATCAAACGAGCTGGATGACCGTCACAATTTCTGATTATGGCGCTTAAATTGCTTCACACTTGAGATATGCAAAATGACTCCAATCTGCAGATATACACCAAGGCCATCCAAGGCCAGCTACTAAATCCAACTGTGGGCCGGGCACTTTCTTTGGAAAAATCTGGGGATTTCAATGATTGGTGAGCAAGTCGGCCTCAATTTCTCCCCATGATTCACCGCCAAGTGGCTACTGGACAATGCCTTCTCCCCGTTGATATCCAAAGCATCGAAAAGTTTCTTGACGTTGCCGCTGTAGCCGTAGATGCGACAGTTGCGACGGAACTCCTCGAAGGACAAGCCTCAGCAGCTCCAGTAAGGAGGTTCTAGGGAGTTTCCGCAGGGTTCTCGCAGGGGTTCCCAGGGGGTCCCGGTGGTAGATGTTGGTGCCACTTTGCTGGGGATTGTTGCTGCGGACCTATGGGGCGAATGTTCACCCAACTTGCAGCTGTTGGAGGGAACCCGGTTTGGACGAAGATCATCCCCAGTTGTAAGAGGTAACCATCGTGATTGGAAGGCCTATGACTACGGAAATAGTCTTCACAAGTAGCATGGCTGCCATCATACAGTGGCTGCATTCAACCAGCTGTGAGATGATAATCCAAGCATAACCATACACCCCGACATGATACCAGTGATACCTCCATGATACCCGCGTTGTGCGGTTTGCAGCCTACGGTTCAAATGCAAAAAACCAACCAGCTGGGCGTCGAGCGTCCCACGTCTCCGTTGGGTTCAGCAACTGTTGCTGATTCCTTTTTACACCAACAATTCTCTCGGAGGGCACTGGTCCCTCGCAATAAACCTGAGCCAGTTCAGCATGTCTGCACCAGCTACAGTATGATTGGTTCAACACTGGTTGGTTAAGGGAAATAGAAGGGAACAGAAAGCGTATACGCAAATAAATGCACAACATACATTCGGTACATACAAATATGTATATATATATATACCCTCCAAGTCAAAGATCGAGTTTTACTGCGTCTTTTGGAATCGGTGTGAAACACTACTATTCACTTTAATAGAACCTTGTTTTACTTCGGTCATAATCGATCATTTCTCCTACCTCCTGTTCCCAGCTCCATTTTGCCCTGGTTTTCTCGCGAGTTCTCGTGGCCCGAGATCGATTTTCATGAGATTTTTCCATGGTTCACAGCGGCAATTCATTAATTTCCAGGATATATATATATATACCTTGGGAACGTTTAACCTACTTTTTTTTGGTTAAAAAATAAAAACCAGGTTTTTCTAGTCGAAGGCAAAAAAACCAGGTTTTTTAAAAAAAATCCTGGTTTTTTCTACATACCCCTGAAATGATGATTTTTGAAGGGGAATGGAAACAATACATTACCCTTCAGTCATGCATGATGGCGGTGCGAGAGGAATGAACAGCATCATACAGAACCATGGGCTCAATTAAGTTGTTTCTGTGGTGAATATCGTGATGAGATTAGATGATCTATGATGATATCGTTTCCATCTCGGGGTCAACTTCCATACACAATGTACCGGAATGCAAAGTTTATTCCAAATTGACGCCGTGAATACTTGAATCTCTTGGTGGTTGTAAGCGCTGGAAATCTTTATAATGTTGTACACCCAACAGTGAAGCGCTTGCAATAGCAACTTTTTTTCAGAATCTGATTTTTCAGCCCTTATTAAAAATCCAAATTTAGCCTTTGTATATTGACTTTAAACTACCGAATGCCAGCTTGGCCCAGAGCAGCTGCAATAAGAGTGCCACATTCAAAATAGCTATAAATAATTTTCAGGGAATTCCAAAATTATCAGATTTCCCGTACTTAAGTGTAAAAGGGGTAATTTCAATTTAGTATTGATCCAGAAAGCCAGCTCAAAAGTAATAATTACCTGTTGTCAATTGTTGTCTCTTGTCAAAAGCATATTTGGGCAAAGCAAACCTCTACAAACTCAAAAAAAATACCTTGTTCAAAACACTTGTTTTCTTTGAACATCCTTCAACAAGAACAAAAATCAGGTCCCCAAAGGGTACCCCCTTGCAGGCCCTTGCATTTGCAAATTGAAATTTGCAATTGCGATAAGAAACAACCTCCCTGGCTCACTTCTATTTTTTCTTCCTTATTCTTTGTTCATTGTGGTTAAATGGTTTTTAATCATGATTGAATGCTTTTCCAACGCATAGGCAAAGCAAACCTCTACAAACTCAAATTGTTTCCTTGTTCACAACAGCTGTTTTCTTTTTTAAAGTCTTCGGCAAAAAAATGCAAACATCAGGTCCAAGAGGGTACCCCCTTACAGGCCCTTGCATTTGCAATTATAAATTGAAACTAGCAATTGCAGGAAGAAACAACCTTCCTAGCTCACTTCGATTTTTTTCTTTTTCTTTATTGTTTTTTATTGTGGCTAAATAGTTTTGATTGTGGTTAAAGGAAAGAAAAGACAGAAAAAGAAAGGGAAGAAAGGAAAGAAAGGAAAGAGAGGAAAGAAAGGAAAGAAAGGAAAGAGAGGAAAGAAAGGAAAGCGAGGAAAGAAAGGACAGAGAAGAAAGAGAGGAAAGAAAGAAGCCTGTGGGGAGAGTCTTGGGGAGAGCTAGCATTTTGGCTTTACAATTGCGAAGCAGACACCACCCCCAAAGAAAAAATAGGGGGGGATGGCTTTTACTATTGTGTGTATAACATTAGTGCTAACCTGGGAACAAAAAAACATCTAGCAACACCAACTATATTTGCAGTAAGGCTGCACTACAACACTTCATCTTTTGCCAAAACGGCCGTGAATCCTTGAAAATGAAACATGCTGGTTATCATTCAGTGATATAC
>VSDK01021480.1:666761-674261 GCA_009767595.1 Symbiodinium kawagutii
ACAAAAATCAGGTCCCCAAAGGGTACCCTTTGCAGACCCTTGCATTTGCAAATTGAAATTTGCAATTGCGATAAGAAACAACCTCCCTGGCTCACTTCTATTTTTTCTTCCTTATTCTTTGTTCATTGTGGTTAAATTGTTTTTAATCATGATTGAATGCTTTTCCAAAGCATAGGCAAAGCAAACCTCTACAAACTCAAATTGTTTCCTTGTTCACAACAGCTGTTTTCTTTTTCAAAGTCTTCGGCAAAAAAATACAAACATCAGGTCCGCGAAGGGTACCCCCTTACAGGCCCTTGCATTTGCAATTATAAATTGAAACTAGCAATTGCAGAAAGAAACAACCTTCCTAGCTCACTTCGATTTTTTTCTTTTTCTTTATTGTTTTTTATTGTGGCTAAATGGTTTTGATTGTGGTTAAAGGAAAGAAAAGACAGAAAAAGAAAGGGAAGAAAGGAAAGAAAGGAAAGAGAGGAAAGAAAGGAAAGAGAGGAAAGAAAGGAAAGAAAGGAAAGAGAGGAAAGAAAGGAAAGCGAGGAAAGAAAGGACAGAGAAGAAAGAGAGGAAAGAAAGAAGCCTTTGGGGCGAGTCTTGGGGAGAGCTAGCATTTTGGCTTTACAATTGCGAAGCAGACACCACCCCCAAAGAAAAAATAGGGGGGGATGGCCTTTACTATTGCGTGTATAACATTTACATAAATACTGGAAAACCGCATTATGGAAAAACCTGGTTTTTTAAAAAAAGCCTGGTTTTTTCAAGAAACCAAAAAAAGAAGGTTTTTTGTTCTGTAGGTAGATATATATATATATATATCTATCTGTATGTTATGAGGTGGAAAAGCTTGCTTGATCTTGATTTTCAGCGCTGAACTGTGGCCATTTCATTCAGGGGCTCTTTCCTTCACCATGCCCAATTCGCAGCCACGTGGCCGCATCGTGACTCGGAAGTTTAAGCTGATCAAAATTCAGAAACTGCTGCCCACAATCAGGAGGCGAAGTAGGCCCGGTCATCCCACATGAATCTTCTATCTCCCAAGCCTTTTTTTGCTCCCCCTGCGAGACCTTCTATGGTGAGCGGCTGGGTGATGATGGCCGTGCTTCCCGGTTTGAGGAGTTGGCCAAGCAGCAAGGCATCCCCGAATCTTAGCACCATTATACTTTGAATCTCATGCACTTGATCTTTGACTTGGAGGAATTATTTTGCTGTAGTTATCATATACATGAATACGCACTTGATCTTCGACTTGTAGGGATTAAAAAATATTCATCATATCCTATGACCAGTCAACCGCCTCTCAGGAAAAGAAATATGCAAAAATGATTCGCAAAGGGTTGGTGCCTGGTCTGCATTGAAGAATTGGTGGATCATGATGAGGATGGCGGGTGAACAATGGTGGATCTGGGAAAAACATATCAATTTGACATCACAATTCATCCTGGCCATGGTTGGAAGCCATCAAAACCCACAGCATCCTTTTTCCTTTGGCCACCCGGGCTGTCTTTAGTCTTTCCTGGCACGCACAAGGATGGGAGGCCCATGGAATTGGGAAGGAACCCTAGTCCCAGAATCTCATCTAGGTGCAAATGATTGACCAATCCACGCTAGGCACTACAGGCGCAAATGATTATCCCAGCAAGCTGATGATAAATGGATGACCGGGAACATAGCCAACAGGACTAGTGGAATTGGCTTATCATGTTATCTCTATGCTAAGCCAAGAACTGATTGAAACTTGCGCAATCAACATCTGTCAGCCATATGGGATTGATTACATGCAATTTTGGCATTAGCCCTTATCATGCCTAGTGGTTGATTTTTAAACCCCTGGTAGATTTACTATTTTCATGTTGACGTCTTATCTGGGATTATTTTTTGAAGCTTCTTTGGCAGCCAGAGGCTGGATTTTTTTATCATTTGGGTTTTCATTTGGGTTTTCATTTTTTCATTCCCTTTTGGATACTCCAGTAGTTTTCATTTGGGTTTTCATTTTTGTTGCTTGTTTCCATTCCCTGTTGGATACCCCTGTCGTTTTCAGCTGAATCTTTATTTAGGTGGTTCGTTCTTGGTGGGTGGTATATACACAGATCCCTGTCATATGGTATTGCGTCATTTTGCGTGGTCATACCCATCACAACTACTTACTACTCAATACTGACTACTGCATCCTGCAGCTGCAAGTGGCAAGTGAATGATTTTTTTCTGCCTTTTCCACACTGGTCACTGGTCTCAAATTCGACGCTGCTTTCAGCGATTGGCCAGCGCCGGCCAGGGCAATAGAATCACTCGTCTTCATTTGGGAGCTGAGTAACGCAGAGCAAGCTGCAGGAAGCAAGCAGCAGCAACATTTCAGACTGTGCAAATTGCTGCCGCATTTCTGCCTTCATTCAACTTCTTCATTAATTTTTTGTTCTCACTCTGAATGTTCGGTTCGCTTCTCTCCTTCTGCTATCTTCTATACCTCAGCTTGCCGGCCCAAGGGCCCAAGGGCCAAAGGGGCAAGGGTATCCAGAGTGTCTCCACTAGAGTCACTAGAAGGTCACACAAGAGTGCACAGTGCTCCCAGCGTAGGAAAAATGCCCCACAGGAGTCACAAGAGAGTGTCCCGTCCCTCACAAGTGCCGAGTGGCCGAATGCCCCACAAGAGTGTCCCATGCTCCACAAGAGTGTAGTACAGCGTACTACAAATTACATGTTACAATGTTACAAGAGTGTCCCACTGAAGTTATTGAAGTGTCCTCACTAGTCACTAGTGACTCACTAGAATCTCACCAGAGCGTCCCACCGAAGTGTGTCCCACAAGAGTGTCACACAAGGGTGTCCTACGGGCTGCAAGAATTACAAGAGTCACAAGAGCGTCCCAATAGTGTGTCACCAGAGCCACTAGGCCCCACTAGAGTCACTGGAGTGTCCTACAAGAGTGTCCTGCTAGAATCACTGAAATTTCGCATTTACCACAAGAAATCTCCAACAAGAGCATCCCAGAAGAGTGTCCCCCATGAAGGCCAACCTTGGTTATTACTATTTACTATTTTGTTAATTTTGTTGTTTGGTTGTTTGTCACTGTTTGTTTGTTTAATTTGTCACCCTGAAACTTCTACTTTTACTAACTTTACTATGAGTTTTGTTTGATTGAACCCTGAGTTCTGTCACTTGAAAAATTGCAATTGTATCTTATACTTATGTATTGTTATTGTTTTGCTTCTGGTTTCTGTCTGCATTTGAAATGTAGCCACAAAGCCACAAATCCACAAAACTTCACAAAACTGCGACTGCGAAAAAGATCAATGAAGCAGTTGCAGTGGCAGAGTAGCTCGGCTGAGTAGATCATCTTATCATCGTTGCTGTCGATCGGCTCATCTTCGTCGTGTGATGCGAGAAGGCATCGTCCTGATGGTCAATACACACTGCACCTGTGGAATCACCCCAAACTTGGTGGGATCATCTATAATACATGGGTCGATGACGGTCTGTGGTCAATAATGGTTGATTTGACAATGAGTAATAATGATGAATAACGGCATGGTGAACAAAGCAAATGCGAGTAATAATCAATAATGATAATGGTTATCAATGGTTGATATGGGTCAATAATGATGGCCAAAAATGGGTAAGAGTGTGAATGGTTAGAAATATCTAATGATGGCTATCAATGGCTAATAATGGTTAAGGTTGTTCATACTAGAATACTGGTTCATGATACTCATTAATGGTTAATAATGGGCATCAATGACTAATGATTACTCAAGGTATATATTGATTGATGATTGTTAATAATGGATAATAATTGTGAAAAATGCCTAATATTGATCATTGCTGGTTGATAAAGGTGAACAATGAACCATTACTAATACTAATCAATGATTGATAATGATGGTTAGTAATCATATGCGGTATGAGTGGTTAGTAAATGGTGAACGGTTGATGGCTAACAAACGCATCATGGTTATTAATGGTTACGGCTAGGTTAATTTACCTTAAATGGGATATGTTAATATGTTGAGTCTCAGTTCATACTGAGTGACCAGGTTGCAAGTCACTCTCTTTTAACTTTGGCCTTGCATGTCATGTCTTTTCAAATTTGTTCGACAACTGCAGGTAGAAGGGCAACACAAAAACTGACCCAACCCAAGTATTGTTTACAGTATGTTGAATAGTATAGTAAAAGCGTTTTTGTACAGGTGTTGCAAAAAAAGGAAAAGAGTATTGTATAACACAAAAAAAAGGGATACATATATTTAAAAATCAATAAATAAATAAATAAAAAATAAATGAATCAAGAAATAAAGAAATAAATAAATAAATAGAGAAATAAATAAATAAAAAATCAATCAAAAAAAACAAAACAAATGAAAAAATAAAAAAAATATAAATAAATAAATATTGAAAAAAAACTATATATCTATTATATATATATCATATTATATCGTATATGTTATGTAAATGTAATCCAGACGGGGTAACCGATGACCGTTCGTTAGTTCATTAGTCAGTCCTCATCTCCTTGCTTCTGAAAGGCCCGAATGGCAGCCATGATGCAACGCACGAATGGTCACTGAGACAGGAAACGAGTAACGAGTTTGCGGGCGCGAGTAAACTTCGGCCCTACAAATTCCTGATATCCAGGGGTTGGTTACAAACAGTCACAGCGTTGAGGCGTTGAGTCAGTCGAGCCGAAAGGAAAACTCGATGGAATGAAGCACTGGCTCTGACATCGATGCTGCGGCTGCGTCATAGCCATAGATTCAATAGATTTTGAAACCGTTTCATTCTTCAATAGTTCCAAGGATTCCAAGGTCCAAGAGTGACAAGAGTGGTCTAAAAAATTGTTCGATTTGGTGATTGGCGATTGATTCCTGACACACGTCCTGAGTCCGAAGGTCCAAAAAGAGAACATGAATCAAAATTGAGTCTGAGGATGAGTGATGAATGATGTCGAATGAGTTGGGTGTTCTGGATACTGAATGTCGGTTGAAATTGAAATGCCAATTCTTCAGGAAACTGTGAACCAACCTGCTAATGATTGCTGCTACTCATTGCAGCAGCAACCTCATTACTTTTGCCGCTCCAACGTTGGAGGTAGGCAGGTCCTGTAGGTAGATTCGGCTCTGACCACTGGCTGCTGTACAGCGGATCCGCTTGCATCCTTCAGATGCGCGTGCTCCCAATTCCGTGCTGTTGCTGAACGCAAAACCCTCCTGTCTGTCATTCAATTCAATTCATCTATTGGAGCCCTGTTTGGGAAGTGGTCTTCCTCATACTGTTGACTCATACTGACACTTACCAACATACAATGTAACATACTTAACATACAAATCAAAAATCGTCACTTTCACTTCATCAACAATCAACAAGCATTTGAACTTTACTTTTCCTTCATACATTCTTGGGCCAAAGGATATGAGATGATTCAATGAAAAAGAAACAATCTATTTAGACCAAATGATTCATTAAACTTCACCACTCACCGCAATCATCAGCAACAATGACATAAACATCATCGAAGCATCAAATATAATCAAAACGAAAGGTATACTGGTTTTTTGACACTAGTAGTAGCAACTATTGAGTAATTGAGTAACTACTACTGTAGAAATATCAGCAAACAAGTAACAAGTAGTAAAAAATAACAAAGAATGCCTGACAGGCCCTTGTCACAATCAGCAATCAGCAAGCAAGTCACACACAGCCAATCTGTATTGACTAGTGACCGGTGACTTGTCTAACATCTAACAAAAAAAATGCCGCAAAATGCCAGTCTTTGCAGCCTTGTCGTCAATGACTCAAGGAGTCGGGTCATGGCCTTTTCAAGGCCAAGGTCACCTTGAAGTTCATGGCTCTGGTTTGGGCTCAGGCTCATCTCCGAAAAAACATTCGTCTGGAGTTTCTGGCCAACCAGGTGGTGGTCCATCTGGTGTGTTTAGTGGTGGCAAACTTGGTGTGGCCGGAGATGGAACACCTTCCGGTGTTGGTGGTGTGGCAAGATCCTGCACAAAGTGTCTCCCATGCACTCATCTGTGAAGTTGGAGTCATAATCTCCAAACGGAGTTGCCCTACATGATTGGAGGGAACCCTATCTGGGAGCACCACCATGCTCATCAAGTCCATCAAGGTCACATCATCGTCAATGTCCCCGGCGTTGACCGGTTGGATCTCCATGTCAATGTCATCCGAGCTCACACTCATAGGCCTTGGTGTAGTCAGACTAACAGTCATAGGACCACTCAAGAACAACGACTTGCAGGCGCTGTTGCGGTCAAAGGCTGCAGAGGCATCAGCCTCTGTCGCTTGGCCCCTCTGGACTGGACATACGCCTCTCATCGGACGTGGCAGCACTTCCATCGCTGCAGCTTGAGCCGCCCTGGCGGGGGGCCCGGGGTTGCGGAGGCCCACTCGCCTTTGGCACTAATTACCCGGATTGCTCACGTCACAAGTCCTCATGGCAAGACCCTCACTAAATAAGAACATTTTTTTTTTTTTTCCTCCCGCGCGCGTTCCAAAGGTCCACGCTGGAAAGCTAACCGACCGGCCTGTGTGAGTTAGCAATCCACCAAAGCAGCTCACCAAAAGGAAGGGAGCCGCAACCGGCACAGAGAAGGGGCCCGCCGAAGAAGAGCCGCCAAATCTGTGAACACAACGTCCGGAAGTGCAAAACGACCAACGACGTGAAAATCCCCAAAGCCGAGCTGCCACGAGGCGGCAGCGTCAGCTCTTCCTGCACGAAGCAGGGGACCACCATTAACAGTAACTTCCCGAAGGGAATCCAACCACGACTGCCAAAGAACCGGCAAAGAGGGAACGGCCAGCCAATGGGCAACAACGGCACCACCGCCACCCCAAACGGAACCGACACGAAAGGGCGGCAAGCAACCTGTGTCATGGATAAAACACCACAACATCTCAAGGGGAGTAGATTCACGCAGACCGGCCTCAGAGGAGGAGTGCCAGCACAACTGCGCCAACCAGGATGACAATACGATTCCAAAACGCTCAGTGCGTTGAGTGCCAACCGAAATGGCATCCAGAGACCATGAAGGTCCGACAGGACGCAACTCGTCCGCAGTGGGCATGACCCGGTCAGGGGAGGAGTCTGTGCCGAGGAAAAGCCAGGCAACCCGAAGATGAAAGTGAGCGAGGGCGAAGGCAGCTTTGGTCAAGGAGAACCAAGACGTAACCAATTGTTGATAACCGGGATCGGCCGTCAGAGCTGCCAAGGCGGACTTGGCTGCGCGATCCGCAACATCATTAAAGAAGGCAAGGACCCTGCTTCTGCTTTTTCAAATTCCAGAGTTCTAGCTTCAATGATGCAAACGCAAACGCAAATGAAATTCCAGAGTTCTGCTTCTGCTGTTTGAAATTCCAGAGTCCTGGCTTCAATGATGCAAATGCAAATGCAAATGAAATTCCAGAGTTCTGCTTCTGCTCAAAGCAACTGTGAACAGTAAAATGTACATGTGAAAATGTAAGTGAAAGTGTATGTGTGTATGTGTGTATGTGTGTATG
>VSDK01021480.1:678505-703127 GCA_009767595.1 Symbiodinium kawagutii
CTCTCCATCTTGGCGACGATAAGTCTTCAATGGCCCTCTGGCCGGCTGGGTGATCACACACCCCTTGGATGTCCATGACACCAAGTATCCCCTGTTGATCAGCACCCTCATGGGCACTACAGCTTCAATGGGATCCGGAGTCAGCAATGTAGAACAGGTGGCTTTCCGGTAGAGAAAGCTGGCACCATGGGCCAACTCAACTTGGACCGGGGTGGCACTCTTCAACTCCTCCTTCGACCCCTGGCGAAGGGCATGTGTAGCACCGCCGTCAACCAGCGCTACCCTTCCCTGCCATTGACCATCTTCACCCTCATCTTGGCTACCATCTCCCGCTGCAAAGCGTAGTTGAATCATCTTCATGCCAGGTTGGACGGATCACCTCCCCCCAACTTCTTCAATGATGACCCCCTTTGACTTGGGGTCCCACCAGCTGCGTCACCTGACGGTCTTCTTGGAGCACCTTTCTTCCCATCAGGCTTGGCCACAGTCTTGGCCACCTTTGGAGCTGGATTGGGGTTGGAGCTCTTCTTGGTGTAGGGGCACCTCGTTTGGCTATGTTTGGCTTACTCTCCAGATTCTGCACCATCCTCGCCGCTGGCGCAAAGATTCACGTCTCCGGTCCATCACAGCAGAACCCTTGGGCTCATAACCTGCGGTTCGCCACACACAGGCTGGGATCTATTTGGGTCTTCCCCTGGACCAGCGCAACACCCCAAACAGGCCAGCACCGGTTTTTCTTGAGCCAAAAGTAGAGGGCACACAGCCACTTGACCGTGCACTGAAGGTTTCTTGGACAGCTACAGCTGTACAGGTGGGTGAATGCTGGAGTCGGTTTTTTGGTGACCCACTTAACCGCATAACATTATATAATATAAGATAATAGAATGTAACACAATATAATATAATATAACATATTTTAATATAATATAATACAATATAATACAATATAATACAATATAATACAATATAATACAATATAATACAATATAATATGATTGATACAATATGATTATACATGTGTATGTATATGAATGCATGCATGCACGCATACAACAAAAAATGCTCCAAAAATCCTTTCACAATCATCCCCACCAAACCAGCCAGTGTAGAACCCGGGTACCAGCTCATCAACCTCTATTCCAAGCCATGTTTGAAGCAGACTTGTCTACCCATGGTGCAATGTGGCACCCCCAATCCCATGGATACCCTATGGATACCCACATCCCCAACTGCTGAAACCCACTGCGCCGGCGGGGCTATTTGTCGTTGTCGAAGACATCAAAGGCCGCCCTGACACCGGGAGTTCGAAACGTGTCAGAAAGGGTTGCCAAAATGCGGGGACCCTCAAAAAATGGTGGGTTTAAAACCTATAAATGGTTTCCATTGGATGATTTGGGGGGAACCCCATTTTGAGAAACACCCATATATGGATACAAATGGTGAATAAGGAGTTCATGGTAATGGCTAATACTATATTGCAGATTAAGCATGCGCTCTGATATGTTTGATAATTCAAGAATGAATGGATACTGCTTGGGACTCTCACTAGCAAACTAATATCTGTAGTAATAGCCAATCATGGTGAATTGCGCAAAATGGATGCATGTGTCCTTTGAGGAGCAACAGAAAAACACACTTTCCACATGCACAGCATGGTTCAGATGCCGCGCATCTTGTAAAATGTGCTATGCATATGTCGGTGAGCTAGGCATCTTCAGCTCCGAAGCTTTTTTATATGCAATGTCATATCATATTACTAGAAAAATATACTAGACTAGTAGACAATACGAAATAAATTTGCTTCATGACAACATATATATACAATACATACCTCATCTCGGTTGTCCAAACATGACGTACAAACCCGTCCTAAATTGTTGGTGATTGTCCTCCATTGTCAACCGCTGTCAGCCATGACATGGCCATCACCTGTAGACCACCCCCGCATATGGGCAGAATTCTGCATCGATTTGGAAGTCGCGCCACATCTCGGGTCAAACATTTGGGAGCAATTACAAATATATTTGCAGAGATTAGTTGACCATGAAATATATACGCATGTATATTGTTATATGTGCGTTTGCGAAAAATAATTAGTTTATTAACCATCCATGATCAATATTGGATGATTAAACACCCACTATGACTGTTAATCAATCACCAACTATAACGGTTCGTAATAGATATATCAACCAATGGTTGTAGCTGATCTTGGGACAATTATAGAATTCACCTACCAACTAGAACCGTTAATTAACAACTCATCAATTCAGAACCTTATACTATATATCCAACCATTTTGTATACCATAGCCATTGTTAGTCCGTTGTTAATATATATTCCGCATCCACGATACATCTATATGTATGTATGCATGTAGTGCAGGTAAGCGCATGTCTGTACCTATGTATCAGCCTAGAAGCATAAAACTTAGACACCAAAAAAACTCCTGGAACCTAGCTGAGCAGTGTTTAGTTTTTTGCTGACTCTGATTTAAAGACTTAATTTGCTAAAGTAGACTTTGGAGGTCCACTTTAGAAGTTTAGTAGCCAACCACTTCTGCATGACCAGCTGGATGCTTGTGCATGTGGTTCGTCAATCCGTTGCTCAGTTCGATGTTTACATTGGGGTTGTCCATAGCCATGGTAGTACCTACCACCATCCTGCTGTTCATACCCATGAAATTCATAGGGAAACCACCAGTGACTTGGGGAGTACGTGGAGAACTGTTCAAAGCCAAATGAGTTGCAACCAACCTGACGCCCAGCGAAGTCTTCCACCGTGCCTCACAGTGCCAAACTCCTCCCACGCCCAGCTCTTGAACTCGCACAAGGTGTCCTGAGCTGAAGGAATTTAGGGACTTTCAGCGGTCCAACTTAGCTAAGTTGGTGCACATAACTAGGGTAACTACCAGTTATGGTAGATATGTAACTTGCTTGTGAAACGGCGAATCTAAACCACCTTATAACCAGCGGGCCCCACCTTGTAGCCACTTGGAGGTTGGCATTTCCACTTTTGTAAATGCTTCCCAACCATGGCTTTAGTGTCATTGCAACCCACATTACATTTATACTTGCCGACAATTCATCGCAAAAAAATCCAGTGGTTGAATGATTCGTGGCATTCTTGCAGGTGATTGTCATGTGAGGAGAGAACCCTGTTCCATCAGATGCTCTGCCCACTGTGGAGTTCCCGGTGGCTGCAATGTGGCTGCCGCTGTGGTCAACCCTCATTGCAGCTCCAAATCGCTCCCAAAACAACCATCCCATCAGTTCTATCTAAGGTGAGACTTGAGCCTGAAATACCATGCTTGCCACCATGCTTGCCACCATGTTTGCCACCCTTGCCAAACTCCACCCTCTGTTGGAATCCAAGCAGCACTGGCTTCGGTGTCCACTTCGTTCAAGCTCAAGTAGCCCGACAGGTCACTGTCGAAGGCCCGCCAGGCTCCAGCAACGTCGCCATGATAGCGCAGCTTCTGACACGCCGATTGGAACTGGGCCCAGGTCACCCAGTTCGTTCCTAGCAGCGAGGGCGTGGGACTTGGGGATGACCGGGATGACTGCGGTGAAGTCACCAGGTGGGGCATGGGATTTTTGGGGGGGTTGGCTTGGCATGGGAGTCTTGGGGGGCTTAGTTTACCAAGGTTCAGGGCCATGACTGGCGGCTGTTTCATCGGTACTGGTAACGTTGTCTGAGAATGGATCGTGGTTCGTGATTGATGATGGTTTTCAATGGCGTGGAAAACTGTGAATCACTATGAATATCACTATGACTATGAAGGTCACTATGAATATCTCACTATGAATCACAATCACCACTTGCCACTGCCTTTCTTAACCATTCACTATCCAACAACCACAGGGTTGGGCAACTCACCACAGGGCAAATACCTTTGGGACGTGGCTAGGAAGATGGCGTGCTTAGTTGGACGCTATTTCTGGTGGCTGAACAACCCCCTGTTAATGGCTACCCAGGATGAATACACCCCTGGTTGATTAATAGGTGGTATCCCCTAAGAGCTTTGGTTTTCCATTAATCAACCTGGGGTTTATTTATCCTGGGTAAACATTACCGTGCTTCGTTCCCAGTTACGATCCTTGGGGATGCACATCCAAAAGCCAAGCTTTTCAGGGAAAATTGCCACTGCAAAAACCAAGGGACCATCTTTGTCCAGCAACTGCCTCCAGGCTTTCATAAAATGTCCTCAGGAAGCGGCACATCTACTTATGAACCTTCGAGTCCGTGTCATCTCAGTTTGTGTGTCAAACTTAAATACATTGAACGATAGCAATAGCCATTACTGTCAGGGTGTACAAGCCATGATTTTGATCCACCAACCAGTGGTTTAATGCCAATTTTATGGCGAAAGAGCCCGACAAGCCTTGACGCCTTGGATAAATGCTGCTGTGAGTGGTCGGGTGGGTTGACTGTCGGGAAAGTAATTCTGGGGTACGCCATTTAGGCCTGAGCTCCATGGTCAATAGAAAGTGAATGGTAAAACTCATGGAACATCATGAGCTCCAGTAAGAAGTCAAATGACGTACCTCATGGTCAATTGAATCATCTTCGGTGCTTTGATTCCTGACATCCAGGCGTTTACCGCCCGCAATTCCCTTACCCAAGCACCTCGCCCTTAACCTTCCTGGAATGCTTGCTTCAAGAGCCAATGGTGATGGTTGGTGGTTCGCAGGCCCTTGCTATACGACAAAACCATGTTTCAGGTGGTTCAGCATTCAAACTTGCACTCAGAACAAGTTGGTAGTTGATGTAGCTCTGACGCATGCAAAACCAAGCAAGGTTTTGCGGAAGTGTTTCCTCTGGCTTCATGATGATTCCCTGCATTGAACATGGTTGTCTGGGTAAGCAACGATTGATGTCTGGTTGTTGCGAGTACTAGGTGCACAGATTCTACAGTAATGATCCGTTTTCATGCGTGCTGGCATCACTATCGTCCCATGATCATCCATGATCCCCCAACTGAGATTCGCAATTACAAACCGCCAACTTTCAAAGGGAAGCGGCTTATGCAATAACCAGATTTAACCACATTGACTGTTCTTGGCTGTAGTAACCTTTCTTGGTGAAATCGCAAATGATATCTCCATTTTAACCACCATCATCCAAAAATGGTTACCATTCCCATCATCATCATCATCATCATCATCATCATCATCATCATCATCAACCATATTCTAAAGCAAGCTTGATATCTCCACTTCAACCAACATCATTATTCTTTTGGGATTTTAACCACCATCAAATTCCACCCAAGTAATAGGTCATCCAAGTCATGCTCCATGGTCTGGGACCACCATCGGCAACCTTGGAGAATCACAGCTCGACTGCTCGAGCAAGCCGCCATTGTATTTCAGGTCCAAGAGTTCTTTCACCTGCGGAAAGGCGGCACGTCGGCGGCTGGCTAGATGAAAATTTGGGTTGGCAACGGATGGTTTACGCACTGATCCTGTTCATTCATTTCATTCAAACAGGATGGGGGTAATTACTGGTGGATAGTTCACCGGCTGTGAAGTAGCCATGATCACGTTGCCCATCCCTTTTTGTTCCATCTGGACCATGGATATAGGATGGTTATTGCTCATTACCAACTAGTCGAAAGAAGGTGAACATCGCAACAACGTCTAGTTTGGTCATAGGATGTTCACCAGCACAAGATTTTGACTCACAACCAATAAGGTTGGCAGGCCACGAAAAAGTCACAAACTGTACGGTGAACACCGATTCGGTACTCCCACCATCTTGTTGCCAGGTTCCCGCAAAGCAAAATGATATCCCTGTATATCCCTTCCTTGCAAACTTGGAGTGAAGAAAAGCGCTCCGAAAGCAGTTACCTGATGGAATCTCATGTCTTTGAACGTTTTGATTTAAGTCTCTTGCATCAATGGCCCATGGGTCACCTCGTCCCTGGCCACGGGATTGGCTTCAGCCAAGAAGTAGGGGGATGGCGTCCACTTCTCCAGAAATCGCAGGTCCGACTCGTCCAGGGTTTTTCTTCCTTCTCCTAAGCGAGGCGATGCTCCGAAAATCAGGGGCGAACCGTGGGGAACCCCAGGAGCCTTGCCAAAAATGATGATGTTTCCATGTTTCCATGTTGTGCTTCTGGCACGTGACCATTCAAAAAGAACTGGATTTGAAGTTTTGCTCTAAAAACTGGGGAACTTTTCATGCACAAGAGTGCGGCACAACGTCTGCTGTCCGCGCAGCTATGTGGGTACTTCTGCCATGACTGCACAGCTGGATATGGGTCGGTAATGGTCGGTATATATCCATATGGCAATGCACCACTGACATAGATGACTATTTGGCATTCGCTGATGAATACCCGTCGTAACTACTTAACCCTGTACCCCTGCTGACCATTATCCGTGTTAGTCATTGCTGGTTCATGCTGATTCCTTCGCGCCGAGCTTCGGTCCAGGCATTGGAAGATCTTTTTGCTATTTCCGTGCCAGCCCAACCTCACAACTCACATGCTGAGTGGTGCGGTGGCTGGGGTCAACCAACATGTACCCTTAGTCCTTGGTAGTGACCCATCCCGAACTCCAGCTTTAGCTGAAGCTGCTTCCCTGCTTCCCCTGGTGTTGGTTCGCTCACATGGTTCCCCACCCGGCGGTCTCCAAGATATGGCTCTGACATCGTTTCTAGGCAGGGATCTTGCATCAAGAGCTGAGACTCTTCTTGCTAGTCTTGGAAGCAAGAGATTTGATGCTGGATCTCACCATCGTTGAGTTTTTGTCTTACCATGGTCAGCTACACGCCAGGGTCGCTGTCCAGGGTCAACAGACACTGCACAGTGGACTCACCAGCTTGAAGGGTAGCCGGTATTCCCATCCAATTCTTCGGGCAGAGATCATGCCTTGATTGGTTGCAACAAACAACGACTGCCTGGCCCTACAACGAATCACGCCCTTACCAAGGCTGGGGAGTAAGGATCAACCCACCGAAACACGGTAAAACCCGATGCTTTCAGCAACCTAAGAACAATCAGATGCAGTATCCCCACCTGACTTTCAAATGGTGCTTTCTTAAAATAGGGGTATATGCTCCCAGCTATCATCCATCTTGAAGCACTTATAGCAATAAACCAACCATTTCTGGGGGATGACACCAAATGTTGCTGATGATCAACATTTTGCACGAGTCAGTTGTCTTGTTTGACGTCTTGATTTACGTGTGCTGCATGCACCTATTCCTGAAAAAGATTGAACTAGTGCAACTGTCATATCATCAAAGCAACCCAGGTTGCGTTGTGATGCTGACTTGTGGTTCTACAGTGATAGCCGTTGCCTGAATTTGACTCAAAACCCAGTCACCTCTGAAGCTCGCTCTCGAAGTGAGCCAGCGAGATTTTCCTGCGGCGGACCAATGATTTTGGGGCAAATTGGGGCAACAAAATGGTTGATGGAACACCTTTCCCAAGAGACTCCCAGGTAGAAATAAGGCTTTAGGACTCATAAGCACCAAAGACAATTGGGCCAACGGACAAAAAAGATTGACCATGAGATTTGCCGGCTGAGGAAGGCGTTCTCCAGGTACATGATGCACCTCCTCACAACCCCAGAAAATGGAGGGAGAGTGGGGGCTGAGATGGGCTGAGCATAGTCAAAACTTAGTAGTTTTGAGGGTTCTTTTCTGTGGTTGGCTGCTTGTGGTCTCATTGGAGCGGGTGCCCCACAGAGTGACGGCCCCTTCAATAAGTTACCCTTTGTACAGCATGATCAAAGTGGCCATGATCAAAGGGGCTGGAAAGGCAAATTGAACTTAGTAGTTGGTTGCTATTGCTGCTGTCATGCCTGTTTCTACATGTGTGTGTGCTTTTGATCTTACTATGGCTCCTCTTTTTCCCCTTGATCTTTTTGTTCTTGCAATCATTACTCTTCCAATGCATTCTGCTGATCTAACATCTAAAGGATAGCGTAACTAAACAAGAACTAATTGAATCCTGAAAGCCCACTGAGCGATGTAGGGGGGCATCTGTTGAACCATTCTTGGGGGGCCCAATGTTGAGAAAGCCCCATTTTGCTCGACGGAGTACCAAACTTGAGCGTCATAGAATGGACAATGATGCACCTGTTTGTGTGCTCTTACCATGGACGCCTTGGGCAGCCATATTTTTTGGGGTATCATCGCAGGTATAAATGGTTTGCCCGTGTGATGACCGTCCCCCTGTTGATGAACGATCGCATGAATCTTGATACTCGGGAAGAGATCATGATGGTCAGAGGTCGTATGATTGATTGTCATAACGATGGATTGCACACCTTGGTTTCATCAAAGTTATTGCAAGCTGCTGTGGAACTCCCTAGTGACCTAGTAGAAACTGACCTGGTAGAAACATCTTTTTTCAATCTTTGACACTGCTCTGTTTCTGGTTGCTAGTTCGTTGCCCCATCTCAAAAAAAAAACATGTGTCAACTAGAAGCCATCATCCCCAGGTATGCTTGAGAATGTGCCGAATATTTGAAACCACCAACAATTTGAACATGATTCATAGATTAAGCACTGTTAACATCTGTTAACCGTTTAATAACCACTATGATACCCTTGTTAACCATCATTAAACCAACATCAACCATCATTAAACCATTATGAACCATCCTCAGTCACTGTCTGTTGTACAAGCCTTCTAAACCATTCTGAACCACCAACTGCGCATCCACTGTTGTGAACTGGATGTCCATCCCTGCTGGATCCGTGGGCTGCGCCTGTCTCCTTCAAGCTCAAAGGCGTTCATGGCGCTTCCGGACTTGGATAACAGGAACTTCTTGAACCTAGGGATCCCATCACTTCCAGGGTAGGCTTATATTAGGCTTATATAAATAGTTTAGCTCATAAATGAGCCATGGTTGTAGGGGTTTATATCATTTCTCACTGCTCTTAAACTGGGAACTCACCATGTTTATATATAGGGGTTAGTTCAGCTAACTTCTAGGGTTTCTGACCATGGTTACAACCCCTGCACATCCAAGCAGGGAGCAAATTCCAGGCGTTCGGATGGTGAATCATTCTGTAGCCAATGATGCTTAGCATGCCACAATCACTGGATAGTTCATGGGTAAAGGAACGTTTGAAACCCCTATAATTGGTGAGTTAAAACAGCTGGGTTTCCAAGTTGTCCCATCAACCGATCCAGTGACAACCGGCCCATAAAGCATCTACCTACATATGTGGTTTAACCACCAACCTGAATAATCAAAAACCATGTTCCACTTTCCAATCGGGGGTAAATAATTCAATTTTCAAGCAGAAGAACCAGCCCGTCAAGCATCTACCATGATGGTGGTGATCGATTATAAGGTGGGAAAAAGAAAGAGTGAGGGTCATGCTGGTTGACAAGCTGGTTACCGGTTGGCAAAATAAACCAACCATGATCAGCTAAACGTCTCGCTGGTGATTAAACCACCAGTTGCTCACTCTATCCACTGCAACCATGCAGACTTCGCATTGGTTTGTAACCAGGCAGGTCTTTCCTTCACACACGAGGGCTGGGCGTCTGTTCACTTATATATCTGTACCATCCACTCATTACAAATCGGATGCTTCATCAGTTCTGATCCCATAAAGGGGTTACATAAGGATTCCTTGTAATCTAAGCTGACACGCTGGCACCTTTTTCAGCACAAAAGACTGACACAGAAAGTTAAAACATGTGTGATGCTACCTGCACTGATGTGGTACCACACCTGCGGTCCATGAATGATGTAACACCTGTCCTGGAAAAAGAGAAGCGTGCGCCATGTTAGTTGGACAGTCCAAATATCGACAATCAACCAACATTTGTCCTAGTCACTCCCCAAGGCCAACATTCAGCGGGTTCTGTTTTCGATTCAAAACGTCGTAGCGTGTTCCATGGATGTCCATGACATATTCCAAGATTGTATGCACAACCAAGGAATATACGTACCAACAATCAAGAGAATGATGTAGCTATAGGCTATAGGGCTGAAATCTAGGGTGTATATCTACAACATTGGGAGCCCACATCCACCAGCAACATGATCAAAGCCACCAGCTTGGGCTAGCACCCGTTAACAAGCTGATGAGCAAGAACGTATCAATCCTTCCACGTTTTCCAAAGTTGCAACTTCCGATTTTGATGGACTTCACAATTTGATACAATTTGTGGATCCACCAACTGATGATGGCTGTACCAACCGCCACAATCGTTGCTGATGAAAAGCCTCTATTTTCCGGGGCCGTGCGTGTGGGTCCCTGGGAACTTGCTTGGTTCCGTTGTTGTGACGTTAACCAAGTTCTGGGTCGCGGGTGGTGACCGCTGATCAACAATTATCTGCTGTTGGTATAGGTGCCCATTGATTCAGTGGACTGGCTGATAGGAAAGTTTACAGTAAATTGTGGTTCTGGGGTTTCTTGTAAGCCCATCAACCATTTCTGGGATTCTTACCATACCTGAACAGCTATTCTTACCGGCAAACAAACACTCTTGAAGTTGCAACTCTTGGTTCATGGTTGCCTCAACTATGGGTGACATCGAGAATGTTGCAGGAACTTTCGATTCCATACACATGTAGTATAAATCATACCATTGGGTTGTGATCAGTCTTGCTCGTGACAGATGTTTGATCTTATGTCAACCATCGAATGCCCCAAAAAAGGAATACCAAGCAAAGGATGGCTTGGAAAAGGTTCGCTTTTGATCATCATATGTATGTCGGCCAAAACTTGCTAATATGATTATCATTCTTATTAACCAATCGGCAATTAAGTTCTGTCCCCCCCTAGACCCCCAGAAAAAAGTGTTGATTCCCTGCAGTCCAACAGATACTTCTCCAAGATTTCAGTACCATTATTTGCAAACCCCCCAGTTCGCCCACAGGGCGAACGGGGGGGTTTGCGCGCAATAGTTTATGGTTTAATTATAATTTAAGGGTTTTAGGGTTTATGGTTTTAGGGTTTTAGGGTTTTAGGGTTGTATGTCTCCAGAATGCCAGCAAAAAACAGGTCAAGGACCTGCGGGCGCCGTCAAGATACGCTTCATGTCACACATGTGCATTTCGTCCCGTAAAAACCAATATTTTTTGACGTTCCAAGACGCTGACGACAGAGGCGCGGGCAAACTGGCGTGTTTGCCCGTACCATTACCAACCAATATTCACAATCATTCAACCCTTATCAATTAACCAATAGCAACAAATTGCCGATATTCGTAAACCATATGGATTATATGAACAATTATTAGATATATATATATATATATATATTCAGATATTATTAGTAACAGATTCCATCCACCACTTCATCCTCAACCATCCTCAACCACCCCTCACCACCAACCAATGCCAGGCATGGCCGTGGCACTTCGCCAGTTGCTCAGCCGTGGGCGGATCCAGTTCCTCCAGAGATGCGAAGCCGCAATGCTCCTGGCATGGCTCCAGCAACCAGGGACATGGCGGCGCTGCAGGAAGGGGTGCACCTGGGGTTAGTGAAGCCATGGTTCGTTGCGGTAGCGGTTCACTGGGCCCCCGTGAACCGAAACCATGGTTGAATTGTGACCACTGACCGGGTTGCAGTGGGGGCGCACATCCAAGTACCCAAAGCTATGGTTGGCTTATTACCACAAATGGTTGTAGGGTTTATTACAACAAATGATTTCTACAAATAAAACGGGTTTACAAGCATTTCTATGGTTTTTTACTACAGGTTTGAAACACATGATTATAGGGTTCACTATTGAAAACGGTTATTAATGGATGATTTGGGCGGTCCCCTGTTTTGAGAAACACCCACATGGCCAACTATGGATGTAACCCATCCTTTGGTGGAGATGGACCAACCAATACAAGGAGTGACCAACTAGTGGAGATAGAGGGATACAAACAAACAATGTAGGGACCTTTCTTTCCACCATCCTTATTCAGGTATCATTCAACCGCATCAAAAACATCAACCATCGACCAATATCCATCCACCAGCTGAAAAGCTACGAACAACCGTGATAGCTTGGTGCCACTCAACTGCCATCAGCTGTGCCCACCTTGTCCAAGATCTTGTAGATCTCTCGCGCTTCATGGGCAAAACCCAGCACAGAACAAGCCTTCCTTCATGCCGCTGATGTGGGGGAGGAAGGGGAGGGGTTGTCCCATGGGGTGGGTAACCTTCCACACATGGTGCTGGGGGGAACTACTGTACCCGTCAGGCTGTCAACATTGTAATCCAGAACCCATACGGGTCCATATGGGCTGTTGCAACCCATACTGTCTGGGTGTTCGTTCATGAAACTAACCTATGAAAAGCAACAAAACGAGGCTGAAACACGTTGCTGTCATCAAATGGAGTGGAAACACAAGGTGCCTTTAATACAATTTGTGCAACAGTAAAATATCTTGACATGAGGAGTATCACACATTCAGAATAAACGCACGGCAACAACCAACTCAAAATACGGAGCCTTGCGCAGAAAAATGAGTTCCGCAAATGGACTCACACTGCCACATTTACAGTGTATGTGATGGGCATGGTTCCAAATCAAACACACAAATGCAAAAAAAATATGGGCTGTTGGCGACCAAGCGGCCAAGCAAGCAACTAACCAACACAGGATGGACATGAACAACCCCAGGGCCAAAAACCGTCCCTTGTTGTTCCGGGATTGCGAACCACAAAACGCCCTCAATCATGTCCAACAGTCACAGCCTTTTCAGATGATCTTGCAATCAGGATTAGGAATGGCAGATCGTGGTTCATCAATGGTTTAGCATGCTTACAGTAGATGTTTTTTTGGATTCGTCTCATTAGTAGAATGATCATTGGAATGCTAGCCATGACTAATACATAGACTACTTACCGCTAATAGATTCAATGTCCACGACTGACCCACCATCATGATCCTTTGAGCCACTACTGTTGACCAGATCGATAATAGATACCATGAATGGGATAAAACACACATTCCGGTGGTCAGAAACCCAATGGTGCAATGCCCTAATAATGTTTAATGTACATCTATATTGAAAAAATACATATATTGATATATGTAAATATATATATATAAATATATATATACATCTATTGATATAAAGGTATATATGATTGATTTTGAAATTTTTGGTGTATATAAATAAATATTTACATTTATAAATACATACGTACATATATCTCTATACATATATTTGAAATCAAAAACATATATATATACATACATATGAGAAAAACATATATATATACATACACATATAATTACATACATATTTGAAAAAACAAAGTTATATATATATATACATATACATACATATTTGAAAAATAACAATTCTTTATAAATACACATACATAATTGAAAAAACACATGTATATATGTACATATATATATATATATACATGCTTCAAAAACACTTGAAAAATTAGTGAAATATGAACATTTATCACACATATATGTTGATATCGATCTATTGATCTTTCGAAGAAAAATATATATTGGTTCAAAGTTATCCAACTCAATTGGGGCACACATTCCAATGGTTCATAAGGACTTCAATCAAAAATCCATGGTTTCTAAAAATTCACAAAGGCAAGCACAAACAAGTCAACAAATGGCCTGACTTCAAGCTGGGTTCGGGAGAGCCAATGGCGTCACACACAGCAATGGCCCCTGACATCCTTACGACACAGATTACGATGTCATCATACCAAGAACGCGCAAAGCACTTAAGCTATGTGAGCCACCCAATTCGAACCGTCATTGTAGCATATAGGTTGAGCCTTTACCCAACCTGTGAATGGTTGTTAGGCTTGTAATATCTACCTTGATGGTGAATCGGTGAAATAGAACTGCGTGAAACCGATAAAGCCAACAAAACACAATGTTTCGCCCCAACTTCTTTATGACAAACAAATTACAAAAGGAACCAATGAATAATTAAGCGCAAAAATGGTTCCTATGGCTTACATCAATGGTTTTCACCTATGGTTGCACTTCCACCCTGGTAATTGAACCAGCGTGAACCATTGAAAAGAACAATATCATACCATCCTGCGAAATATAATGACCAAACATTTAACTGTACGTACACATGTTTATTTAGATGTATGTATATACTTCAAAAACACGACATATATGTGAATATGATTCTACCTTGTCAACCATACCTTAAAGGATACCCATAACCGTGCCCTAGAATTAAATAAACCTATCTTATAACCATTAAAAACAAGATTCTTGGAATTCATCAAACAACCCATCCTCCCACCTTGGCCTTTGCCGCCGTCGCTAGGTCCCAGCGTCAAGAATTGCATCTTGGGGATGCTGAGCTGCTCCGGCGAGTTGGAGAGGCCGCTCCGCCAGGCGCGCACTACGTTGCCTTGAGCAACAGCGATGAATTCAAGCAAGGTGATTTGCCATGACATGATTTGATACGCCATGATACTGTTTGAAATGAGTTGATATGGTTTGAAATGAAATGGTATGAGCTAAAATGAAATGTTTTGGCACTATGCGATGTGAAATGAAGCCATTTGGAACTATTTGGTTTTTGAGGGCATGGCTGGGCATGGTGCGGCTTGACATGACATGTGACATGACATGATATGATATGAAATGATTTGAAAATGAGATGACAGGTTTTAATTTGATACATTTAAATGTATGTGTGTGTTCGTGTGCTTGCGTATTTTCAAACGCTTCGAACGTAATCTCACCAAATAAAATGTAAATCATATGCGCATGTCTAAAATGTACGCGCAACATTCAAACGTGCATCGAGCCCTGCGCCATCCAAACGCAGTTCTACGACACCAAGGCTATAGAAGAGCCGCTCTTCATAAACGATGGGTACGGGAGATCCGTCAGGAAAAACCATGCCTAATTTTGCGATAGTTGTGGCTGGGGCTTTCCTGTCAAATAGTTTTTTGGCTGGCGGAAATGAAAATGGTAGTCTGTTCGTTCCAGCAAGCCGATGTTTCAAACATGATAACAAATAGCTGCGGTGGTTTCAAGTCATCAGGGCGCCGCCAAGTCAAAACCAGGCATCGCAGCTTCACCTTACAGCCAGCTATGGAAGCTGCCTGAACCTACAATAATGCAGCAGCTTTGTTGGTATGAGGCAAAATCAAGCGAAGCCAAGAATCCATTGAAACAAACAAAAACCTAACACCTTCCGCGCGCACTTTCCCATTCCACATGACTATAAGGAACTGGGGAAGGTGCAGCAACTGACCATGCAGAGAGCGCTGTCCGAACCCGTGTGTCTTATACATCCAAACCTCGCGGCATAGTTACTCGGCAGGCATGGGCATTTTCAACCATTTGTGAACCCTAGCCAAAATATTAGACACCGGGACGCAAAAACCTTTTCAATGACACATTGAAGTTTCCATGGGGGCCAAAATTGAGTCTGCTGAAGCCATCGTAGATTCAGTGGGGAACCTCGAAATCACCTCATTGCCCAGACTTGCTGGCCAAAGCTTGATTTGCATTGGAAATGGCATCGTGCCCCTCAGAGGTCGCTGAAAAGTTCCTACCCACCACTACATCAAATCTTGGCAGATATTCATATTCACAGAACTCTTGCTAATGAGCTAATGATCCAGTCTTTGCCAACGTATTTCTAACACACGCACAAGCACAAACAAGAAAACACATTGGTTTTCTGAAAGCCGCAATTCTGCCTACTAGATTTTTCACATAGACAGAGCTGCCCAAGGTTCTTTCTGGCCTACTTCCTGCGCATTTACGCGGCGCTGTCCATAGCTGTGCCCAAATATGCTACATGGTTCTGGCCAAAAAAATCAGAAAATAGCAGAACTGAATAATACAGAGGCCAAGGCCACAGTTTTTAAGTTTACCGCCAAACTGACTAACTCACACATGACTGCTCAAAAAAAGCGAGAACTTTTGCTATGACATCGATCAGCGCAGCACCCTGTTTATTGGAAGAAGCTGCCCGCCCCCACCAAACTTTTCTTGCTGGCACCCGATATTCTCCCATCGTAGCTTGGTCAAAGAAATCAGGTTTGCATTGGACACGGAAAAAAGCGCATCACACCGCCTCTGTGGCTCCAGAGGAGTAAGCGGCCCTGAGCCCTTGGCAATCTCTTTGCTGAACACATTACGATTATTGTCTGTTCAACCTCATTATCTCGCTGCTCAGCTTCAACGCCAACACCAGCGCTTCCACGCTCAAGCGCGGAAACGAAGGGCCGGAGCCGAATTCGCCTTAAGCACGCAAAGCATCAGTTGTCCGAAAACAAGAATCGCGAAGCAAATTTCTTCACTGGCATTAATTCAGCAAATCAATTTGGTACCCTAGGTCGGAAGGGGATTAGATCAGAAAGGTTTCCCAACATGAGAAAAATTCTAAATATAATATAAATATTTGTTTTGAAAAAAAATGCTCTGTTTTGAATAAAAATGTGTTTTTTGAAAAAACCTGCTTTTGTTTGCATAAAAAAAAAGATTACGAAATAAAAATGTAAACGTGGGACACCTGCTGTACTTGAAGAGGTGGTAAGTTTAATCTTGATGAAACAGCAAAACTGGCATAATGACTGGCATGATGCGCCGATGACTGGCCTAATCTGAAATGAAAAGATCACAAAAAAAAATCAAAAAATCTCAAAGGGTTTCGTTCAATTCACTGGAAGACTGGTTCAATGAAGCAAACAATTTCAGAAAATCTCGAAGGTTTCATTCCATTTTATGAAGCCATTGAATTTATGAAGTGAAAAAATCTCAAAATATCTCAACAAATCTCAAAAAATCTCAATATATTTCAACAAATCTCAAAATATCTCAAAAAAATTCAAAATATCTCAAAAATCTTCAAAATATCTCAAAAAATCTCGAAAGGCTTTATTCAAGTTAATAAAGAAATCTATTTTATGAAGTGCAAAATATCAAAATATCGCAAAGTCTCAAAATATTTCAAAAAATCTCGAAACATCTCGAAACATGCGCAAACATGCAAAAACATGAAACAACATGAAAAAATAATGGATATCAAGCGTACAAGAGCGTGATCCGCTTGTGGCTGCTGTCTTTTTGTAGCTCACTGGTCTGCTGTTGCTTTTCTGTTGGCGAGCAAAATACTGTGGTGTGATGTCTCAATATGTGCTCATCGATTTGCTAATCGTGCTCATGTTTACGAGTCGTGAATTCAATGCTGAACCGTGCATTATTCCTTCTTACAATGTTTGTTTGACACCGAGTGATTGATCGATGTTTCCACTATCTTAACCCCTAGTGTGTTACCAAGCAGAAAAATCTTTGTAGCTTAGCACTCGTATGTTTAGCTTGGGTCTTATTCGGTCTGCTGTTGGGTTGCCGTTGGGTTTCATTGGTTCTCCAAAACAATGTGGCCGAGGGCCCTGGGTTGAAATCATCAAAATATTTCAAGAACAAAACGACACAAAATAAAACAAAAAACGACAAAACACACAAAAAAATACAAAAAAAACAATCAATGACAACCAAAAGACAAAAAGCAAAAAGTAAACGCCAAAAAATGCAAAAATATAAAGAACCTTTGAAAATGTGCACTTTCATGCGCACCCCCTCTGATCTAATCCCCCTCTGATCTAGGGTACAAAATTGATTCGCTGATTAATTTGATATCCACGCACCGCACGGCAAACCACCATTCTGTCAAGCGCTCAAGAGCCTAAGCGCGGCCCTCACACTCACGCGAAACATTTTTTAGGCTTAGACCACGCCACTGTGGGAAATGAACGGGCAATGAGGGCCTGACATCCCTGACGAGTAAAGCTTTGTTGGATGATCTGCGCGAGAAAAAGTGTACCCCACTTCACTGTAAAGACTAGTGACTACTTACATGCTATCAATAGTACTCAACAAAAAACAGACTACAAATGACATAGTTATTAACGTTCTCAACATCTGATTTATCATTATCCTGGTAAAAAGTGAAAAGGAACAGAAAGCAGTTGCAAAATGCGGCTACAACACCACCTGTCATGTGCACTTTGGCCCTGCACTCGCCTGCATGTCCTGATTTGCGCCGTTCTTGTCAGGGTGGCTCCTGCACCGTAGCGGCGACAAAAGTTTAGCAGTGTAGCGATCGAAGAGGACATGACAAGATCAGCTCCAGCAGGTCCTCCGAGCCGCTTCGTGGTACGATCTTCTCACCTCTGCAGAGGTGATAGGGCCGCGGAGGCCGTCGTACCGGACAACCTGACAAGCAATTCTCAACGTTCAAAGCACTTCTGCAAATGAAATTCCCGCCGGCCTCCAAGTGATAAGCCAACCACATGACTAGGTAGACCTGTGCTGGTGCTACATCTGATCAACGCAGCCTTTCTGCGAAGTCGTCACAGGACACGCGGGGAACTGATGCCCGAGGACCTGACAAACAATTCTCAACGTTCATACCGCTTCTGCAAATGAAATTCCCGCCGGCCTCCAAGTGGTAGCACAATCCTCGTGATTTCGAGCAGCAAACCTCGCGGCAATGAAGCAGAACTGGGTTCAAACGATCATGTTGGTACGACCCTCTGCAATGGCCGTATAAGTGATTTAGTCAGCTCTGAGATCTGCACACATATGTGCTCTACACTAAAGCATTTCATATATGAAGCGCGCGCAAATTGGTATCCGAAAGGCTGGAAGCGGCTACAAAGGCCAGGGAGTGAAGGAACTAAAGGCTGGAAGTGGTTACGTAGATATTCTGTACATACTACGCGAATACTTTTTACATACTGCGGAAATACTCTTTGCTATTTCTTCCTTGCTATAGTAGACTATATGTCTCCCATTATTTACTTTGATTTAGTATATGTGTTGTAAAAAGCTCTAAAAACGCTTTCAACATTTGATTAGGTATTCTCGCTGTAGAAAGTGGAAAGAAACAGCCCTGCACTCGCCTGCATCGCTGCGGTGCTGCCATCCTTGTCCGGATGATTCCTGCGCCGTAGCGACGCGGCTCGGCGGTAGGACCGCCGACCTCCACCGGTGTCACCGGGCCCTGATGGTTGAGCACCTGACAAACAATTCTCAACGTTCATACCGCTTCTGCAAATGAAATTCCCGCCGGCCTCTAGGTGGTGAGACAACCACAGTGCCATCGGTACAGGTAGAGAACCTGTGTTGGTGCTGTACCTGATAAACGCAACCTTTCTGCGAAGTCGAGCTTGGATGCATGTATTAGCTCCAGACTTACTAACACTTATCCATGTAGCAGCAACCATCAAATAAACTATAACTGCTTTAATGGGCCATTTGCAGCTTCGCCATTTGAATGCTGATACTGAGGCACGCATGGCTTAATCTTTGAGACAAGCATATGAGTACAGCAATCCGGTTTTGTCAAGCTATTGGGATACCAATTAGAAGTAATGGGGGAACCATGTAGGAAAGATTCGGAAAGCATGTGAACCAAACAGGTTTGGAAGGAAACCATGTGTTGGAAAGCATGTATGTCATGTAAGAGTTGGAGGAAATATGTCAAAAGGCATGTGAACCATGTAAGATTGGGAGGCAATATGTCGGAAGTCATGGGGGGCACTAGGTCGGCAAGTAAGAAATATACATCCACGACAATGCAAATTAGGGAATGTTCACGCAAAGACTGAAGGATGCATGCTGAAGCATACATGCTGCCCAGCAAAACAAAAGACCCCAAATTGTAAGCTCACTTCATGTTCAAACTGCGGTGTCTACTCCTCCCGCGAAAATCCTATATGACATGACCCTTTCAAAGTGTCCAGTGTATTTTTGAAACTGTATCGGCAATGTAGTCCGCGCAAAAACATTGCCCTGAACGCGGCTATTACAAACATGTCAGGATTAAGTTGAGTTTAAAAAGAATGGCAAAAGACACAGCGCGTAGCACTCTTTTTATCTTGAGCCAAATGTGTCCGTATGGCACATGTTGTTTTAACATGACCCTGTGCTGGACGGCTGTCAGCGCCTAGCAAACTGGATTCCTAGCAAGGATGCTTTGACTAATGCATGTCTACCACTATTTAGTAGGGGGAGCCCAAAGGCTGCACACCCTGTTTCGTGTGGGACTTGAAGCATTGAATTCATACCTCAATAGGACAGTTGGTGACACGTATGCGCAGTGGTAGGTTTTCCTGAATTTATTCTTCTCCCCCTTCTCATGGTTCGGAGCTTGACTACGAAGTCTGAGCTCTTGAAGAAATTCCTGAAATGATATTCAGAAGATTCAGCGCTTCCTGCCACTTGTGCGGTTCCAGCGACTTGGTAAATGGGTCTGCTCTCTGTAGGGCAGTTTTTATGTACTGCAGTCTGACTTGTGGATCTTCGAAGATTTCGTACAAGGATGACAAATTGATTTTATGCACCTTGGACAAATGGCGTAGGCGTGGTGAATAGCCACCGTGGACTATTTGAATCACCGATGCATTATCTTGATGGCATATCAACTCAATAGGTCGGTCCAACACAAGTTGAAAGAGGTCCATCATGGGAACGCCTTCTCCAAAAACACCACTATCAAGGCTGATGATCTCTGCTTCGCACGTGGATCTAGCCGTAGCACCTTGACGCTTTGACCCCCAACACAATGGCCAAAAGGAATTGGGTCCCTCCAACGTTAGGTACATACCTGATGTGGATTTTACGTCATCGATGCTTGACGCATGATCGGCGTCTGTGTACAAGCATAGTTTCAAGGCTTCAGGTTCATCTCGAATGTATCCCTCCAGCATGTAATCAGTTGAACTCTTTAAATAACTCATCAGTCTAAACAACCGACGGTCATCTGCACGAGACCACTTTGTGATTCTCCGTGTTAGAACTGATATTGCACGCATGAGGTCCGGGCGAGCAAGGCGAGCACACCATAAGATTTTCATGAGAACTTTTGATGCATCACTGGACATCTCACCTCGAATCTCAAAGTCACTGTCAACTAAGGATCCATCCGGCAAGTACGGTGTTGAGGCCTTCTTTAGAACACAACCGCTCAACTCTTCGTAAGCGATGCAAGCATTCTTGACAAAGTCCGTCATATCCATTTTCACGGATGCACCATGTTCATCTCTCTCTACGATATGCTGCCTACCCAAGACTCTGTTCACAGGAGTTGGATCTTCTATCTCGATGTGTTTGCGAACCATTTCCCAGAAACCAGCATGTGCGTCCTTTGGACCACTCAGTATCATGTCGTCTACGTACAAAGTCAGTAGTAAACCGGATTCCTTCATGAAGTATGTCGATTGGAAAGTATCGGAACAATGGGTAGATCCAATCTGCTTCATCATAGCTTTGAACCTTTGATCCCAATGATAACCAGCCTCTGGGTGTCCGTAGAGACTTTTCCAAAGTCTGACGCATGGCCGATGTATTCCCCGAAACTTCTCCGGTACTAACTCTGCTGGGAGTTCTACCCATGTGGGAACTTTTGTGTTTAGGAAGCTCTGGGTGTATGCACGCACAACATCACTCTGTGAAGTGGTATGCCCCTTTAAGCTGCCATATGCCAGATTTGCGTTGATTCCAGCAATCCCCGATGGGTTCACCTTGGCTTCTTGCAGTACTGCGATGTTATTATCCTGGTCGCGGATGTCGTCGCCCCGAAAGACTATTCTGGCCTTCAACCGACGAAGCTCTGGTGTTTCCCAGTGCTTGACGCTGAGAATTGTCATCAAGCGCCCAACATGCATCGGCTGCTTGCTCTTCATCAAGTCCTCCCTAGGTACAACGTGATTGTAATCCCATGTCTTGTTTTCCAAGATCCCAGCTAGCTCCTTGGCAATCGCATCTTCCCATCCAGGGTGATTACACCAGTCTTTACGCTCTAAGAGTAGGTGTATTCCTGCGTGCACTACTGGAAGACTAGGCATATTAGGATTATGCTCGGCATCGCTCTGGGGTCGGGCCGGAAGGCCACTGACCGTAGGTGAATTGCTTTGCACTGGGATGACAGGAACCGCTTCTACCTTTGTAGGATAAAAACATTCGCTGATTGTCCTAGCCATACTGATCGGATAAAACGCAGTCTTTGGTGTTTCACTTCCCTTTGCATGGTCATGGTGAAATCCTTTGGGATGTTGACATCGGCATCGGTTGAGATTGTATGCAAGACGGTAATTGGATGTTACTATATGCCACGGCTTAAGCATGGGGTTTCCCTTACTGCTTTGGAGTCCGAAGTAACAACCATGGACCATGACACTCTGCCAAGTACAGACCATTCCTTTGAATGAACGCAGTCAGTTCTGGCAACAGCCATCCCTTTGCGCCCTTCGGCCACTCGAAGGCGATGTGCCCGCCTGCCTTGAGAACATTTTCAGCTGTCTCAATGAAGCTTTGCAAGAGTTTCCTAGAAGTACTTCTCCTCTGTTTCAGCTTCTTGGCAAATGGCTTACCAAATCTTGCCACATTCACCGATTGCCACTTGCTCCAAGGATCGCATGGTAACGATCCCCAAAGGTCACAACCAGGGAACTGCGAAATCAGCTTGTTCAAGGATGCAATTTCATCTAGATCTGTTAGATCATTTTGGGACCTTGTCAACCGGAAATGGTCTATTCCTCGTTCAGCATTAGCTTGACCAAGAGTTGAATTATCCGAACAACAGAATTCGAACATGGTAAGTGCCCCCTTCTTTGCCGTTTTTCTGGCATTTGAATGGCTTACCGATTCAACTTTGGATAGCATAGCTTTTATTGAGGTGACCTGATCTCGATCAAGACCTTGCAACATGAACTCGACGGCTGATTCTCCTTTCAGAAGGTCAGGTTTTGCTTTTGCATTATGCACCGCTGCTTGAACTGAAGCTCTTTTTGGATCCAGTGGTTCCTTTGGGAAAAACCAAGTCCTACCAACCCAACTTCTAGAGCTGATACGTTGATACGGGGATACTTGCCAATCATCAGTGTGCAACGAAACTCTGTTCTTGCATTTCCATTCAGTCACTCTTTTTGCTGAAATGGCATCACCTCCGAATGGACAGTCATTTCCAACTGGTGCGAACAACCTTTTTCTAGGTCTATTGTGTATCTTACACCATGCCCCCTTGGCTTGATCATACTCCCAATAGTCTCCCAAGTTTTCGGCATCAGTGCTAGTTTTAGCTTTTGCGGCTCCGGCTGGCAACCCTCTAGCTTTTCTTTTAGCTTCATCGGATTCGTGAACGGCTTCCATGAGGTTCTCAAAGTCTGGGAGTTCCGGCCCCCTTGAAAGTTCTGAAGGAATTTTCGGTTTATCCTCCAATGCCAGAAGTTTCTTTTTCTCCTCAGCCTCGGTTTTTGCCTTTTTGCTTTCTTCTTCAAGCAACAACCTGAACCTTTCATGGCACGCATCGGAATGTTTCACTCCTTCAGCTATGCGTTCACAACCCTTGCAACCAACCGTTTTGCCGAACTTGATGGCCCTCTCAAGAGTGATGTAGGTCCTCCTGACTCTGGCTGGGGTCTTTGGTGCGCCTTCCTCGAATGGCAATGCAATCTTGGGCAACTCACCTGAACCTCCCTCATCCCGGGCCTTTGCTGCCTCGTACATCGGGAAAACTATTTTGTCAGGAACAACGATCTCATCCATGTGAACTTGGATCGGTCTACCACAGCCTTTGGCATTGGTTCTAAGACTCTCATAATCCAACACATAATGGACCTTTTTGTGCACATACCCTGCATCAATCCTCCACCCCGCAAAGATCCCCGGTACGGTACGCGGTTCAAAGGCAGGCTTCAAATTGTGCTTAGCAGGTTTGTAGTATACAAGTGTTCCTAGTGGGATTCTCAACCCTTCGAATGGATTTCCATTGTTGGCCGCTTCATAGCAATTCAATCCCATTTTTGATCTCTTAGCATCATCTGTCTCATTTGGATGGATTGCAGCTAGGGTTGTGAAGCTTTTCGCAACGCAAAAGTACTCCATGGACCTAGGCCAAAGTTCGTGACTAAAGCCTGCTGCCAAGTGACATGCCCTAACACCTTCCTTCAATCGACGAATGTTGCTTTCAAGCTTGGCATTATGAAATGCATCATTGGGAATTGCTTCATCTGGCAACCAATCTAGAGCTTTTACTGCTTCTGTCAGTTCTTTTGCAGCGTCAGATTTCACGACACACAATGCTTTACCGTGTGCTTTGGTACCACCGAATTTGCGAAGGCAAGCTATGTTGTTTTCTGTTGTCCGTTGAGTCTGGGGGAAAGCTTGATAGCAACCACTGTACTCATCAAAACAAACCAAACATGCTTGTTCACCCTCTGATCCCTTTTGAAGATCGCTGCCCATGATCAAGTGGTCAACTCTGATCTGATGTCCATAATGGAGAGGCGGTGCTTCTTCGGGGTCAGGGTCTCCTCGCTTCCTATGGTACCTTGATGTCATTTTTGCTCGCATGCAAACTTCGCAGCTCCTACTTTTAGGATAGTGTGTCAATTGATGATTTGCGCTGATCTCCTCAACCTCGTCATCTGACGATGGAGGATCTTTATGACTAGGATCAGATGCCAACACCAATTCCCCACCAGTTGCAGGGTCTTCCTTTGGAACGTCTTCTGCTAAGGATGGGGTATAGTCACTACCTATTTCGGGATCACCTTCCAACAATCGCTCATCTACATCCCTAGTCAACACTTCACCGGGAGGCACATCGCTTTCGGGCGGAGCCGGCGGAGGCTTCTCACCCACACTCACTGCGCCTTCGGACGGAGCCCG
>VSDK01021480.1:705793-736264 GCA_009767595.1 Symbiodinium kawagutii
ACTACTTGATTATGACTTCCTGGGCTTCGTATAAACTGCGATAGCGTTCCATCGGGACTTTGCCCCACCTGGCGTTCATCATCATCCCCAATAGCCATCTGTGTGCCCTGAGAACCGGTGCCTAGTGGCAACACTGGGTTTGGGTCTTCAGCCAACATTCCCATGGTAGAGCCCAATGGCTTCATACCCACTCTTTGTGTTTCGGGTGTCGATAGTGAAGACTCTGAGGATGAAATAATCTGCACCTTTGTGGTGCCCGCAGGAACTCGCAGATCGGATCTACTCCTATCTGTTGATTCTGATGTTTCGGATTCTACCTTTGGTTCGAACGACATTGTTTCTTTTTACCTTCTCAACCACTCCTGCACTAGGGGCAAGGAATCGACCAGGTACTTTGACTGTGGGATCCCACTTGCAGCTTGAGGCTTTCTAGCCAGCTTGATGTGTACCAACGATACCTGCGGAGTGTTGCTGTGAAATTCCTCGACTACTTCCTTCGTGTCGTCGATGAAGCACAGCTGGGACTCACAGAGTCCAGTTTGATCCAACAAGTCCTGAACTGCTGCACACTTACCTGCTCTCCCTACTCGTTCGGCACGAGTGATCAAGAGAAAACTGACAAGCGCTGACAATCCTGTACTGTTGTTGATATATCCAAGAACTTCCCCCAACCTGCGATCTGTATCAATGTAAGATAAGATAACGATGAAGAATGCTCGATCGGATTGTTGTGCTGCTTCGATGCAATCAATTAAGAATTTAGCGTTCTCAGGTGGTACCTTTTGCAAGTCCCAAGTTGTTCCGCTCCTTGAACGATCAACTACCTGATGCCAATCCAATAAAAGTAATCGCACTGAAGACTTAGGTTTACCGTCCAGTTGAAGCTGAATTTTCTCCTGACTCTCGGTTCGTCCGGCGAATAGCAGCTTGTAAACCAACTGAGTTCGGCTGTACCTCGGCCTATACTCTAAAGTCTCCTCCGGCTCTGGAACGCTTGTAGCTGTAACCTGAACCCTTGATGAAGATCCTGAAGATTTAGCCTTAGGCTTCGCCCTCGCTGTAGATTCCTCTTCTGTTGTAATCTCCCGGAAGCTCCTGTAAGAAACTGTCGAAGTTACCGGTGTAACCACGTCCGAAGATTCAACGTAAGGATTCACACACGAAGATGAAGATGCAGACGGTACCTGCGGAGCGTGCTGTTCAACCAGATCACGTCTAATCCGAGCACCTCGTTCCTGACAAAAAGACTCGTCCAAGACAAATGGATACTCCTGAGAGAACTTGCCCTCCTGGAGTCCTTGTTCAAGAAAACTCGCCTTCTGACTGAAACCCCGTCTGCCTCCCCTTCCAATGTCGATCGCGTCCCAAAGGCCCACAGAAAACTGGCCCGAAATATCCTCACGAGGAATTGTGTGAGACGATCAACCAAAAACAACAGGGGTAAACCAAACAGAAACAAGCTACGGCTGATAACCAAAAGAACGGCAAAAGACACAGCGCGTAGCACTCTTTTTATCTTGAGCCAAATGTGTCCGTATGGCACATGTTGTTTTAACATGACCCTGTGCTGGACGGCTGTCAGTGCCTAGCAAACTGGATTCCTAGCAAGGATGCTTTGACTAATGCATGTCTACCACTATTTAGTAGGGGGAGCCCAAAGGCTGCACACCCTGTTTTGTGTGGGACTTGAAGCATTGAATTCATACCTCAATAGGACAGTTGGTGACACGTATGCGCAGTGGTAGGTTTTCCTGAATTTATTCTTCTGTTTATCTGTACAACATGGCGCAAGTTCTCAGGCGCACCGCTACAAGTAGGACAGAAAAGCAAAATCTCAAAAGGAAGAGAGCGAGATAGCAGCAGCTGCATTTTGCTGCGCAATGCTGCAACACCATCATTGAAATGATATATGTATATATCCGCAACAAAGCAAGTAAGTGCATAAACGAGGACGCGGTTGCAAAAAAAACAATGAATAAATGGCCAGAAGAAAGAAAGAAAGAAAGAAAAAGGAAATAAACAAGCAAATATATGTTCAAAAATAAATGCGTATCGAAAAATACATTTTACATTTGCATTTACATAGACTCATCATGTCGGTTTTCTGCCTCGACAGAATGGTTCTGGATGAAGAGGGGATGCTCTATTAACAGCTGGATCTACCATCGATAGCCACTGATCTACCCATCAAGTAGCTAAGATCAATTCCTCACGCTAACCAAGTCCAAAATCGCTGAGCATCCCAGGCCCGTGTCCCCCATAGATGGCATTCGGCCGGGGCGGCGCTAACTCCGGTCACCTGGTGCACCCGTCCAGTGAACCGCGGCACCGAGGCGCCATATTTCTTGATCAAGGCCTGTCTGAAAACCGCCAGCGTCACTTGATGCGCCTCCTAGGGCGACGGAAGGGCGCAATGGTCCCACTGCGGTGTCGCCACTGCGGGAAAGCAGCCATGTTAGCGAAAGATTTGTAGACCACACGGCTGGTTGGTCGTTGAAGAACCCTGGAAAGATATGAGTCAACCAAGCATGTATCACTGCAGAAAATGGAAACTGGTTCATACCAACCAGATACTTATGAATGTAGCAATCACCAATGGCAAGGTGATAAAACAAGCATGGAGTAGCAACCGTGTCCGAGCGGTGGATCCGTGCTGGCCAAGTTCAGTTGTAACCTCCTGTGACAAAGCTGGTAGTCACTCCACCTCAGTCACTTACACCCTGTCAGCACTGACAATCCGTGGTGACTCCTAACCTCCTGGGGATGCGGAATCATCCATCTTTGCTGAGTTTTGGTATTGATCCGTCGTTGCTGATGGGCGTCACAACTTCGGGAGATCTATATATCAACTCTCGCATATTTGATGGTAAATCATCGGCTATTCATGGTTGCACTAATGAATGGTGGGTGATGAACTGCTGGACCACAACCAACCTTTATTCCTCATGATTCACCGAGGGCGTATGGCAAGATCGTAGACACTGGTCACACAAATCTTCAGATACATTCATGCAGTGTGCACAAATATATGTCTCTCTACATATCACAATGGACAAATCTTAATCTTAGAGTATACATTGCATTATATATAGATCATCTTAATGCTGCTCAAAGTCCGATTCAACATGTGGCTATGGGTCAATATTAACCATCATTAATGGTGGATAATGACCAACAAGACTATAGGGAAAATAATGATTAATGATAGGGGAACCAGGGGTACGGGGTTTTGACCCACAGCCATGTACTAGCAACATGCCATTTGAAGGTCATGAACCTGATGTTCATCACGAGAATCATCGGTGCTGGATACCCTTCTGCTAGGCAAATCCCCAGAGCTCCTTGTGACACCCACTGCAGGAAGCGTGGCTGGTCTATTCACGGCGATGTGGCGGTTTCTCAAAATAGGGGTGCCGCCTTTACATTGACCATTCAACGTAGTAAACCAATCATTGTAGTTGGTATATCCTCATTACATTGCTTGTCGTTCCATTGTGAATAACAATGCTTAAGCATGAAAAACCATCCATTTTTGTGGGTTCACCATGTATCTCCAGTAGTACCAGACTTCGCCACTCGTGATACAAGTTAGTGAGTTAGATAATGGATCTAATAAGCCATCTCAGATATCACTCGTGCCAAGCTCGTGATACTTATTGTATCTCAGATAATGCCTGGCATCTCCTTGTGATTTCCCAAAACTTCTCTTGCGAAGGAAAAGGTAAGCCTTTTGATGCTTTGCTCAGGATGGTCCACTCGACAACGGTAAGAAAGTGGCAGCACTACGACTTCCTTATGTAGTATTTAGGATGTGAGATACCCTTATTTTTGGATAATTCCATCCATGAAAAGGAAGTAATCTAATAATTCATCCATTCAAGCAGAAATTATCCATGGATAATTCCATCCCGCGAATTCTTTTTGGATAATTCATCCACATCACTTGGGAATTTACTAAACCGAAGCCCTTCCATGAAAAGTGCTGAGCATCGTTGGCTTGCTGCTTCTTCAAAGTGTTGATGGACTGGTTCTTGGCGTCGATCTTGCGCTGCAGCCGGCGAAATTCCTGAGTCAATGGTTGATGCGACGGCTGATGCAACCAACAACGAATTTGTTGATTGCCTAGGATGAAAATTGTTGCTTATCTTATCAACTACTAGTATGGTACTTCTGGGTAACAATGTTTATTTTCTATAATCAGCAACGAGTTCATTCAGAATGAGCAGAATGTGCTGATCCATGCTTTCCGTGTAAATGAATTGAGTACAGTGAGCCAAAACACCATGCCATACAAATATCTATCTATGTTTATTGATTTCTATATGCACCATAAAGTAATATAAGATATGGATTGATCGGATGCTTGCTGTTGGTGCTATGCTCCCGACCGTGTGACCTATGGAAATACCCCAGTAAACTTTACACAAAATTCCAATCATCTCTGGTGACCGACTGGTGAGCTGGTGACCTATCCCTGACATTCCAACATCCTTCGACCATCAAATACGCTTCCAACATCCAGCCCAACCACCAGGGCAGCGGCTGATGACGACCCAACGACCCCACCGTGGCACCCAACCACCAGGGTGACCTTTCGGGCACAAGGCTCCGAGTCCAGCCATCGAAAATGGTCTCGTCTCAACACACCTGCAGGGCAGCACCGGTGTTGAGCTTCCGGACCGGCTACAACCTTTAGAAGTGATGGTTGAAGAACCAGTGGTGAAATGGTAAGTGGTTAAATTAGTTAAGTCACAATTGAATAAACAATGGTTAATGATTGTTGATTATATACTAGGCGATCTGCCACCTTGAGAGTTCTTAATAGCCTGTCCATGATCAAACTAATATCCCGTCGCTCAAGGCTGTCCATGCTGCTACCTCCACGTGAGGCTGTCAATGATCCTTGTCATCTTCCCCGAAATGCCCTTCCTTTTGCCGATTCAGAAATGCGAAGCGATACATAGCACGGGGACAAGGACGCAGAATTGGCACAAGTTTTCTGAGTGTGAAACCCTGACAAAGACCCTGACAAGATCTGACAAGACACCCTAATGAAACATATGAAACCAAGAAATACCTCATTGCTCTTGGAACCTCACGAAGTTGACCCTCACATCCCTGGAGGGAGCATGTTTAGAGGGCCACTTCCATGTGTTTACACAGACCTTTGCACAACAGCGCTGAAATGCTGCTCTCAGAATAGATTGCTCTTGAGCCTCATCATGGACCCCTGTGTGATCCTCTAGTTGCTTAATACCTCCACGATTGTTTCATTGCTACTCTGCTCGTTATATTACCTATTGGTTCATTATACTCCTTCACTATTGGTTCATTATACCTTCACCACTCTTGGTTGCTGCTTCACCATACTCGCTACTCCACCCCTTGTTGGTAATCTCAGCGTTGACGTCGCAGCAACTGCCTGAGCCTTCAGTGTCCAAGGCCGAAAAGAGCAGCTTCTCTTCACCTCGCTCCCAACCTTGGAATTGTTGGCAGATGATCAGAACCCTCCAATTGATGACCAGATGATCAGAAGCCTCTGATGACCTTGGACATCCCATGGATTTGTTTTTTTGGTACAGCTGATTCAGCCCAAGAGTGGTTGACTCAACGAGCATGGACATCCCAAGAATAGACACAATCGCCATCTTGGTTGGCGATTGTGGCTTGCCAATCTTTTGAGGTGGGCCGTGTGGAAGACCTTTTTCGACCGATGAATGGAGAGACCGTTGCCTTCTCAAGGGCAGCACGTCGAAAAGGTGCGGTGAGAAGAGCGTTGGCGATTGTGGCTTGCCAATCTTTTGAGGTGGGCCGTGTGGAAGACCTTTTTCGACCGATGAATGGAGAGACCGTTGCCTTCTCAAGGGCAGCACGTCGAAAAGGTGCGGTGAGGAGAGCGTCAAACAAGGAGCGTGTTACATCATGGAGCTGGGTATGAGCAAAGAGGGAGAGCTAGATGGGAGAGCATGAGCAAAAAAAGTGGTTCCGCCTGCAGATGTCTGGGGCATTCTTCTTTCCTCCATGACATCTCTGGAATTCTCTGCACATGGCCAAGCAACCCAAGTCGCCCAGGCGTTTTCGGAATTGCGCCTCCTTAGACACCCAGCTGCTTGGGGTTTTCACGGGGTGGGCTACAGGTGGGTATCGCATCATCTTGAGGAGCGCTACAGCAACACAAGTGTTGATGGTGAGAATGAAATATGGTGAAATGTTGGCCTACAAGGCAATAGTGGACGCACCAACCACTCACCCTGCCTACAATGTGATGAACATCCGACAAACGAACTGCCATTTGCCATTGGTCATAGCGCTATGATTACTCATTACACTCATTACGCTATTAGTTGGTCATGACTTTGTTTCAAAGTTCACCCTTCCAGTGGGGTGCTGGATTCCCCCGGACCCGAAGTGGGTGTTTCTCAAATAGGGACCCCTAAATAACATCCAATATTAGTCGATCTTAGTATTTAACCAATCCATTCTTGGGGTTCCCGATTTTGAGAAACCACCCAATAGCACACTAGTTGTTCAACCATTTTTGTTGGTGATTATTCCCTATTATCAGCCCTTATTAATGATCATAACAGAGTCATAACCTGCAAGTATTCATTGATAGCAACAAAGGAAACCACCAGACACTAGTTGTTGAACCATTATTGGTGACTATCCCCTGTCATTTACCATTATTAAGCCACCATTAATCCATAATCAACAACCAATAATGTTGGTGATGATCCCCTATCATTTGCCACTATTACCTATTGTTGGCCATCAACCAACGGTCACACGTGCAACCATCATGATTTACCATTATAATCAAGCCAACCATCATTGATAACCATTAGTAGTAAAAATTACTATATAGATTAGTATCTACTAACTATTAGCTACTATAGGTGTAGAAATAGTACTACTGTATTAGTAGTATCATGTATCATTAAGTATCACTTATCTATTGTTGGCCATCAACCAACATGATTTACCATTATCATTAAGCCATATTAAGCCACCATCACTAACCATCCAAATCACTCGACTGCGGTCGTTCCTCCAAGCGTCATTCAGCACGGTGACTCGCGCCTTGATGGTCTGCCGATTCTTCATGCGCTCCTGTCGCCCCACGAGCCGCGCGATGATCGAACCGGGCGGCCCATGCACCAACGACACGTCGCCGGTTTCGATGGTCAGAATGGGATGAATGCAAATATGTAGATTTATGTAGTTTCATGCATTTTAGTAGTTTTCATAATCATATATAGTTTCATGATGTTTCATGTCTGTGCATTTTCACGGTTCATACAATGTAGGCACAGAGGGATGAATATCTATGCTCGGTATGGTGTCTCCATACAATTCCTTACGAATCCGTCAGTAGTTTGCTTCAAGAAAATTGGTCACGAGAATCGTGTGGAAACCGAAGCAATCTGATGTGCATTTCTCATCTTTCCAGCTGAGACCGCTGGACTTCTAGTGCTACCCCAGCTGGTTGGAACATCCCCTCTGGCAAACTAGCCTGGTTGCACTGAGAATCACACCATTTTGAGTGGCAAAACCATCATGAATCGATGGATTTTCATAGATTTTCGACGCAACACAGGTGAGTTTGCTAGGTGGTGGAACCACTTCCATCCATGATGAAACCCCGTGGCTGCCAGCTTCAGCAGACCAGGGGTTGCCAGGGCATCCAACCAGCAGCTGCCCTGCTTGGCGCCTCGTTGCTGTTGGTGAAGCGGGTGAGGAGGTCATCGACCTCGGGCTTCACCATGGGTCAAGGCTTGGTTCATGGGGCGGGCCCAACAAGCCCCATGGTTGAACAACCCATGGGGTCAACCTGCAGGTTGGCAAGATGAAATCCATCGCTACTCCCCGGAACTCCGAACAAGTCGGGCGCAAACATGGTGTCTTGAACGGGGGAGATGAAAACCTTTTCTGTGTGCAAATCACAGGTGTACAATGAAAACTTGACCACAACTCTGTACCCCCAAGTCACTGGTAGTTCCCCATTAATGATCAGCATTGGTTGTTAAGACGTACGACTCGGTACCACCATGGCTATGGACGAACCAATATACTAGCAGTTGCTTAACCAGTGATGTACAGTAGATTGTTATATGATTCACCATTCTTAACCATAGTTAATTAACCATAAATCCATTGATTTCCCTGTAGTTATGAGCCATGATGAGCCATTCTTAACCATTAGTAATTAATGGTTGTAACCACCATATCAACTACATAATAAATCATTAACTAGTAGTAGTAACCCAATGTAAACCCCTATATCATATATCACCTATGTGGGTGTTTCTCAAAATAGGGGTACCCCCAAATCATCCATTATCAATCATTGTTTATTGATAAACCAACCATTTTTGGGTCCACTGAACCATTCATACACCCTACGAAAACCGGTGGCTGACCACCCGTCGCCGCGGCACTGAGCGGAACTTGTTGCGGCTCCAGTCCCGGAACGACGTCCACAACTCCTGAGCGATGACAAGACGTGAGGTCTGCGTTTGCAATGCTCAACAGTGAGTGATGTAGCGATATAGTGGTGGTTAATGATGGTTAATAGTAGTTAATGATGGTTCATAGTGGTAACTCACGCAATTACTAATGCAATTGATATAGTGGTTAGTAGTGTCTACTAGCGGTTGATATATTGGTCAATATGCTGGTTACATGGTGGTAAGAGAGGTTAAATGGTGGTTAATCTAGTGGGTAAATAGTGGTTGAAGAATCGTGAACTGATGGTGAGAGATGATGCGTTGATAAATGACTCATGGTGGTGTTCACAATGATTAATTAATAATGATAGTTAAGTAAAACTAATAGTTAAGAGTATATAGTTATCAAATCTGCTGATACAGTACCTATTCATTTGGGGGATGATAACCATCTGTTTAGGATTGGGCTCGACTGCTAGTTCAAACGAGTGCTTGAACAGGTTTACCGGCTGATCACACTGTTGATGAATATTGATGATCATCCCTACTATCACAAACCAGTACACGAATCCTTTTTCAGCAACTGTCATCAATCATTACATAACCATAATTTACTATAATGATTCATTCATGAACCTTAAAAATTACCATCAAAATAGTCATCAACCATTCCTTTGAGCATCCAAATGTGCATCAACCATGTAGCCATCAGCCTCTAACCATCAACCATTTAGCCATCAACTGGGTATCCGAACAGCCATCATCGCAGCCTCAGGTTGATCCACTGTTCACAACCTGTGCCCTGCGTCCAAGCATCTGCTTGCTCTGGGTCGATTTTGTGCATCGAAATCTCCTGAGTCCCAGCCCCCCCCACTGGTGTGCCATGGTTAGCTGTATCGAACCCACCGAAGGGGGATGATCCATTATGGGCCAATATAAGTGGTCATGATCATTAACAAACCGTATATACTACCAGTAGTACCGCACAAGGCGGTGGCGGAAGTTTCCAAGATAGGAGCACTATAGGAGTGTGCAGTTGTGGTTGCGACGATTGATTGTCCGAGGGATCCGAGAACTGAACATCACTTGGGCCTGACTTCCTACCAATGTGAGCATCGATCTGGCCACTTGACTGGCAGCCTATCTGTCTAGCTATCTTTCTATCAGTGGATCAGTTTTCTTTCTGTCTGTCTGACTGTCTATCTATCTATCTATCTGATGATCTATTCGTTTATCTATCTGCCTATGTACTGTCTTTCTATCTACTTCACTATCTATCTCGTCATCTTTCTGTCTATGTATCTATCTATCTACCTGTCCATCTATCTATTTATCTATCTGCCTATCTATCTATCTGTCTATCTATCTACCGAATTATTTGTCTGATCATCTATGTGTCCATCTGTCTATCTTTCTGTCTTTCTACCTGACTATCTATCTACTTATCTATCTGACTCTCGTTTCGTCTACCTATCTGTCTATCTATCGACCCATCTAGCCATCTGAATCTGGCTATCCAATTGTCTGTCTATTCCATCTATCTGTTCTAGCTATTCTATCTATCCATCTATCTATCTATCCACCTATCTATCTATCTATCTATCCATCGATGCATCTATGTATCTGACTATCCATCTAGCCACCCATAGATCTGACTATCGACTTGTCGATCTATCTGGCTACCTCTTTGTCTAGCCATCTTTCGTCTATCTATTCATTTACCTTCCAAATGTGCTTCGATCATGAAGTGTTTTGCATCTAGGTGTTTGGCCACTTTTGATAATTGGACCTTGCAAAGGTGTTCCGATCATCAAGTGTTTTGCTACTTTTGACCTGCAAATGTGCTTGGCGCGCAAGCGTTGTGCACATTTTGGCCACATAAATCACGAAAAGTGACGCGAAACGCAAGTGTTTTCCTACTTTTGTCTCCTGTGTTCAAAAAGTGTCAAAACGTGCTGTGTTTTGACACATTTGCTTCAAAATGTGCTTCTCGCCCTGGCCGCGTGCACTTTTTCGGACATGCAACTTTCAAAACTTGTTAAATTTTTTCACAATTTTGCCAGTTGCAACTTCCAAAAGTGCTCCGAACCTGACATGTTTTTACGATTTTGACTTCCAAATGTGCTTCGCGCCTAGGTTTTTTCACGATTTTGCCAGTTGCAACTTCCAAAAGTGCTCCGAACCTGACATGTTTTTACGATTTTGACTTCCAAATGTCCTTCGCGCCTAGATTTTTTCACAATTTTGCCAGTTGCAACTTCCAAAAGTGCTCCGAACCTGACATGTTTTTACGATTTTGACTTCCAAATGTCCTTCGCGCCTAGATTTTTTCACAATTTTGCCAGTTGCAACTTCCAAAAGTGCTCCGAACCTGACATGTTTTTACGATTTTGACTTCCAAATGTGCTTCGCGCCTAGGTTTTTTCACGATTTTTGCACACACCTTCCGCCACAGTGGTCCGCACCCGCCGCTTTAGCGAGGTACCCTTCTGGCCCCTCATGATGCACAAAACCTTGCAAAACACAGCATTTCGCGACTTTCCTAACATTTTGGCGCACTCGCACTCTCATCTTTCTCACATCTCTTCTTTCTCACATCTGCATATGCGATCTACCTTAGCTGAGTTGTCCATATTGTCGGAAGTTAGACTTCTACACTTCCTTCGATTATCAATTATTTGACCTTTACCTGCCACCATTAACCACCATTAAGCAGATTTGATCACGTATTGACCGCTAATACCACTGAAAAAGGGTGGTGATGATTATTAACCAGTCTTAATCACTCGTTAAACTAGCACCAAAAATATCATTGTTGCAATTGTGAATCATGACCATGGCGTTGACGATCAGCAACTGACCGTCCTCATATCCTGGGTGGGATGTGCACAACGAGATGATGATGATGATGATGATGATGATGATGATGATGATGATGATGATGATGATGCCGTCACCGCTTTAGGGTCAGAGGACATAGATTTACTCAGTCGGACATGCTTGTGCTGATCATGCTTGATATGCGGATGGTGTTGCGGAATTGGTTCACAAACAGATGCACAGGGGCCTTTGACCCACAGCCAAATGGCCCCTGAACTTCATAGCAGCTAAGAGGCACTCAACCGTGACCAGCTTGGGGCGTGCAGTCCATCCATAAATCAAAGCACCATCACCCACCCATCAAAGAGCCATCGGGCTCGGTCCAGAAAAACTATCGAAATCCCGGGAGACGTAGCTTCTGCAGATTCAGAAACCATGGAAAAAACCAGAAATTCTGCAGTGGCTTGGATCACCCGGAGGCATGGTCAACAGCTTGAGGCAGCCGCGGGCTCAAAAGATTACCTATCTTGTTCAGCGAAATCACCCATTTTTGTACGTACATCGTTGATGGACGTCCCTAGATGATCCTAGATCTAGATCGAAGCCTGATCCAATAAATATTTCATACACACATCTAAACATCTAACGTATCCAAAACAACATGTGTCACAAGACCCTAGCAGCACGCGGCCGCCAACGTTGCGCCACGTCACCCCGGCTTCATCAAAGAGCTCGTTGAAGAGCTGGGTGATGTTGCCCACGTAACCCGATTTGCGCATGATCTCAATGAACTCGATCTTGTGGATCCGCTGCACCTGAGATGCAACTGAGCTGCCACAGGGTCTATCATCATCTGGTGCAGGTCTGCGACGCAGACTGCTTGAGATATCTGTTGTCTGCATAATGGTGATTTCTCAAAACAAGGGATTTCCCAATATCAATCATTACTGGTAATAAACCAACCATTTTTTGGGGTTCCCTATTTTAAGAAACCACCATATTCCTGCAATCGAACCATTGGAAACGTAACCATCGCCCCACTGCCGACACACGTTTCACTGGGCTCAGCGCATTGTCCACATCGAAGGTCGTAATCCAAGCCTGACAGCGATCAATGCTGCTAGATGGGGTTGTCTAAAGCTATGGTGGTACCCCCTGGCCCTGTCCCCAGCAAACTGGTCATTTTCATAACGAAACCAACCAGCGAACTGGGGCTACACCATTTATGGACCCCACATTCTGGGACGATTCTGGGACCATTTTGAGAAACAAGATGAGGTTCGGTTCAGGCAAATTGGCTGATGACTATTTCTTAACTTAACGATTGTGAGTTGTAATGGTTATATGGGCGATGGATACTTCGCTACTATTGTTATATTGATTATCAGTGCTATTGCTGATGGTTAACAAGTGCTGATGGTTGAAAGGCCGATATAAGGATGTTTTTTGGCTGCCGTTCGTAGCGTCGTGGGAAATTTCACATCGATATGTTGCAATTGGAGAAGTGGGACATAGGCTATAAAGGTCAGGCCTAGGGATGTCTTGATCAAAAGCTGTTCATTTTCAAGTTTTGATTGTAATTGTGCATTTCTACTAGTCCAAGGAAGGAATAGCGGACAATAGTATGACAACAGTTTTTAAAGTGGTATCAACCATTGGAAGACGAGTGCTATGGTCTTTGTTGGGTGGTACTTTGGCATATCGTGGCGGTTGTTGACATATACCAACAAAAGCCAACTACCTAACATTCACTAGATCCAATACAGGGATTGGCAATGATACAATGAGAGGACTATCAAGTAAGCACAACCGACACCGACACCAACAATCAATATCAATAACAAGCACCGGACAAGCACCGGACAAGCACTGGACAAGCACTGTAAGATTGTAAGAAATAATGGAATTGCTCTCCATTTCTGCTGAGGGGTTGCGGGTGATTGACAGTCAAGAATCACGAACACCAGCACGGTCGACATGCTCAGAACAGCAACGCTTAAGCAGCGGATAAACCATTCGCCGTGATTATTGGTTCTGGTTATGATGGTTGCTAGCTACAACCACGGCGATGGTGGATTGTCGCCTCATCCCTTGTATCCTTGTGTCATGTTCCTCGCTTTAGATCGTCCGGGACCTCACGAGAGGAGCTGTGAGCTGCAACCACAGCTGTTGCGCGCAAGCGCCTTGAGAGTGGAGCCCCAGGATTTCTCGAGGAAGTTCTTCAAGCGCAGCCGTGGCCCATCCTGTCTGGTGCGACCTACATGAATCACCAGCACTGACCATTGATCGAACCATCATTAACCATCTACGCTTATCCCGCACCAACCATCGTTTACCACTATCAACCCTCAATAAGTATCATCAATCATCATTCAGCACTATTAATAGTCAATAATTATCATCATTAGCCATACTTGAGCACTATTCACACTCAATACTTGTCATCATTAATTGAGCATGATTAATTGAGCATCATTGACCACTATGAAATTTTACTAAGAATCATGAATCATCTCTGGCTCTAATCCCAGCAGGCAAACCCTCCAAAAATATGAGGCGCTGGCGTGTCACAGCGTGAAGAACCAGCTCATTTCAGCATCCATGATGACTCATGATGGTTGACAATGTTGACAAATGGTGGTTTCCCAAAATCGGGAACCCCAGAAACTGGTCGGTCTAATACTATACATGACTACTAGTGGATGATTTGTGGGTACCTTTTTGAGACCACCACCACCACCATCATACAACACCTTGATTGACCCCACCACTACGGATCTTCGCTCCAGTTGCCTCGGCCATCACTGGTATGCTACAGCGCAACCATTGGGCTGGCAATGATCACTCAGCCATGTCAGCGGTCGATGAAGAGCAGCATTGTGGTGATGGGTTGAGGGTGATTGGTTGATGATGGTTGATGGTTGATGGTTGGGTGGCTGCTTGGAATCTTGAAAGGCAATACCCTTTCATGGTTGATCCCTAGGTTTCAACATCACTTGTCAACACGAGCTTTCAGACGCCTAGCTGAGATGCTCAGGATGCGGCTTCACATGATGGGTACCCAATGATCTGCGAATAAACTGCTGTGGACCTTGGGGACTGCAAATTCCTGGCGAAACTAATCAATGGGGGGGAACTGATCATCACCAACTGAACAAACCATGCAATTCCATGGGCAAGCATCGGCCTCCAAGTGGTTGGGTCCCTTCTTAGGACCAACCAGGCCTTGAGCCACAGGAAAAACATGGAATCCTGCGAGGCTTGTGAGTTGGAGGTACTCGATTGAAACTGCTGACCACGTGAATGTGCACATGTGTGTTTGTGTACACACAAGCCGCTTATGCTTAACATATAAACAAATGTGTATATAGCTGGTCCATGCACCAGTGGGTGTTGACCCCTGCCAAGAGAACTGAATGCTCTTTGTTCGGATGTTCGATTGATGCATCCCAGATGGCTTGCAAAGACCTTCGTCAATCGTCACATGTTGTGATGCAGCCCATGTGGAACAATCTCAAAAATGACAGTCCCACCATGAATACGCAGTTACATTTAAATCCAACCAGCTGCCACTGGGTTGGTTGAAACCCTTCTTTTGACCACCAACTACAAGGCTTTCCTGGAAATTTTCCCCGAAAAGGCATTTCTGGGAATTTGGTTGGACTTTTCAAAACCTGCGGATTGGTTGTAGCTCGTTGAAGACCGTTGTGTTCTCATGACGGCAAACAGCAACCAGCCATGAGTTCACAACAAGCAAATCAAGCAAGTAGTCGTGAAACCATTAGTAAGAGTTTGCTTGGCCAGTCTGCAGAATGTGTATGCTATCAACCAGGGAGCAATCAACCAGTTTAGGATTAAGGTCACAAAGCTCTGCCTTTGCCAAAAATTCTTCCCATTTTACAGGCAATTTAGTGTCTGTACGATTGATAGAGGGATAACCAGTCCCGCAGCCCGTTGTGGTTCCACATCGACAACCACCAGTATTGGGTTTAAGGATGGATAAGACGCTGAACAACAACCGCGGTCCCAAATTATTGCCGAACACAAAAATGAAACACGACGTTGTATATACAGTAAACCTCAATAAGCTAACAGGCTATGAAGGACTGTCGTGCCACAATTCAATGATAACGGCTCATTCTTGGGCAAATTGAACATAGAACCTGAAGCAAAGGTGCCCAGTCAGGCAACAAGCTGTTTTGGGATATATAATACCGTAGTGGGGATTCTAGTTTTAAACCGGTGGGTGCTGTTTGGATCGGCATGCTAGGATCGGAATGAAGTTGTTCGGATCGGCATGGCAGGATCGGCATGAGCCATAGCATGTCAGATTGCGCGGCATGCCATGGGCCATAGTATCCCGACCATCCCGACCATCCCGACAATCCTGACCATCCCGACCGTCCCGACCAAGCTTCCATTATATCTCCTTTGTTCTGCTGAGCACTTAATAAGCCAAAGGATCCCGACCATCCCGACCATCCCGACCATCCCGACCATCCCGGCCAAGCTTCCATTCTATCTCCTTTGTTCGCTGAGCACTTAAGCCAAAGGATCCCGACCATCCCGACCATCCCGACCATCCCGACCATCCCGACCATCCCGACCATCCCGACCATGCATCCCGACCATTCCGACCATCCCGACCATCCCGACCACCCAACATATAGATTACTCCATCATCCTATCCTGACCAGCCCGACCATCCCATCCACAGGCAGCGTTTCGGTACGGTCTCGGACCAAGTTCGTTGCACTGGCGTTTGGCAACAACAGCCACAGCGAATAGCGGCCACTCGGCACGATTGACTTTGCACGTTGCATCTGCAACGGTGTACATGTCCTTCCTGTCGGCCTCATAGATGCACAAGACATCCTGCTTCATGCGGTCAGAAATGATGAGAATAAGCCCTGGATGCTTCGCAGGGTCTATACGCGACAGCGAAGTTGACAGCTATCATCTGCGGAATCTCGTTGCTGCTCCAACCTCTGGACTACGCAGGGGCATGGGGGGGCTCAGAGCGAAATCAAATTATTCAAAGTCAAGTCATATATGCGTGCACGCACGCACAGAGGAACACCAGGAGGGGCCCCATGACCACGGGTTGTAAAACATAACCACTCAGAAGCCAAATCCATAACGCTGGGAAACCAAATTATCAAAGAGCAACGACGCAGAAAACACGACGGCTTACCGCCCCACCTGGAACCACGACGTTCTGACGACAAGGCGCCAAACTCGCCAGGTAGCCAATGTTGCACAGGGGCCCTGCGCTCCACTGCCTGCAGTTTGGTGCAGTCGCCGCCTCCTCACAAAGTCCTATACGAAGGCATGTTCTCTGGAGCTACGCCATCTGCGAACACATTGGACATTGCCCGCAAGGGTGTCTCATGCGCCTGCTCCCGGCAAGCTCCCGCGACTGGTCGGGGCCACTGGCAACGTGTTGCCCTTGGCTTCGGCCTGCAACATCTGGTCTGAAGTGAGCTGAAATCGCCACATCTGATTGGAAGCCCCTGCTTCTGGAAGGAAAAATTTCAATACAATAAGAAAATATGAAGCGCGGCGCAAATCCGAACATCTAGAAAAGTTGCGGCGCCTGCCTTTAATCCCATGAAGTGGATGGTTATGACCACAACAGCTGCCAATCTATCCATCCAAAACAACCAAGTTAACGACAGGCCACCGGAAGCTAGCCGAGCTGCCTTTGCACATTTACGACGACCATCACAATCGCAGTGCAGCCATATACTTTATTACGGTACAACTGGACCCTGCAATGAGAAATATGGTGGGCATCGGCCCAGCTGTAGGCGAAGCCTCGGACTCCATCACGTGTCTGCCACTGCTCCACATCTGCTGGGGACAACCTCTCTTGCCCGACGTTTTCCAAGGCACGCGGCATTGTGTTTGATGACAATGGCTGCTGCCACGGAAAACAATGCGCTCCAGAGATATCTGTATCTGTGGAGGGAATGATATTCAATCCGTGTGCCCGCGTATAGTTCTGCAGGCCACTGATGCTCACATGAACAACCAACAATGTGACCTGTCCCCCCGGGCCAGATGGAACAGAATATAGGCTTAGGGCCATTACCCTCAAATCCTAAACCACTCGATTTCTTGCCAGCGACACTGCCGATCACCAAACTCAGCTCATCCGCGCAAAGGGAACAACGAGGACCATCCCAGTGAATGTTTGACGCAATTTCAATCAGACCTTCCCAGATCTCCCGCTCATTCGAGCGGAGCCATTCCAATCTGGCTGGTTTCTCAGTAACACCCAATCTTCGTTGAACTGCAAGCGGTCGAAGACATCCTTCTAGCTCTTGCCCCACCTTTGCGCACGATGCGCTTGATGATCTTCATGACGCTGCTCTTCTGAAAGCCCGTCCCTCCGAGCATGAAAGTAGACCCTCTCCCGGAGAGGCACCTAGTACCCGTCTTCCTCCAGAAATCTTTTGGAAGGAAGAACTTTCGATGAGCGGCCAAAGGAGCTCTCACATAGCGCTCATCCACGCGAAACACATGCGCCAAGAGGCTGTAGCTCTCGGAAGACAAACGAGCAGTACACGCATCGAAGGGGAACTTGCTGTAGTCATCATAGGCTTGGTTGGCAGTGAATCCCTCAGGATTTCCAAAATCTGCAAACAATTTCTTGAACAAGGTGCGCAAGCTTTCCTCCAGGCTCTCCACAGTGCTACCCAGAGGTTGGTACACAGATTGGAAGTCAAACAAGACTTTCAAACTGGCTCCATCTCCAGAAGACGGCGCCACACAGTATCATCCGGACACAGTGCCTGAAGCTCTCGCCTCAACTCATGTTCCGTTCGCGACAAAGGTCGCGCAATGGAGTGGTGGTCTCTGGGGCAGACAACTGAAAATCCATCTTGCAGCCAGGGGAGACATCGTGCCGGAACAGCCCCTGCGAGGCTGGAGGTGCCGCTGGAGAAGCCATTGGAGGAGCCATGATCGTGACGACCCGCAGCGAGAGGAGTCACCGAGGAACGTGGCCACGAAGCGTGAGCCAACTGAAGAAGCATGAAGAACTTCGCTCACGACTGCCCCGGAAATCCAAGGGTCCTCCATGTAGATGGCGAATCATGGTGAAATAAAACCTGATGATTATAACATGGTCCACGATGTTTTCACCATTCAACCATGTTCTTAATGCGACTTGCTCGCCTTCAGCTTCGACTCCAAAGCAAAGTGATCACGAAACGCGAGAATCCAAATGAGGATTCTGAGGCCAACTATCTTAAATGGTCTAGCAATGATGTACCCCTTGCTCCTTCCAATGATATGTAGGGATGGGCCAGAAACTGTCACCGCGGACATGCCCATGGCTACTCACGCTCCAAAGCAGCACGCCTGCTGCAGCGCAGCCCACCTTTGAAATGGAGAAATCCAAGGTCTTCTCATCCAATTGCTCTCGGAAACCTTCACCTCAGAGGAGCGATGCCTTGATGGTACCTGTCCTCCGCGACCTGGCATCCCCAGTGAAATTGTGCATTTGGTTGATAATATAGATAATCATATTGGCAAATATGCGTTGCATGAGACTGGTTTGCAATGGGCTACGTTGGCTAGGAACCACTAGAAATCACCGTCCCGGATTGACTGGTTCTGGCCCCGTGAATACTCCTGATTGACCAATCTCGTCTTCCGCTGTTACTCATTCATGCACTAGTTCGTTACTTATCTTCATTTAACCTGCGACTTACATGTCATCATGGTGTTTGACCTTGCACGTCAAACTGATCATGTCTCCTCCCCACGCGCATGGTTGTGGGTACCTGGGCGGCAGCTCACATCCACCAAATGACGGGAGTTCCTAGTCTTTGGTTCTTGGGAAAATCAAAAAAATGGGAGGCACTTTGGAATAATAACCAACAGATTCCAACAAGGACAGTTCCATGATTTTCCCTTTGGACCTCAGAAGCCCCGCCCCAGACTTCGCAATTCTGAAGGCAAAATGTAAAGCTGTCTATCTGGAAGCTGTTCTGAATCATCTTGAAGGCCACTTCCCATGAATTTCCCATGCGAAACCACCCGTTCTCAACGATGGTTTGGGGAGCCCGCGCGCACCTTGGACATCCAAAAGACTGAACTACGACTGTGCTCCGGACAACGCTGTCCATCTCGCCGCCGGTGCTCAGATCCGGCACGTACATTCAGCATCTCACGGAACCAGCGGAGGTTGAGAGGACACATAGGCCTCTGAACTACCAGTGTCGCATAGGCCCCCTTACCGGCCACATAGGCCCCCTGGTCCAAGTCTGTGCGCAAACAAGGCTATGCAGGCTTGCATCAAGACTATGTTGGCTTGCGTGATGCAGAGTGTCAAGAGCAAAAATGTAAGTTGCTGCTAGCACGAACAACAGGATGAACAAGAATGTTCTATTTGCAATGTGGAAAGAAAATTTTTAACGAACGGTTGCACAACTCTCATGCTACTTTAGTGTGAGGGACTTTACATGCACTCCAGGGTGCAGTGTGTGGCACGGCGCAAGCATTACCTAGGAGGGTGTAAAATGGGGTTGGTATCCTCTGGGTCATGGCTGTTTATAAGGTGAATGAATCTTTGTATCTTGATTCTATTGTTAAAAAACAAGAAGCTGTTATCTTTGAAGTTGCTAACCCAACCGCACGTCGCTAGGATGGCTATTCCCAGTTTTTCTCCCCACATGTTTATATTTCCCCACATGTTTATGGGTTTTCGATGGAATTGTGTGTTGCTAGATTAATGATGCTGCCATGACGCTTGCAGGGCTCAACCGCGGAACCACGTGCGTGGGCGAATAGCCCCATGCCCATACATAAAATGTAACTACCAAATAGTCTCAAGTAGAAAAATAAATTTGAATGGGCCATTGGTTATGATTACTTGGCTCGGTGTCTATCTGTTTGATTATGTTTGTATGGTTGCTATATACTAGTGATTGGGGATTGTCAGGAATGAATGCTGGTACCTACCATTGGTTTCACCAACCAATAGTGATCATTGTTAAAAGGGAAACTGCCAGAATTTATGTACAACACCATTTTGATAAGATGGATGGTTCTTCATTGAAACACTAACCCTAATCAAGCTTTGCACCCTTCTCATCCGGGCCGGCCCGGTAGCGCAAGAGCTTTTGAGCTCTGAATCGATCCGATCGGGTCACGCAGCCTCGGACGAGGCGGCAGGGCTGCTTGCGCTGGGGTTGCTGTTGGGTGGCCTTCAGATCAACAGATTTTCACGGCTGCCACTTGGCATCATCCGACCCTATGGCTGGATCAACTGGTTGAATGTTCGCAATCTCAAAGAGCTCAAGCTATATAGATGCAGGTGATCGATGCAACAAAGGGATATGCGCAATAATTAAGCATACCGTTAACGCAGCTATGTTGAAATCATACCATGCACATAGAATTTAGCAAACTACATCTTTGTCATACCATGTCACATACAGACCATAGATCTTGATCACACAGTGCAGCCATGGCAGCCCACGATCGGCGGAAACAAGCTGTGGCGAGAAAATCTCATGTGGATATGATAGTGAAAAAACTATCCAAGAAGCTGGGGGACAAGTGTCATATGAAACGAATGGTGACCACTGATCGCCTTCTACCAGTTGGAGGGCTCCGGCGGAAATGCGTCAAGTCCCTTTTTACCCCATGGGTTTCTACACTAGTGGGTAAAGGCCGTGTCTTGACAAAGAGATTAGCTCAACAAGTTTGTAATCGTCTTCGGAAACACTTCCAGCTTAGCGCTATCGATGATGATGGAGAGGAAGTTCGAAGGTTGCATTACTTGATCAAATCCGCCCGCAAACGGCAGCTTGGATCTCGAGTGGCCCGACCAAAACCATCAGCCATGTCTTCAGCAGATCTTACTGAAACCCTTCCTCTTGGAACGATGGATGAGCCTGCAGAGGACTGGTGTTAACGTTTATCTTGGATTTGTTTTGTGTGCGCTGGCTGGCGGCGATCCCAACTTTGGTGGCTACTTATGGCCCATCGATTATTATCATCCAGCATTAATTGCCTTGATCAACCATTGCTTGATTCAGGGGTCCTTCATTGAACCCCACAGGTGCCTCACCATTCCCCCCGGTTTTCTCCATGGCACTTCCCTCAGGAGGAATTTGAAGCGGCGAACATCGTGACCGAGGATATTCCTGAGACGGAAGCTGATGCGGATGATGAGGCGCTTGGACCATGTCAAGAAATGCCAATTGACAGACATCAAAGAAATGAATCGTATGTTGTTATGGGTTCTTGAGATCTATTTCTTATGTTTTTCATGGGCGGTAACTCCACAAATATCCAATGGTCACATGCTGGTCATCCACTAAATTCTTCAAAACATGACTGCATTATCAGCAGAAAACCAAACGTCCTCCAAAGTGTCGCTGGAGGACATTTCAACCTTGCTGTGCCTTCATCCCTTTGCAACATATTTTTTTGATGCATACAAGCAGTCCACGAGTCAACCAATCAACCCATACATCGATCATTCAATGAATTATCAATCAATGACTCAATCAATGAGCCAGTCAATCATGTTACATACCCATCAATCTGAATATCGATCAATGAGCCAATCAATCGACCCATGGAAACCACTCAGCCAACCAATGAGCCCCTCAAGCAAACAATCAAATAACTAAACAGACAATCAACTAGCCAATCAGTCAATCAGTCAATCAATCAATCAATCAATCAATCAAGAAACTCATTGGTGGCTCATCCATGTTGTCAAGATAAACTCTTGCTGCAGGTGGTGCCCAAATGCCTTGATTATGACGGTTGCGACGATGATGATGCGGCTGGAGCCCTCTAGCAGCACTTACTTCAGGGCTCTTGCATTTCACAAATCAACTAAGTTGGATGAATGTGTTTCCCTCGCAGTGAGCAATAATCTTCAAACATGGTTTGGTTTTTTTCCCCATCTCTCAATTCCAAGGACTACGAGAATCCTGGTACCGATGCAGCTGTTGGTGCCGATTCGTGGTTTGACGGCTCCTTCCCTGCATTGGTTGACAGATTGCCTCTGCCAATTTTTCATTCATGTGAAGTTGTTACAAGCCATCCGTGTTCTGGAACAAACCGGCTTCCTCTCCCATCTTCTGTTAGCTGCCACTGAACAATATGTTGGGGGTTCAAACGTCCGAGGTATAGAGGTTACCACCGAGATGTTGGACTGGGCTTGTGATGCTGCAGCTGGAGCGGCCACTTCAGCCTATATGCCTGGATTCTCGTTTGCAAACATTGATTTGCTTCTAAAAGGAATAGTTTTTGAACACCCCCACAAATGCCATGAGCGCAACATGTTTCCATCTCATTTTTCTCTACCGAAAGAGAACAGCTTTTCTTTTCAATAGATTTGTTTATATTCCACATATAATAGCCAAACGGCCCAATGGTCAAAAGTAACATATCATGATGCATTGCGGATGTATCATTGAAGTGATAAATGGATTGTATCCCAATTGCACTTTAGGCTCTTAAAGGCATATGCTAGAGATCCTGCCAATAGTTTGCAAAGCTAAGAGTATTGGCAATCATGCACGCAATTCATGGAATTTTGAACAGTGCAATGCATGCTGCTCACATTTGGTTTTCCCCTGCGGCCCAGGATGGGATTCATATGGTGCCGAGAATGATGTCCAGACTGCTGATGCTGGCCCGAGTTCGTCTTGGGAGGATTATTGGTACTATGGTACCCTAGAGTGGGGGGAATATGCCAACCACTACCAGCCCTATGATCCACCCCTTGATGATTCCCAAGCGGCCCACCATGACAGCGGCTATGAGCAAGTCGCTGAAGCGGCTGTCGATGATGCCGTCGATGATGCTGGTATCGATGGCGATCCTTGCAACTCTTCTCATGTTGTTGGTTATGAAATCATTGAACCAGCATATAGTTTATTTGTTGTCATTTCTTCTCATCCATATTGGAACCAAAGTCATCCCCTGTGATGTGCGAATATTCACATGTTAAGGAACCAGCCAATCTTCCAAACTTAGGTACTGAGGAGGATCTTCATACAGCATTTAATTCCTGGTGCATCACCAATTGAAACTTGTCGTGACTGATGGGCCACTTTGTTTCTGTAGTAGTTGGTCACTGGCATGCCTCCTTGATACACATGCTCTTCCTTTTTCAGATATCAGTGGGTAAACCCTGCACTGAGGGGAAGCGATTCTTGACCGATTTGTGAAGATCAAAAACCCCACGGACAGTCAGATCTACGATGCTCTTGGCAACAGAGAGCACTACGATGAGATTTATTTGAGTTTCCTCAAGGAAAAAGGACTGAATGGTTTTGATTGGCGTGGAAACCATGTTTATATGAACATGTTAGAATGACTTCTGTGAGATCTTTCATCCGTTTCTTTCATCCATTACATCCATCAGTCCCAAAAGGTATTCCAAAATAATACGGTTTCAACACGCCTCAGAATGCAAACTGCCGAGCAGGACTTGATAATGGCGCCGCAGACCCAGTGTACGATGAGGACACCAGCCCGCTGAGTGGAAATTGTGCACTGGAAACAATTTGTGGTAAGTAGAGGTACTTCAGGAAACCATCTACATCATGGTGGAGTTGGTCTATGTTCATCCGTCATGGTTGGAACATACTGGAACCTGTCGAGCTATCCCAGTACATGAGGTTGTGAAACACATCAGCCGAGTGAACTTGTTGAAGATACAAGTTGACAACAAGCACATACATATGAATAGTGGTTTACATTGATATGCTCGTGCAATACGAATGCTACGTAAACAATTTCATACAATTTCAATATCTGGTTACAATTTCCAAATTTAATTACATGCCAACACTAGTGTGCACACCTGTCATGTTCTCTGACATCCGATTCTGCTGAGCTTTCCAGGAGGGTGAACTGATGAAGCTTCCGACCCTGCCATTGGACTTCTGGAAGGTTGCTATTTGGAGGGTCTGTGGTTCCGTTGTCCACAACTGGAATTGAATCTACACATGCCAAAAACTTTTGAAAGCTGTTGTGGTTTTAGCCCCAACCAGGATCCAACGAAGTGGGACTATCATTTCGATTCTTTTGGACCTCACCGTGGACATTCGCGTGATTCAATGGATGTCAATGCTGGCGATTCCCAGGACTATATATTGTTGAGAGATGGGTTCAAACGAATAACTGGAGACATGTCAAAAGTTTTGTGTGCTGGTTACTTTAAATGGGTTTCCAAGAGCGTCAAACATTCTGACTTTCAAGATATGGATAAAATGGTTTGAACATGTTTGACATGGCTAAATTTGCCAAACGGTTCCCTATGCTCTTTGTGGTGGTAATCCCTGTAGGAGAGTTTGCCTTCCGATCCAGAATCTTTGATCATCACACCGCCTGCCCGATGCGACAAAGACAAGAAAGAGATTGTCACTCCCTTTGCCAAGACCCAGTTGGCCGCAGCAAAACGTGCAGAAGCGACTGAAAAGAAACGACCAAAAGATCCTTAATTCTTTGATGATTTGATGATTCAATGGTTGATTTTATACTTATTAATCCATGGTTCATTCTTTCTACTTTTGATGGGCCACGTTCAAACCCTTCACTCCAGCGTTTCACAGCCAAGGATCAAAAGGAGTCCAAGAACACAGCACCAGAAACGAAGCCTAAGGCGGCAGGTAAGGCCAAGGCGAAGGCTGCCCCAAAGGGCAAGGCCAAAGCGAAAGCTTCAGCCAAGTCGAAGAATAAGTCCAATAAGTCCGAAAGCCGTGTGACTCCATATGGGGAAGCCAAGAAGCGTTTCCAAGAGAAGTTCCTAGCTGCGCACAGTGTTTGTTATGACCGCCTTTCTCTTTCTTACAATCTGCCACAAAGCTGCGCACAGTGTTTGTTATGACCGCCTTTCTCTGGCAGAATCTGCCACAAAGCTGCGCACAGCCTTTGTTATGACCGCCTGTCTCTCGCAGAATCTGCCACAAAGCTGTGCATAGCGTTTGTTATGACCGCCTTTCTCTGGCAGAATCTGCCACAAAGCTGCGCACAGTGTTTGTTATGACCGCCTTTCTCTGGCAGAATCTGCCACAAAGCTGCGCACAGCCTTTGTTATGACCGCCTGTCTCTCGCAGAATCTGCCACAAAGCTGTGCATAGCGTTTGTTATGACCGCCTTTCTCTGGCAGAATCTGCCACAAAGCTGCGCACAGTGTTTGTTATGACCGCCTTTCTCTGGCAGAATCTGCCACAAAGCTGCGCACAGCCTTTGTTATGACCGCCTGTCTCTCGCAGAATCTGCCACAAAGCTGTGCATAGCGTTTGTTATGACCGCCTTTCTCTGGCAGAATCTGCCACAAAGCTGCGCACAGTGTTTGTTATGACCGCCTTTCTCTGGCAGAATCTGCCACAAAGCTGCGCACAGCCTTTGTTATGACCGCCTGTCTCTCGCAGAATCTGCCACAAAGCTGTGCATAGCGTTTGTTATGACCGCCTTTCTCTGGCAGAATCTGCCACAAAGCTGCGCACAGTGTTTGTTATGACCGCCTTTCTCTGGCAGAATCTGCCACAAAGCTGCGCATAGCGTTTGTTATGACCGCCTTTCTCTGGCAGAATCTGCCACAAAGCTGCGCATTCCTTTTTCAGATATCAGTGGGTAAACCCTGCACTGAGGGGAAGCGATTCTTGACCGATTTGTGAAGATCAAAAACCCCACGGACAGTCAGATCTACGATGCTCTTGGCAACAGAGAGCACTACGATGAGATTTATTTGAGTTTCCTCAAGGAAAAAGGACTGAATGGTTTTGATTGGCGTGGAAACCATGTTTATATGAACATGTTAGAATGACTTCTGTGAGATCTTTCATCCGTTTCTTTCATCCATTACATCCATCAGTCCCAAAAGGTATTCCAAAATAATACGGTTTCAACACGCCTCAGAATGCAAACTGCCGAGCAGGACTTGATAATGGCGCCGCAGACCCAGTGTACGATGAGGACACCAGCCCGCTGAGTGGAAATTGTGCACTGGAAACAATTTGTGGTAAGTAGAGGTACTTCAGGAAACCATCTACATCATGGTGGAGTTGGTCTATGTTCATCCATCATGGTTGGAACATACTGGAACCTGTCGAGCTATCCCAGTACATGAGGTTGTGAAACACATCAGCCGAGTGAACTTGTTGAAGATACAAGTTGACAACAAGCACATACATATGAATAGTGGTTTACATTGATATGCTCGTGCAATACGAATGCTACGTAAACAATTTCATACAATTTCAATATCTGGTTACAATTTCCAAATTTAATTACATGCCAACACTAGTGTGCACACCTGTCATGTTCTCTGACATCCGATTCTGCTGAGCTTTCCAGGAGGGTGAACTGATGAAGCTTCCGACCCTGCCATTGGACTTCTGGAAGGTTGCTATTTGGAGGGTCTGTGGTTCCGTTGTCCACAACTGGAATTGAATCTACACATGCCAAAAACTTTTGAAAGCTGTTGTGGTTTTAGCCCCAACCAGGATCCAACGAAGTGGGACTATCATTTCGATTCTTTTGGACCTCACCGTGGACATTCGCGTGATTCAATGGATGTCAATGCTGGCGATTCCCAGGACTATATATTGTTGAGAGATGGGTTCAAACGAATAACTGGAGACATGTCAAAAGTTTTGTGTGCTGGTTACTTTAAATGGGTTTCCAAGAGCGTCAAACATTCTGACTTTCAAGATATGGATAAAATGGTTTGAACATGTTTGACATGGCTAAATTTGCCAAACGGTTCCCTATGCTCTTTGTGGTGGTAATCCCTGTAGGAGAGTTTGCCTTCCGATCCAGAATCTTTGATCATCACACCGCCTGCCCGATGCGACAAAGACAAGAAAGAGATTGTCACTCCCTTTGCCAAGACCCAGTTGGCCGCAGCAAAACGTGCAGAAGCGACTGAAAAGAAACGACCAAAAGATCCTTAATTCTTTGATGATTTGATGATTCAATGGTTGATTTTATACTTATTAATCCATGGTTCATTCTTTCTACTTTTGATGGGCCACGTTCAAACCCTTCACTCCAGCGTTTCACAGCCAAGGATCAAAAGGAGTCCAAGAACACAGCACCAGAAACGAAGCCTAAGGCGGCAGGTAAGGCCAAGGCGAAGGCTGCCCCAAAGGGCAAGGCCAAAGCGAAAGCTTCAGCCAAGTCGAAGAATAAGTCCAATAAGTCCGAAAGCCGTGTGACTCCATATGGGGAAGCCAAGAAGCGTTTCCAAGAGAAGTTCCTTTTCTCATTTAAGATGCCGTCAATGTTACACTTCCCATGTAAAAGAAGAATGTTTCCCTGGCTGCCTCCCTGTACCCAGTATGTGCCATGCTCTGATTGCATCTTAGGTGCAAGACCGACAACCCATCGTTGAAGCCAAAGGAAGTTGAGATCCTTTGGAAAGCATCCAGTGAGAGGGCAGAGGTTCTCTCAACAATGACCAAGGCAGAGATCAAGCGTCGAAGGTACGACAAGTAGAAGGTTCTATGAGTACTATGTCTCGGTGGAAATGAACATCATATTTTCAAGAAGTACGAACTTGTTTCCAAATGCTTCGTACATGTGATCGAGAGACAATGTGCTTGAGTTTCCCTTTTTGGGGGCTTGCTTCAACTGAAATGTTGAATGCTCAGCTGATTTCTTAAAATTTGCTAGGCAGTCAATGGCCTATAGCTTACCATGTGTGAACTCCACACATGCTTGCCTTCAATCAACCGACATGGGGAAAGATCGAAAACAACGCCATATCTGGGAACTATACATTGCTTTCTTCAGCAGGTTGAATTGATTTTCTGCATGCTTTTTTTAAGCTACTTGTTTTGCGGTGAAAGAGTGTTGGCCACCCCTCATTTCACGGTTCTGTCCTGAACAGCTGCACCACGTGGTTCAGCCAGCAGTGTGCCAAAGTGATCCAGGCTACCAATCCTTAGCGAAACATGAAAGGTTGGCCGGGTAGGGCACCAACTTACCGCAGCAATAACAACCCATCATGACCATAAGAATCAATCATCGTGGATGATTGATCATGTTGGGTGATGATGCAGTGAAAAAACAACACGCCAATCCATCGCTGTTTGAGAGCCATGAAGTTTTCTATCATTGCGTGTCTCCTTCTGGGGCTCCTTCAGAGTTGCCTGGCATATGAGTACATCAACATAAATACACAAACACATATATGGATACGTGGACATATAAATAAAAGCATATAGTTATTTACACATTCAAAAAAATACATGTATACATGTATATATGTATGTATGAATGTGTGTGGCTGTTCTCCTTGTGTGCTCCCTGATGGATTTAATTTTGAAACATTCATTGGGAACCATGATTGTTGCCATCTATTCTATTCCAAATGGTTGTCCTCAGGTTATGGCAATGTTCCTCCGGATGAGCAACTACATGTATTGGAGCTGTGCGCAGGGGCGCATCGAGTTGCTAGTGCTGCTGAGGAGTATGGGTTCCAAGCCCTTGCCATGGATGTCCCTTCGATTACACTTTCATTCTGTCCATGGCGCCACAGGATGACATATTTTGTGGGGTCAGGATAGGTGACTAACTTTACTTTGGGAATGCATTTGCGTGATTATAAAAATTCACCGATAGTTAAATTCCACTTGCCCTATCTGCAACTGAGGTGGGATATTCCCGACATCTAGATCTCCTTTCAGGGATCGGACTGCTTGCAGCCTTCCAAGCTGCAAGACGGCTTGTGCGGGGTGGAGTGGTGTGGCTGGGGCTGCCATGCAGCTCCTACGTGTGGATGAGTAGAGGTTCCACAAAAAGATGCAGGTTACGACCCAAAGGTTGCAAACGTATGAGGAGCGTACGGTTGGCCAACCGTTTGGTCCGCAGAGTTTGCTACCTGTTGGAGTACTTGAGATCCAAACAAGTCTACTTCATCATAGAGCAGCCCTCGTCGTCACTACTACCCTTCTACCGCCCTCTGGAGGCACCTGTCTTGCATGCTTCGTTGTTGGTGAGTCATGTCATACATCAGTGATGGATTCAACCATTTCTATTTGTATACCTGTCCTTTCTGGGCAGGAACTTTTGAAGAGACACCGGGCAGAGTTTTATTTTCTCCCATTAGGCATGATGGGTGGGCCCACTGAGAACCATGGTTGCATTAATTGCCGGTTTTTTTACAGTACACGCATAACACAGGAAGCGCCCAACAATGCTACATATTGAAGATGGCATGCGCATTCCAGGTCATAACATGAACTTGATTGAGCCATGTCTCGAACGCCTTGGATAGCACTCAGGAAACGCACTATGCTGATCTCCACAGCACCTTGGATGAAAGATCTGCCGATTCCAAGGATGTCCATGGAAAGAAGGCTCATGGATTGGTGGGGGTGGGACATGTTCGACGATAAATTCTATCAACCATGACTCTCTAGCAAAGCCTTCTCGATTTGAATCTGTCAGGGAAGAGCTACAGCGCCTTCAAAACATGAAAAGCATTCGCATGGTGCGAAAGTACCGAGATCGTCAAGGAAAAGCTCGGGTCGTTTGGGGCTCACATCGATGTGGATTCCTTCACTGCACAAACGGTATGAATCTACATTTGTGTTGTTTCCCTTTCTTGACAGTCCAAATTTGTGGTGTTTTCTCTTGTTGATCATGGTCCATGTTTAAGGTTGGAGACAGAGATTTGCGATCTTCTCAAGTCTATCCTTGGCAATTTGCCTACACTGCAGCTCTTCTGAGTATAACCGATTGACAGCAATTAAAGTCCGAAGCAAACATTGCAAAAATGATTTGAAATCCTATTGATAGCGTAAGCAGTAAACCAAGTAGGTGAACCCACCTCGATCCCCAGTTTCCATACCGGCAAGTTTCCAAGGTGATGGATCTCTTCTCGAAGCATATGCGCCAGCAGCGTGAAGTTGTTCCTGATCAGATTCTCAAAGATGAGAATCTGACTTTTGTTGATGCGGGTACCCAATCTTCGGACAGCGAACTTGGGGACCTTCTCGAAACGGATTCTCAAAGTGATTCCAATTAATTAGAGAGGGCTTCCTACACAAGGGGGACAGGCGGCCTTCAACGCTCAAGGTTTATCAACTTTCCATAGAGTTCCTTGGTCTTCTGACCAGTGTAACCTGGTGATGCTGATGGCCTTTTAAATCCTACTTGCACCAAATGCGGAAAAAACAAGCGCCAAAACGGCCGATAAGTGTTGAAC
>VSDK01021496.1:11308-50762 GCA_009767595.1 Symbiodinium kawagutii
TTGACGCGGGGAGCCATTGCAACGTTTCAAAGCGGCGAGTTGTGGCTTGAAACCATCCCACAGTAATGCGCACTAAGCAAAAACGGTGCAATAGTAGTTCCAAACCTAAAGACCCCATTGATTCATTTTTCATTCACAAAATTGTGTTGACGCTGATCATCACTTATTTTCCGTTCATTCTTGTATTCTTGGGCCGCGCCAAAAAAATTTGGAAGCCGTCGAACATGGAAGATTCCACCTGGTTCTCCATGGTGAATTTTCATCGCCAGATCCAACCGAAAAATTTGTCAAAAAAAATTGATCCATGAACCCACTTGAAACATAGCATCTTGCAAGCAAGATGCTAGCGATGAAACAAACAAAGATAATACAACTTAATTTGGTGTTGCCGACCGAGCTGTGGGGTGCAGATGGCCATTTTTGTGAGTGAATACCGGCAAAAAACTGTTGGTTTCAAAAAAATCACCATACAAGTCTCACTGAATCACTTTCAAAAAAATTGAATTTCACGACTTGCATTAGATCAGTCAAAATTGCGGCCGCTCCCGAATTCATCACAGACCAAGCCAAGAATTTGAACCTGGAACCTTGCAGCCAGGATTACTTGGATTGGATATCTTTGCTTTGAGTTCCTTGAAAGCGCTGGACTTTCTGGGCTGGACTGCTTGGTTTGGAATTGTTTCTTGGTCTCAGAAAGTTCCTTGCAATTGCCAGGTTCCGGGTTCAGGTTCCAGACATGGCCTTGATGTATCCTGTTGCTTTGGATGCTATTTCAAATTCATTTGTGCTCAATTGTCAACGGGTGCTATCACGTTTCCAGATACGGGGGCTGGAGGTTTTTGTTTCGACAGTTTCTTCGCTTTCCCGTTCATTCCGTGGGTTCACGTGTTCTCTCCTTCTGCCAAAAACGTTGCAGCTGTTGGCTGTTTTGGCTGCAGAGGCTTGGGAACCTGCGGTAACATAAGGCCGTTGAGGCAGTGACTTGCAGGCTTGGTTGTCACCTTCGTGTCGTCAGAGTCTTGAAGGGTAACGTGACATGAACCCCAGCGCTTTTAGCATGCACCAGAACCAACAAAATGACACCATGGGTTTCCAGACGTTTCATGAATTACCATGCTTAGAACATGTCAGTTGAAACTCCCGTGTTGTCTTCTTGGGTGAATCGGTTTCAGGGACGGGCCGAGTTGGCAGCAATCTTGAGGCAGCGCTACCCCGTGGAAGTGACAAAAAATAGATATTTTTTCCAATTTTCGAAGATGAAAAAAGAAAATGCCTTGGAATAGAAGTTGTCGTCAATGAATTTTAACGAATGAGTTTTGTCATGACATGTCACTTTTGATTTTCATTCGTAAAGGATAGAACAGGGGAAACAATTATTATGACCATAAGAAACCCGACCAAGAGTGTGATAAAAAATTTGCAAACATCTTGCACCCGAGATAGTTTCACCTAAAAAGTACTATAACAGTGCGAACTTTCGTCCATTTCCTATGAATGTTTTGGGAAGGAGCACTCCACATATTTGCACTTTTCTATTTTTTCAATTTCCATTTATTCATATATGTTAAATGTATGCATATATATTAACACATCTCTCTCTACAGTTTTTGCATTTTTTTGCATTTTGATTCTGTGTTTTTTTCTGCGGCTTTTCTCACAGTTTGGATGGCAGCATAGCTGACGAGAGCTGCGACCTCAGTTGATCAAACACATGTCATGCAAAACATTTCTCCTATCCTGGACCTTTTTGATTTCTAATTTTGAAATCAAAAGGAGATTTGGGCAATCTAAAATTTGTTCTTTTTTATTTTTGAAGGTGGATGCAGGTGGATGCTTTGACGTTCGCCTGTTAAGGCCTCGACGATGTTCAATTGCTGTGCCTTGGCTGCGATGCTGCGCCAGCATTTTGTTTGTCCCGAGGCACCTGAGAGTTGACTCCGACATCTTTTTGAAGCTGAGGAACACAATCGAACACAATGGATGTCCATTTTGTGTTTCTTCCAAAGCTCCCCTTCTTTCACCCAAATGCTCTCTACCAAGTGGGTCAAATGCACGGCCCCTCCCAAAAAGGATACATAAATATACATACATAGTTGCGCACATGTGAGAGGTGCAAACATGTCTTTCGATTGCTCGTGCAGCTCCTCGAGAACAACTGAGAATGGCTGGAATCATCCTCACGCCCCTTAAATTTTTCCATGCCGAGGGCACAGCATATCACCCAAAAATGTACATTGGACATCACCATTTGGACCAATGGCAGACAAAGCATTGTTCTTGAGGTTGGTAGGAAGGACAGTCAGTCTGCTTCAAGGAGGATTGAAAAACACATGTTCGCCTGTTGAACAAACGTTTCCAGATGCGATGGTTGACGGCCATTATGAGTAAGTACAGGCGGATACGCACTCAGTGATTGATGCCGATTCTGCTTTACAATCAAAATATTTTGTGCACATTCCTTTGGTCCCTTCCCCGCATGCAGTTTTTACCCACTTGACACGTGAGCGGTGATTGGATTTTCAATGACGAAGCCATCCACGGAATGACAACAGGAAGGATGACAACCTAAAAAGCTTCAGCCACGAACACTTACCTACAAACGAAGTGTCAAACTAGAGCGTTCTTCCTAGGGTCCAAATTCAATCAAAATCGTTTTTTCTTCATACCATGCGGACGGAGGCAATATCTTTGTAGGGAGGGAATTTCAATTTTTTCCCGGATATATCATGCAAACATGTGCGAACTGATTTCCAGGTAGTAGATTTGCAGATTGCCTCAGCAAAAATTGCCTACCTTCCCCAAAGCAGAGTGAAAAGAGTGTCCCTCAATTCGGATCCAATATTGTGTCATGCTGTGAATAGCAGAACATCACATTTTCATATTTGGTGGTGGAAGCCATGTGGAAGACATTGTCCCAAAGTTTCTACTGTAGTTCCCCAGAGTGAACAAATGTCAAAACAGAAGGCTTCTTGCACAAATGTGCTGAATGGACTGCAGCCATGGCAAAGGTGCAGCATCGTACTTTTCCAACGTTTCTATAAGGCCCCGTTGACATTCCACAGGTCACATTTGTCTCACGTAGTCCCATGTAGTTCCAAGACTTTTCAGTTCCCAAGGTACCCAAAGCACCCGAACAACGTTTTTTCGTTTGCATAGATTCGGCATCTTTTCTCGTTCTCAGCTGTTTCAACTTACGCTCCAAAGACCCCAAGTGAGGTGCGCAATGTAAGGCAAGCCGAACTTGGAAAGATTGCTAAGGGTTCCCAGCGAAGTTCCCACACTGAGTCCGTTCCTATGGGAGGAGGCCACGTCAAGGTCATGTCCCTTTGCAATGCTAAGGGCCAACTGTTTTCCTGAAAGAAACTCTAGAAATTGAATTGAAAGGAACCACATTTTTTGATTATTTGTTTCCTTTTGATTTTGATTTTTCCTTTCCAATTTTAGCTTTCTTCACCTTTACTTGGTTGTTTTTCCCTTTAGTTGGTCCCTTCATGTTTTGCATTCTGGAACTGCTTCCTGGATAACTTGATTTGCTTGATGCAAAAACATGAAAGCAATGAATTGCCCAAACTGTTCTTGGTCTCACGCACCTTACGCAGATGCATTCCTTTTGTTTTTCTCCACTGAATCATTGAAGAAACCGACGCAGGATATTTTCCCCAACTGCACAATGCACAACACGATTGCATCACAATCTGTTTGGACCAACTTGTCGTTGTACTTGCTTTTGACGCGGGATCGCAGCCTCTCTGACAAGGAAAGCAACCTCTGAGCAAAACGTTGAATAAACTTTGACTACAGACAGCTTACGACCATCTGAAGCAAACAGCAAAGACCAAATTTGCAGTGTACTGGTCTTCTACTGGTCTCTGCATCAATGATATTACCGTGCTCTTTTTTGCGTCCTGCCAGCCTTTGTTTTTCATCCAACCTACACATCAGTTCTTCCTTGACTTTGTCTCGCTACTAGGATAGTTTTCCTTTTTTGGCAGAGATGCGTGGCTCCTGGAAACCAGAAGGGAGGTGAGAAGAGAGCCGAAAAAGGGAAGGAATTGCAAACAAGTGAAGACAAGCGAAGACCAGCGAAGACAAGCGGGGACAAGCGAAGACTAGCGAAGACTAGCGAAGACAAGCGAAGACAAGCAAAGACAAGCGAACAGAAGACGGACACAGTCCAATACCAAGGCCGACCCGAAAATCATCCGAGAAACTCAGAACTTTCCTGCCCGGGGAGCCATCCGACAAGCGAAGTCGATTGAGCTCATTCTTGCAGCCAGGCTTTCATCTCCACATATTTCCACACTTCTTTGATGAAAGAATGTGGATTGCCCACATGTTGTACCAACTCAAACATGTTACCCTTCCTGTTCGCGCTGCATTACCAGGTCAAGCAAATGCTGACAATCAGGTCCGGCGGTCCAGTTTTGAGAATGTGCCTGCTCCATTTTTCTACAGAGCAATGATTGCAACGCAGAATTTGTTGTCAGACAGGAACAGTCCCGCAGACCAAGGCAGAAGTAGTAGATGCCTCGCTTCCTCCAAGAAAGGTGCGGGTGCATTGACGTTTCTCAGTACAAATATAGGAAGAATGAACGGCTTCACACACTTTGGCTATCTTTGAGTTATATAATAAGTTATATATATATATGTGTGTATATATATACACAAATATGTATGTGGTCCTATTTTGGATCAAACCAGACAATTCCACTTGGAGAGAAATTTAGACTTTCTGGTCCACAGAAGTCGACTCAGAAATCAAAAACCAGAGACTACATTGCATGGAGCCTTGATTTAGGTGTAAAAGTGACATGATCACAGTGTACGTAGATGTACTTAGATGTACTTAGGACTTCATTTAGGACATGCTGGTGTAGGGTTGTGGAATGTTTGAACATACCTGGGGTCGGGGGGTCTTGCAGGAAGCCCCCTATGGACAAGAGTCCAGACCTTTGCATACGTGACCTGTCCTGAAGCACTGTGTGCATTTACTTCGGTGCCGATTTGGAAAGTCATTATTGAAGGCCTTCCTCTTGTAGAGTAGCTGCTTCTATTTGATGACATCAGCGTGCTTCGGCTGCTTAATCATCAAATCACTCTCATTCATTCGGAGGTCCAGTGTTTGCGCGATTTGCTCTTCCATCTCTTTCTCTCTTTTTCTTCTCCCTTTTTTCTTTTCCATCTTCTTCCATCTTCTATTTTTTATAGAAAAGGAATCCAATATGAAATCATCGGATCTGACCCTCAAGGGGCGGTGCCAAAAGTGATCCGCTGCGCTAGGTACCCAAATGGATCCACGTACACTGGCGAGTGGTTAGGTCCTCATCGAAATGGTCATGGCTTGCAGGCGAGGTAGAAATGGGAACATGGAGCAACTGAACTCGCTGCTTGACAGTCTGAAATCATTGTTTCATTCATTTCATTCATTTTATTCTTTCATTCTCCCCCAATTTTTGCATTCGAGTGGTTTTGCTCCTGGGGTAAGGTGAACGTGTTGCCTAAAATTTTTAGCATTGACATTTTTTACAGTTCTTTTTCCCCTTGAACTTGCGTGTCATTGCAATTCATTGCATCGGTATCCGGTGCCGCTGTGATTTCGTCTTGAGCCTTGCGCAGGTGTGGCCTGATGGTGCACGCTACGAAGGCACTGGTGACAGTTTGCGCTCTCGATTGTGAAAGAGAATCTAAGAACAGAAAGAAAGAAAGAATAGAAAGAGAAAGAGAAAGAGAAAGAGAAAGAGAAAGAGAAAGAGAAAGAGAAAGAGAAAGAGAAAGAGAAAGAGAAAGAGAAAGAGAAAGAGAAAGAGAAAGAGAAAGAGAAAGAGAAAGAGAAAGAGAAAGAGAAAGAGAAAGAGAAAGAGAAAGAGAAAGAGAAAGAGAAAGAGAAAGAGAAAGAGAAAGAGAAAGAGAAAGAGAAAGAGAAAGAGAAAGAGAAAGAGAAAGAGAAAGAGAAAGAGAAAGAGAAAGAGAAAGAGAAAGAGAAAGAGAAAGAGAAAGAGAAAGAGAAAGAGAAAGAGAAAGAGAAAGAGAAAGAGAAAGAGAAAGAGAAAGAGAAAGAGAAAGAGAAAGAGAAAGAGAAAGAGAAAGAGAAAGAGAAAGAGAAAGAGAAAGAGAAAGAGAAAGAGAAAGAGAAAGAGAAAGAGAAAGAGAAAGAGAAAGAGAAAGAGAAAGAGAAAGAGAAAGAGAAAGAGAAAGAGAAAGAGAAAGAGAAAGAGAAAGAGAAAGAGAAAGAGAAAGAGAAAGAGAAAGAGAAAGAGAAAGAGAAAGAGAAAGAGAAAGAGAAAGAGAAAGAGAAAGAGAAAGAGAAAGAGAAAGAGAAAGAGAAAGAGAAAGAGAAAGAGAAAGAGAAAGAGAAAGAGAAAGAGAAAGAGAAAGAGAAAGAGAAAGAGAAAGAGAAAGAGAAAGAGAAAGAGAAAGAGAAAGAGAAAGAGAAAGAGAAAGAGAAAGAGAAAAGAGAAAGTCTAAGCATGCAAGAGAATCTTTATAATCTGTCTAAAAGAGTCTACAAGGGGAAGTCTGTCAGAGAAAGAGTCGAGGAGTCTTCTTAAAAGAATCAAGAGTCTAGAGTCGAGTCTACAAGAGGAGAAACAGTCCAAAGTCTAAAGTTCAAGGTCTAAAGGCTACAGATGTCTACAGTGTCTAAGTCGTCAGATGCGGAATTCGTTGAAGACAAGCCGCAATCGATTAGCTTCGCAGACCTCAGCAGGAGTTCCTTCTCTCGTCGATGGTTTTGGACAATTCCTTGACTAACGAAACGAATATCTGAATCGTTTGGTTTCTGTGGTCAGAGAGCGAGTAAGTGACTAAGTAAATCTGTATTCGAGTAAGTCAGCGAGTAGGTGAGAGAGCAAGCAAGTGAGTACGGAAGTGTGAAAGTAAGTAAGTGAGCCGGCAAAGAAGTAAGTGTTTGAGGAAGGAAGTGACCATGTGAAAGAGGAACAACAAGTTGGAAAGTGAGTAAGTAAATAAATCAGTCCGTAAGCGAAAAAGGAAGCCAGCACATAAAGGAGTTAGCTAAGTAAGTGTAAAGAAGCGAGCAACAAAATAAGTTTTTAAGTCAGTGAGTAAGAAGCAAGTCAGCGCGTCAGAAAGCAAGAGACTAAGCTGAGTGAATAGCTAAGCGACCAGCAATCTTTAGATGAGTAAGCACGTAAGTGAGTAAGGAAGTAAAGATCAGTGAGAAGTTTAGCAAGCAAGGAAAGAAGCAGGTAAGCGAGTGAACGAGAAATTAAGTGACAAGTTACGAAACTGATGTGTGGGGGATTGAGCAAGTAAGTAAGCAAGTAAGAAAGTAAGCAAGCAAGCAAGTAAGCAAGTGATCAAGGATGTAAGTAGCTGGTTGTGCAAGTGAGTGCGAAAGTAAGAAAGTGCGTAGATATAAAAGTATGGAGGCAAGCAAGTGAGTAAGTGTGCAAGTCTATAGGTGAGTAAGGAAGCTTCTGCATGATCCTTGAGATCTCTGTAAGAGCTCTCCCAAGATGCTTGTCATCCTTGTGCCCAAAACGCTGCCTTCCCTTCCCTTCCCTTCCCTTCCCTCTCCTTCCCTCTCCTTCCCTTCCCTTCTTCTCTCCCCATCTCCGAACCTTCTCCCACGGGCGGAAGCGAAGTCTCGGCCGTCTCGGCTTTCGCCTCGCCTTGTGCGAGTTCGCGGCCTGGCCCGCTTCCAATCGCAGGCAAGGCCCTGGCTGTGACAAGAGTCCCCTGGCTCTGTGGCGTGCTGCAACCGCTATCCCGCGACCCCTACCACTTGAATTCAATTCCAGTGAATATCAGTGAATCATTGAAAAGATGAGTTGATTTTGAGAGGAACTGAGTTCCGACAGAAATTGAGTCAAATTTGCGATGTTTGAGAAGAATTGGGCCGCCCAAAGTGTCTTTTTTGGTGCATTGAGAAACTTGCTTTGCTAAAACATGAGTCCCCCTTCCCTTTGCTGCCCCTCTGGGATTTCCGCAACGCAGAAACCCAACCCGGAAAACAGCAAAAAATGAATTCCTCCACGTTCCTGGGCTTGACTATGCCACATTGTTGACCGCGCGCTCTCATGCGACACATCCTTGTACACTGAAAATTCAGACTTTGAACAGTTTGTCAGAGACTTTTTCGAAACCTGAAAGTTCAGAGAGCTATGCGATGGATTAACTGGGCAAGGTCATGCAAGGTAAACCATTCATCGGAAAGGTTCTACGTTTGCGAGGCCAGTGGGAGAATGACAAAGCTCACGGTTTTGGTCGCTTCGAGCACACTGACGGGGACATTTACGAAGGAAATTGGCTTAACGACAAAGCCCATGGCAAAGGCGAGGAGAGTGCCATGTTTAGCCTGGTCATTTGTGAGTGGTGAGTGGTCATTTGTTCAGCTGTCGGCTTCAGTTCCCTCTTAGATCTCTTAACAGATCTCTTAGCAGATCTCTTAGTTTGTGCTGTTGGTCTTTGATGTTAAATGCTTCACCAGCGGTGTCATGGGCCAATGTCTGGAGGGACCTACACTCATGCCAGTGGATCAAAATTCAGTGGCGAGTGGCAGGACAGTGGGCTGTGGTCAAATACTGAATGTGAAGTATGGGAGACATTTTGGACACATTTTGGAGACATGCTGTGCAGTGATCGCATTTCTCTTTTCAAGGCAAGGTAGGGACACGTTTTCAATGTGATGCGTGCGATGCGTTGACACCAACCGTGAGGATGACAAGCAGCATGGCTTCGGTGAAGAAACCTGGCCAGATGGAGCCAGATATGTGATGCGCTCAGATTACGGCATGCTGATAAGTGATGCTTTCCTCTTTGAATTACTGTATGTCAACCAAGAATCAGGCAAGAAGTAAAATGATATTGTGATGAAGAAACCCTGAAATGTCACCAGTTTTTTCATGTTCGCACTGTGCGCATTGTTCACAAAGAGCTCACACTGTCAGGGCTATCCGGGCCAGGTTTGGTTTGACGATGATGGTTGTCAATATTTCTCAATGCTTCAAAGGGATGGTCTTGTTTCAGGATAGTGCTTGGGTAGCATCGGTTTTGAGAAAGGGGGAGATATGTTGAGGTGCAAATTTCACAGGTGACAGGCTGTGACAGGTCATGATGTCAACCCCTTTTGAGGTTGGTGAATACGAACATGGTCTCAAGCTGCCTGGAGCAAGATTGACGCGTTCGCTTACAGACAAGTTGCCTTGTTGCGTTGTTGCCTTGTAAGATCTTGTTGGAGCCTTGTTGCACCAAAAGTATCGGAGAAAGCCACAGCCTTGTGGTCTGAGATCTGGCCGTGGAGATTTCACTTGGGCAGATGGCTCCAGCTATTCAGGACGTGCAGATGTTTTCGTCAGATCTTGTCAGGTAGGTGGAACAGCAACAGTTGAGGTGGAACTCAATGGTGGCCGGTGTTGAATATGTCTTTGTGTGTTCGAAGCAGGGCCTTTGTTGTCCTTGCATCGTCCAGGACAGTTCTTCGAGAATGCCATTTGTTTGCAAATGGGATGCATAGTTGGAGGTCCTGTGCCTTGTAGACCAGTTGCCTTGGATTTTCTGTCACCGACATCGCAATAGGTGCCTGTGCATTTTACAGCATTTTACATCATTGTATTCTTATTCTATTCTTCTAGTCTATAGAATTTTCACGTTTCAACACTTTGAACTTCCACATTCCGAGGACATCCATGGGCAAGGGAAGTACAGTTGGGAGGATGGCCGTGTCTACGAAGGTCAGTGGGACAGGCGCAACCTTCTGACGTCATTTTTTAACTTCTGAGAAAAGACGAACATTTTTCGAGAGCCAAAACTTAGACTTCTTTTCTGCAAGGACTCATGTTTAGCACAGTATGCTCTCTTTGCAGGACTTCGGAGAACATGCTTCTTCTTCTTGTCCAACTTCTTCTTTCTTCTTCTTGTCCAACTTCTTCTTTCTTCTTCTTGTCCAACTTCTTCTTTCTTCTTCTTGTCCAACTTCTTCTTTCTTCTTCTTGTCCAACTTCTTCTTTCTTCTTCTTGTCCAACTTCTTCTTTCTTCTTCTTGTCCAACTTCTTCTTTCTTCTTCCTCTTCTTCTTCTTCATCATCTTCTTCTTCTTCTTTCTTCTTCGGTCGAAGTCGTATTTCGCAACTGCCTTGGATTTGGAAACTAATATTGCGCAACTATTTGGTCGGATTTGGAAACTATTTGGTCGGATTTCGCAACTAGTCTTGCGCAACTATTCTTGCGCAACTCCCCGGATTTTGCAACTAGTATTGCGAAACTGGCCGGATTTTGCAACTAGTATTGCGCAACTGCCGTCTAGGATTGCGAAACTCTCGCGTCGGATTGCGCAACTATTGTTGCGCAACTATTCTTGCGCAACTATCTGGATTTCGAAACTAGTATTGCGCAACTATTGCGCCGGATTTGGAAACTATTTGGTCGGATTTCGCAACTAGTCTGGCGCAACTATTTGGTCGAATTGCGCAACTACTCTGCCACAACTTTTGTTCCACTTTCCTTTGGCTGGGCGTCCCCAATGGTTGTACAATGACAGGACTGGGGGTCGGGGTTGTGGAGTGGGATGAAGGGGGTCGGGGTTGGGGTGGAGGCATGTTAAAGTTCGCCTGACTAGGCGTCCTGCATGATGGTTGCTACAATGACAGGGCAAAGGGGCGGGGTTGGGGTGGGGGGTGGGGCATGTTAACTTTCGGTTCACTAGGCGCCCTAAACCGTTGTTGCAATGACAGCACGCGGGGGGCATGTTAATGTTCGTTTGACTAGGCGTCCCAGATGATAGTTGCTACAATGATAGGACAAAGGGTTGGGGTTGGGGTGGGGTGGGTCATGTTAGCGTTCGTTTGAATGCGCGTTCCACAAGATGGTTGCTACAGTCACAGCACACGGGGTCAGGGTTGAGTTGGGGTGGGGTGGGGTGGGGCGTGTTAACGTTCGATTGACAAGGCGTCCCAAATGATCGTTGCTACATTGACAGGACGATTTTTACACTTGGTGGAGGGGCTGTGCAAGACAGGTGTGCCTGCTTGTTTGCGAGTTGTGCTGATCCGGCGGTTCAAGAGCTGGGAGAGCTGAAGAGTTCAAGTCCGGGCAAAGTTGCTGACAGCGTGGAAGGGAGGCAAGGGCGATGGAATGAGTTCTTGGAAAGCTATCCAGCCAACCAGGTCCAGTTTCAGACTCAGAGTTTCAAAATACAACCGCAAACCGTTTCAAAATACAGGTCACCAGTTCCCAAATACAACGTGCGAGTTTCGCAATACGAGTTTCACAATACCAGTTTCAAAATACAACTTCAAAGTTTCCAAATACAGGTCCCAGTTTCCAAATATTAGTTTCGCAATACAACGTCAGAGTTTCCAAATATTAGTTTCAAAATACAACCGTACAGTTTCCAAATACAACCGCAAAGTTTCGCAATATTAGTTTCAAAATACAACCGGATAGTTTCAAAATACAACCGATTAGTTTCAAAATACGCCGTTGACCTTTCTTCTTCTTCTTTTTCTTTCTTCTTCTTCTTCTTCTTCTTCTTCTTCTTTTTCTTTGCTACTCTTTGCCAGGAATCGCATGCACGGCAGCGGCAGATTCAGATGGGCCGACGGCCGTGTCTACGAGGGCGGTGCCTTGGCTGTGTAGTCAATAGCACTGAGAAAAGAAAAATAGAAAAAATGAAAGAGAAACAATAGCAAAAATAGGCCTAGAGAAACATATAAGAAAATAGGATAGAGGATAATAGAATGATATACTGTGCCTGATGAGAAAATTGAAATAGAAAACAGAAATGCATGGAAATGCAGAGAAATAGAAAAGAAAAATCCAACATTGCAAATGCTTACTGAAGAAAAGAAATGCTTTAGCAACAGAAGAGCAGTTCTGCTCTGAAGAAGTGCAGTCTGGAAGAGTCTGAAGTGCAAGTTGTGAAGTGCAGAAGTGCTTAGTTTGTGTTCAGTCACGTAGTGCAGATGTTTCGGAGTGACGCGTCACAGACTTTATATAGTTGCACAGATTTAGTTGTGATCCTAAAGACAGATTGATAATTTTTGATTGCCATTGTGTCACTGATCGTTTCCTGCTTTGGTCGTTGCTTCTCCAGGTTATGTCAATGACTCCAAAGAAGGTCAGGGAACCTTTAGCTGGCCGGATGGTCGTTCCTACCACGGCCAGTGGTCTGAAGGCAAACAGTTCCTTGGATCTGTCAGGGCTTGGGATTGCACCTCTGTTGGATCTGGCAATTCCTACAGTAGGGAGATTAGTTTGAATATTACAGGTCTGTTCAAGTGATGATTGCTGGGAAAATATTTCAACTTTTGGGGATGGCGACAGACGGGCTACAAAATGATTTTGGTACTTTTTTGAGTACCTGACCTTGGGTCTTGTTGGACAGAATTAATTACCACCAAAAAATTGCACAAAGCCATGGTTGCAAGTTACCTTCGGTGGGGGTAATTGCTGAGAAGTGACCTAGGCATGATTTCAAGGGAAATGACTTTATATTGAGGTGTGTCTTGTTAGGGAAGGGTAAACTACCCATGGTTTATTCGCAATTCGTAATTCCTCATTTTATATTTCATCGAGAGGGATCATACTCCCTGAAGAAATGAATTGCGATGATGTTCAAGATGTTCAGAAATGCAAGACCCCCGCCCAGACCCCAAGACTTTTGCAAACCGATGGATGGATAGAGAAAGAGACATGTTTGTGGTCAGACAGAGACATAGAGACGGAGATCTGTAGAGTGGTAGACACGTAGGCAGATCGGATGCATAGCTGAGGATCAGCTGAGTCGAAGAGACAGATAGACAGGCTGGGAGATAGATTGATAAACAGATAAGGTCCATGGGCAGATGGAGAGATACGACAAGTTACGTAGGTGGGTAAACTGAGCTTTCATGCTATTGGATACATTGTGATAATAAATATATACATGTACTTACAATATACACATGAATTATATATATATATTCATACTACTTGTAGTGCCTTGACGTGGGGACACCAGCTAGCTTGGGATGGTGGCCGTCTTACCGCGCAAGACTGCAACAGGTGAGAGCTAGGTCACCCATGGACGCTAGCCACCTTTGGGTTGGCTCCCTTGGCCTGGGTGTCGGGTTCTGGATCCGGCATTTGTTTGTGGTCAGGGAAGATCCGCAGCCCTGCCATTGCCTGTGCAACTGTGCATTCACTCAGCCGAGTGGGGAATCCAGTGTCGGTTGGGGTGGGTCTGGTTTGGCGTTAGGACTGGTGATTGTGGTGGTGGCATTGATAGCCAATCTTGCAGTGGCCTGCAAGATATCCTTGGTGAGCAAGGGTGACGAGAAGGAGCTCTCTCTGGTGGTTTCGCATCAGAAAGGACAAGGAAAACACCGAGGGGTGTTTTCACCAACACGGGGTCTGCCCATAACTGGTCAGTGAGATGAACCCCCTTGTTCCAGGGGATGTGTGTTACCTCGACTATGGAGAAGTTCCTGCTTGTGTACATACTCGGTTAGTGGTTGGGGAGGTTGACAGAGCAACGCATGAGTTTCAGATATTGACACCTGACTTTGACTCCTACATCGAGATTCTTGATGGTTCCAATCCTGACCTTGTGAGTTTTCATCGATCGGGTCCTGCTGGAGGTCTTCCGGTTGGGGTTAATCCTGCCACTATATATGGGTTTGCTGCCATGACACCGCAACAACTCAACAGATACCTCCAACAGGGTCGAATTGATGCTGACCAAGAAAGAGCACTTCGCGGGTTGGCTCCTTTGCCAGTTCCTGGCGCTGCTGTTGCTGATGACAGTGTCTGGATCTTGGCTTCGATGGTTGAGGGGCACAAGCTGGGTGAGACTATCACTCCGCCTGGGGGGTTTCCACAGCTTGGTGACTATGGACTGGTTCATGTCAATGATGCGAAAGGTGTTCAACAAATACAAACTGCCATGGTTCGAAACGTGAAGCCTGATGATGTAGCCTCTACATGTGAGTTGATGATTCAGTTGGCTAGGAGTTCCGAGGCATGCGAAGGAGATGACAGGTCAGCCAGTGAGGATATCAGAACGATGTCTGTGAAGTACGCTGCGAACGGAGATAGGTTGAGACCATTTCGAGAATCAGTAGGTGAGATGGTGGAATGTGAGATGGACGATTTTCCATACATGCCTCGTACCTGCTTAGAGTATCTCCGGGCTGTGAACACTATAGCTGAGTCCAGTGTTGCTCAGCACAATGCTTGGGTGCATCAGTCTCGTATACCCGAGTCTTCGAGGGCGGTGTACAAAGACGAGGCCTTGTCTCAGATCCTCGATGTGGCGATATCCTTCGATTGTCTCCAGGTTTGCAATTTGGCGTCCTTCGAGCTCCTTGTCAGGAGAAAACAGCTCATAGCCGAGGCGCACCAGTACAACCCTGCGAGTCCTTCCTATGAAGGTGCGGAACATTACATGGGCAGCCGCTTGAAGGCGGGGGGTGCGGTCATCGTCCCCTCTTTAACTGATCACGTAGCTAAACAGCTACAAGCTGAGAGTCAGATCATGAAGGAGAGGAGGAAACTTGCTGAAGCCAAAGGCGGGGGGCGAGGACGTGGAAACCAGCCGTCGAAAGCGGCCCCTAAGGGCCTCAGGCGGCATCTGGGTCTGGGCAGTGAACAGTGCTGGGGGGATTAGCAGCCGACCCCTTGGCGTGTTTTGTGGCTGCAATTTTTCTGTGCATTCAGCAACATGGGCCGTGGTTGGGCGTCTAGGATTTTTCACAAGCCTGTGAACGATGACCATCGCAATCGGGATGTTTTTCCACTGCCTCTGCTGATTGAAGAGCAACAGATGCATAGCAATATCCGTCGGGGTACTCGTCGGAGAATTCAGGCCAAGCTGGCAATCAACAAGCGTGTCAACTTGGCTCTATCGGCCTTGAATTCAATGTACTTCGGGGAGAAGTATGGTGGGGCTACAGACTATGTTGATGAGCTTTCGAGGCTTCCCCTCATACAACGGGACTGCGTACAACATGTTCGCGATATGGTCAAACTTCTTGGTCCCCCTCCTCAATCTGCATGTTGCCAAGGAGCCTTTGCAGCGCTCCGGGCAGCCGGAAGCTCTTATCAATCACCAGAGCCCGGCGTTGGAGACGTGGTTCCTATGTCCATTGACCGGCTTTCTCTTCCCTCAGGGAAAGTTGCTGGCGTGAGCATGGTGGACCATCTTAAAGGTGCTGTTGGGGATGTCGTCCGGGATTTTGACTCTTTCATGCTGCAGGATGCTAGTGTTTGGACTGCTATGGAAGCTGAGGCTATCAAAATCAAACCTTGCAATGATCCTATGTTGCAAGATAGAAAGGGTTACCTGGGCTTTGTCAAACATCTATATCAATGCGGGGTGCTTTCCTTTACTGATGCTTGTAGAGGTAGAGTTGGTGCGTTTTCCGTCTCGAAGAAATCAAAGGTTATCGATGGCAAGACTTTGGAAAGGCAGAGATTAGTACTCGACTGTAGATCTGTGAACTTGCTTTTCAAGGAACCTCCACACACTGAGCTTGGTTCTCTCTCAAGTGTTGCTGATTCAGTGATTCCCCCTGATTCGGATTTTTATGTGGCGACCTCTGATATTTGGGATTGCTTCTATGCGTGTGACTGCCCAGATGGTTTGGAGCAACACTTCTGCCTATGCCATGATCTCTCCCGTGAAGAGGTTATGCAGGTGACAGATGGGGCGTGGGATGGCAATTTGGATGGTTCACTTTGGTGGTCTCCATGCTTTAAAGTCCTTCCCATGGGTTTTAACTGGAGCTTTTACTTGGTCCAGGTGTTGCGTGAGCAAGCGGCAATCGATGCACTGGGGGTTGATAGGACAGAGGTGTTTTTGGATGGACATCCTTCTCCTAGTCTGCGTGAGAACGGAGTATACGCTATGCCGTATTGTGACAATGTACATGTCATGTCCCTTTCTTCCAGCATGTGTTAGTCCGGCAAGGATGCTGTGTGTCGCAAGCTGGAGTCGATGGGCTTCGTGTTGCGTGAGCATACTTCGGCTTCTTCTATCACACAGACGTTGGGGGGTATCATTGATGGGCAGGCAGGCTTGGTGCGATGTTCGGAGCAGCGTGTTTGGTCTCTTATCATGGCTTTCGAGTATGTATTGGATCACAGGGTTTCGGTGGAGCTCATACAGCGATTATTGGGGCATGCTTTGGTGGTTTGCGCTCTTAATAGGTGTGGGATGCCAATCTTCCGGAGACTCTATGATTTTATACAAGCAGGAGGGCCTTCTCGTAGACTGAATCGTTCAGAGCAGCATGAGTGTCGGATATTTATTGGTATACTTCCTTTGCTTGTGGCAAGTATGCGGAGGCAGTGGTCAGATACAGTTACAGCCACCGATGCTTCTCCTGTAGGCTGGGGCATCTGCGAACAGAAGTGCGATCCTCTTGACATTGAGCAGATCGGTCGCTGGCATGAGCGATGGCGCTTCAAGAGGCTTGATGTTTTGGAATGGAAGCCAAGGGAAAGGGCACTCAGACGTAACGCATTCACAGATTTATCTACAGTTGGAGTCGCAAGGGAGATGAGTGATGACATGGGGGATTATGTTGCAGACGAAAATTTTCTTGAAGTTCCTTTGGCAATTTTGGATCCTTCTCTTTGGTCAACGGTTGGCATGGGACAATGGAATGATACCAGTGAACATATTACTCTTAAAGAAGCTCGGTCTCTCTTGTTGGCTGTTAGGAGGTTGAGTAGATCTTCAGTGCGCCGCAACAAGAAACACTTGATTTTGGTTGACAACATGGCTTTGGCTTTCTCTTTAGCAAAGGGGCGTTCAGCAAAGTATTCTTTACTACGGGTATTGCAGCAAATTGGCTCAGTATGCTTGGCGTGTTCACTTACTCTTAGGGGGCGGTGGATTCCATCTGAGTACAACATTGCAGATGGGCCCAGCAGGGGCCAGATCAAGCCGGGTGCTTACGTCAAAGATTGCGTCCGGACCTCTGATCCAGAAGCAGCCCAAAAGAGTGATTTCAACTCCGGTGAAGAAAGTGAAAGCTTCGAGTCAATCCTTGAAGGGTCAGCCTTTGGTCAAGGGCATGAAGAAGAAGAGCAACCATGTCAAGGGTGCCGACAGGAACCTCAAGTCGGTTAAAGCAGTGCAGCATTTCCCACCTCCAGTCCGGAGGACAATCCAGAAGATGAAGGGTCTGGCATTGGAGGAGGTCGGAAAAAGAGCAGCTTCCAGCAAAATGACTGTCCTGGAAATGCGAAGTGTCAGCTCAGAGGTCAGGGTGCAGTACCAAGGATACCTAGAGAGGTTCATGGACTTCTGTTCGGGCAACGGATTTCGGGGACAGCTGGATGTGGCCCTCAAAGGGTGGAGGAAGGTCACACCTCCATCCAGCCGCTTGCCCCTTCCAAGACTGGCCATGTATGGCATAGCAATGATCCTGTATGCGCAGGGCAAGCCTATGATGAGCCTGAAGGTGCTCTCGGATTTTTACTTGTATCTTCGACCAGGAGAAGGGCTGGGCATTCGAAAGCGAAATGTGATAGCGCCAGTTCGATCTGCAGGGAAACAGTTCCAGTGGGTTCATGTAGTGATTCGAGATTACGAGGGCCGCAAACCCGACAAGGTGGGGGTCTACGACAACAGTTTGCCGTTGGACCTTCCCCACACAGTGTGGATCGGTCAATCGTTGCTCAAGAGGGCAAAGGCCTTGAATGCTGCAGACGACAAAGTTTTTCAGTTCGAGATGGAAGAGTTTCGGACCATGTTCACAAAGCCAGGGGAGATGTTGAGTCTACCGCAGATTCACCCTTATCAACTCCGTCACGGGGGAGCCTCGGGGGAGCTGACCTCAAAGACACGGGAGTTCTCGCAAGTGAAGGCGAGGGGACGTTGGTTGACAGATCAATCGGTCAGGCGGTATGCAAAAGTGGGCAGAGTGCAAGACCTGCTCAACAAGATGTCGGACTCACAGACTCGTTACTGCCAATGGTCAGAGAAGAGCATCGAAAAAGTGTTCAACGGACAGGTGAAAGCTCGCGCAGTTCAGAGCTTTTGAAGTGGCCAGATCTTTTCACCATGCATGATAGACCTAGGCGTTTTTGCCTTGAACTTTTCGCTGGTACCGCAAGAGTTTCACAAGCTGTGCGCGATTTGGGTATACCAATTTTTCCGATTGATATTTGCTTGTTTCCTTCACATAACGTATTGCACTCTGATATTGCTTCTGGAATTTTCAACTTTATTCGTCAGGGACGGGTGCTGTTGATCTGGTTGGGTATGCCATGCGCCACATTTTCTCGGGCTCGTCGATATGATGGCGTGGGTCCACCCCCACTTCGGTCGTCAGAGTTTATTTGGGGATTGCGCAATTTGCGACTGCATGATTACAAGAAACTGGTCGATGGCAACCAACTTTTTCGGTTTACAATGAAGGTGTTGCAATTATGTGAGGAGCTTCGCATACCATATATTTTGGAAAACCCTTATACTAGCATGGCTTGGGAAATGCCTCCAATGGTCGACTTCATGGTACAGTATAGTCCTTCAATATGTCTTCTGGATTTTTGCATGTATGGTGAGATTTGGAAGAAGCCTAACAAACTGCTTTACAAATACATTGATATCTCCACCCTTTCATGGCGATGTTCGGGTACCCGCATGAAATGTTCTCGATCCAAACGGCCACACCGTGCCTTGACAGGCACCGACAGCAACGGGGTCTTTTGGACACTCCGAGCACAGCCTTATCCCTGGCTTCTGGTTCGTCGATTTGCTGAACTCGTGGCCGGGGCACTGCGTGGTACTGCGCGGTGATGGGATGGTGATGCAATGAGATGAACGGCAACTAAGGCATCTTCGATTTCACCTTTGGCTTGAAATAAGCCAGGACTCCACTCGAGCCTTGAACCTGAAACCTTCTAGGTCAACATGACCCATCTCTGGCCAGGAAAAGCGCTGCAAGTGTCCGGAAGTCATTCATACTACTTGTAGTGCCTTGACGCGGGGACACCAGCTAGCTTGGGATGGTGGCCGTCTTACCGCTCAAGACTGCAACAGGTCCTCCTCCACCCCGCCATCCTCCACTTGGATGGTGATGCAATGAGATGAACGGCAACCAAGGCATCTTCGATTTCACCTTTTGCTTGAAATAAGCCAGGACTCCACTCGAGCCTTGAACCTGAAACCTTCTGGGTCAACATGACCCATCTCTGGCCAGGAAAAGCGCTGCAAGTGTCCGGAAGTCATATATATGCACATGCATACAATAGCTGCATGTGTGCGGGCGTGAGTCCCCAGGCAAGTGCATATCCAAGCAAAGCATGTAGACATAATGCGTGGGTGATGTTGTGAACATATACACAAAAAGGTAAGGGAAAGTAGATATGGGGGCAAGAAAGATGCAAGTGGAAAAAATAGACACAAAGGCCTTAAAGGGGAAAACATGTCACGAGAAACGATGCGACGACTGTAGCATTGCAGACTTCGTCAAGTGTGATGTTGTTTGACAGGTATATATCACGTATCATGTGAGGTTGTTGTAAATGCTGGTGCCTCATCACGCCCAAGAATTTGCTGCGCCAAAAGTTCGGCAGATTCGAAGCACTCCTTGAGATCGATCAACTGGTCTGCGAAATCAAACCCCTGACACCAAAGTCCCCCCCTTAAGGTCTTCCTTCAGGCGCTGGAGGAAGGCCCCATTAGCGATCGGGATGTAAAACTTTGTAAATCCCTTATTTATTTTGAGATTCTTTACATTTGAGCATCCGTGTCGGTCGCGTGCTGAATGAGACATTTTGGCGTTGAGAATGGAAAGGGGAATGTTGTGAATCGCATGAGATGGAGCAATGCCAGGTACACAGAACACATGAGAAGAGGTAGACCGACGGGCTTGATAGACTGATATGTAGATTGACCAACTGGCAACTACACGTACACAATGCATTAGAAGATAAGGTGGAGATGGATAAAGTGCTTAGATAAACACACAGGTTGGTGGACGAAGTACTGATGTATCTTTGATCAACAGGTAGATGGATGGAAAAGTGAACAAAACAATTCGATAAATTTTGACTACGCAGCTGAACATGTAGGCTGGTTTCGCAAATTGGAAATAGATTATCTGCACACAAAGACGCAGGCACATCAAAATGTATACATATATTGTTGCAATGATTTCAATTTCAGAGATCCCACCCGATGATAAACTGCACTTACAGTAAGATTCCACCATACTTGCTACTTGTGTTGGTTTACCAACTGACAGACCCATGATGGGCATACAAATGCTTCTACTTACTTCTACTATATTCATCATAATCACAAATACTCATACTATTCTTGACGTATACGTGTATGTGTCTTTAACAATTGGTGCACATATATGGTTTCTCACCTTAAGTTCAACCGGTTTGTAACGTTGTTCCTTCACAATTTTTTCTAAGGAAACATGTATTTCCTTTTTCTATTGTACTTTATTCTTATTCTCTCTTATTACTATTGTTCTTATTCTTAGCATTCCTATTTTCAGTCATATTATTGCATTTTTTTAAATCTTCATTCAATTCCAGCCACTCAAACTTAGAATGCGCTGAGGCACGGTGAAGGTGTCTTTACGAACCAGAGAGGTGAGAAGAAAAGCGGGGAATGGGTGCACGGGAAGCGACAAGCATAAGGCTGGCCAGAGAAAACACTCTTTGAGTAGTAAAGAGTAGTAAACTACCAGAGTAGTATCAAAGATAAACTACAAGAGTAGTAAAGTTTTTCAAAGGACCATTGAAACTACTGTTTGTAAACTCTGTTGTCAGAAATCTTGTACTGCTTTACTACGTGGTGTCAAAAGGACCATAAAGCAAATTATCATTTTTGTTTTGTACTCAGTTCAACCACTTCAAAGATGCCGCCCATTTGCATATGAAATCTTGTTTCTGCAATGGCCTGCGTTGCACGTGTCCCAACTTCGCGGCAAACCGCGATCAACATCACTTCGCTTAGCAAGTGGCGGATGCACCCCAAAGTGGGCTGTGCCGTTGCCGATACAGACATTTCACCGCGAGAGCAAACAGGATCCAGTCATTGACGGCGCGCGAGCATTGGGGAGCTCCTGATCCTTGTTCAACATCCATTCGCTTGTTGAGACCCGAGAGCATAAATTTTCTGTCAGGATTGAATAGACATCCGGGCTATCAGCAGCATTTTCTATGCGGCCTACTAGAATTACTCAAAAGGGACGCAAATTGCCAACAAAACAAGGTAGCTTATGGTAGCTTATATGCTGCAAAAACATCAAGACATGAGTCGAGTCAATGCTGGCAGCCAATGGGGATCCCTGCCAGCGGACACAGGGCTGACATGGATTAGTGCGACGTGCAAGGAACTTCAATGTTGACATCCTATTTCATCAATTTGGATTGTCAGAACTCACAGAATTCTGCGTGGATCCCGTGCAGGGTTGTTTTTCTGATTAGAGAGCAAGGGCTGGGAGCATTTCTAGGATGTTGATCGTGTTGCGAATGTGTTGCGTTGAAGTGTTTCTTTCAATTTCTGGCCCAAGTCTTTGGTATCAGAAAAAGGAGGAGTGACAAGCCATGGAATCACTTGTGCCAGACAGGCAGAAATTGCGAAGTCTGGTGAGAGCGGGGTTGGGAACGGTTACGGTTTGCGAGGGTTGCTACGGTGTTTTTGTTTGTCTTATGTCGGCGATTTCCGATCTCGAGCAACTCATGTGGTCCGCGGGTTCCTCTCTCTTCTTACAGTGGCGTTTGTCTCTCTCTCTCTCTCTCCCCCATTCTCTTCCTCTCTCTCTTCTACTCTGTATTCGATTCTCTATTCTAAATATTCTATATATATTTCTCTAAATATTATATATATATATTCTCTATTGAGATTCTCTTCTATATATATTATTCTCTTTCTCTTCTCTCCCTCTCCCTCTTCCCAAAGCTCTCAGAGGTTGCCAGGTGATCAAGGTTTGAAGGTTTCAGCGCGACCAGTCAGATTCCCTTTTTCGCAGACCGTTTCTGGGGACGGCTTGCAAGCACCGTCAAGGTTTCCTATTGACAGTGCAGGTTTCCGAGGAGCACAGTTTAAAGGAAAGGTTCCTCGGTTCTCCTTTCCATTCCTTGTTTCATCTTGTTTCCATTCCTTGGTGAATTCTGTGTAGCTAAGTTTAGGGGAAGTTCTTCGGCTTCTGGTTTTCATCACTGATCTTTCAGCGGAGCTACAGGGACAAGCAGAGTGCTAAACCTGTGTTCTGAAATTCTAACGTTCTTCCAAAGCATGAAATCTGAAGGCTCTTCCAAAGTGCCAGTGACCCCCAAAGATATGGACTCCTTGGGACCCTTCTCCTACGGACGCCTACGGACTCCGACGGACGCAGTGAAAGGTGCTGCTCAGGCATGCTCTCCCATGGCCTCCCCTCGGGTTGGGTTCATCCCATGCGTGCCACGACTGCTGTGGTTCGAGCTTCGGAATTGCGGGATGTTATCATGAGGTCCTCCATGAGGTTTGAAGTTTTAAAATGTTTTAGGTCTTCCAACTGTCATCTGATAGAAATTGTTACGTTTTAAAGATAATTAACTGTTATCATTTGTTATCTAGGTTTTTATTACATTCTGTCTCTGAGCACAGCCCTAGAAATTTGGTCACCAGATTCTACCCTGGCCAGGCGCCAACGGCAGCGGGAATTTGAGTTGAAGGCCTTGGTGCGGTGCCAACATGTTGGTTTCAAAATCTTTCAAGTGATCAAATTTAAGTTAGATTTTCATCAAACTTATTAGTTTTGTATTTTTACTTCAGTTTCATTTATTCAATTTATGTTTGTTTACTTCAGTTTTCATCATGTTGCCCTTTAAGTGCCATTTTAGCATCTCCCTTTGGGGCTCAGCGGTGCTTGGTGAAGTGGTAAGGGTTCAACACTTGCAATTGTGTCTTTGCGACTATGACCCGATCTTTACACAGTGACCTTGTTGATCGAAGATAGGTCCTGCATCTTACAGACATGAAACACAAACACATGACAGACACACGTGACACACGAAGATGACGCACAAAGATGAAGCACGAAGATGACGCACGAAGATGACGCACGAAGATGACGCACGAAGATGACGAAGATGACACACGAAGATGACACTGTACGCAGGACACTTTACTGGAGTGTTCACTGTGCCCTGAGTTCCCGCATTGAAACTTCTCCAGGATACGTAGCAGCTGCGTAGCTCCTATGGGCTTGGCACCCAATGAGTCCTGTAGTACCTGCAGCTGAAGCAGTCCATATTCAGTTGTACTCATTCCGTATTCATAGTAGACTCATCTAGTCATTCAGTGATTCATAGTCATTCGAGTTTATGTTAAGTCAGAGCAGACTCAGGGTAGACGCGGGATAGACTCAGTAAACAGCCTTCCGAAACAGTGAGCCACGAGAGATACTGCGGAACCTGGTTGCACGTTTTGGTTCCGCTGAGGTCAGGATATGCGGCATGCCGCACTGGTCGCGGAATGATTTGTGGCAGACTGTCACTCGAAATGCTTCGGGTTTTCCCCGACCCTGTGGAAAGTGGACCGGTGGCAGAAGAGAAAAGTCACAACCGAAGAACTTTGAGTGATTGAAGTCGTCTTTTTGCGAGAGTTCCCTGTCGCTACAAACTGCATAGAGGTCACTGGTGACGTTCTTTGCTGCTTGGGGACTGTGGTCAGCTCCTCATCGAATCAACATGCTCAAAGCATGAATGTTCATTGCCTTTCTGAATCATTGATTCTTTCAAATCAGGCACGCTTAAGCAGATGAAGAAAGAATCATTTGATATCTTGACCTCCAATCTTGACCTCCAAGCAGATCAAGCATGCCTTCTGAATCTATTGAGCATGATTTCGCCATTCCTTGAAACCTATCAATTTTTCCGCGGCGCAGCGTTTTCAAAGTCCCACTGTCTACGGTCAGGATATGCGGCACGCCACACTGGTCGCGCAATGATTTGTGGCAGACTGTCACTCGAAATGCTTCGGGTTTTCCCCGACCCTGTGGAAAGTAGACCGGTGGCAGAAGAGAAAAGTCACAACCGAAGAACTTTGAGTGATTGAAGTCGTCTCTTTGCGCGAGTTCCCTGTCGCTACAAACTGCATAGAGGTCACTGGTGACGTTCTTTGCTGCTTGGGGACTGTGGTCAGCTCCTCATCGAATCAACATGCTCAAAGCATGAATCTTCCAGCACCGCCGAAGTGCCCTCCATTAAGTGACCATTCATCATGTTGGTAAGTGCCCTCCATTGAAGGGGTCTTAAGATTCCAAAGGTAGAACCCTCTCAACCTATCCAAATATCAACCAACAGCCCACTCCCTGGGCTGCCCATGCGCTTCGTTGGAGCTCTTGTTCGCACCATCGGCCAATCAGTGGTTCTGCTGGCATGTGTTGCAGCTTTGCCAGGTGTGCCTAAAACAGCACCAGTGTACATACTATAGCCCGTTTGTTTGTTGGGAAAGACGATCATTTGAGCTATCATACTATGGTGACTTGTCCTGGCAACAAGAGTCCTCAGCTGCCCAAACTACTCGGCTGTCTTAGCCAGCGACAGCAAACAAAAGCTGCATATCGCTTGAGAACTTGTCGACCTAAACGCCTGGGGTGAGACAAAACAGCTAGCTTCTTAACTTTGCCAACGGCATCCTCATCATTGTAGCAACTTAGGTGTAAAGGTGACGCCCTGGGAGCCAAATCCAGGACAAGGTGATCCAACCTCGGTGACAACACATGGCCAACAGGACAAGGCATCACTACCATGATCGACAAATCTCACAGAATTAGGACAAAGGAGCTTGTGGTACTTTGGTCGGATTTTCCAAAGTGCTTTTCCTTCTTCTAGGGCTTTCATTGCCAACCCTTGGCATACAAACCACTCAAGCACAAAATTATATCCATGCAGCACACCGCTCACAGCACGGCCACATGACAATGACATCACACCAAATCCCAATGAATCCCAGGTTCAGGAGTGAGCTGAATGAAACAAGTACGTCGATTGTTGCAGTTTGTTCACGTTGGCATCAGTCAAATGTATCGCTGTTGGATTCAGGCTCTTTGACATTGCATTCCTCATGTCCACCAGGTTGACAAACACGGCTGCTCTCATCCTGAGTTGAAACTTGCAGAGGAACAAACATGTAAGCACAACCCTGTAGCAGCTGTAGCAAAACATCAAAGCGCCCAGCCACCAGTACAACACACTCAAGCGCCAAGCGACTGGGTGCGTTCACATCCAGGATTAACCTCCGCCAATGATACCGTGATGCCCTTCAAGAAGCGAGCAAGCACCACTGCTTCCTAATCTTCAGGTAATTTCAGTCCACATGTGCACAGGTCCACATACATACGCAGAAAACGCCTAGGCGCTAAATGTGACGAATAATTCAACAAGCCAAGTTGCAGACCCATTGAAATGCTTTTGCGCAAAGGTTGGGTACGACTTGGACCCTCCAGGATATAAATGTTTCCTTAGGCAAGACGCAGGCCAACCCCCACACCATGCAGACGGAAACAACAACAACAGCAACAACACCACCACCACCACCAACAACAACAACAACAACAACAACAACAACAACAACAACAACAACAAGAGCAAAAGCAAAAGCAACGAGCACAGCTACAGCCCCCCAAGCACCAACTTGCAACAATAACACCACAACAGCAACACCACAAGTAGCGAAAACTGAAAACATCAAGTGATGACTTCTGGCGTTGGACTAAGGCTACTGAAAACCAACACACACGCGGACACATGCGTGAGTTTGCGTACATACACGTGCCCTTGGACTATGTTCATCAACAAAGTCATTACATTGGCAAGCGCACACACACACACGCACACACACATGTTGCAAATATATGCAGATCGATATTGTTATACGATACTGTATGATAATATACTAAAATAATCAATGTATAACATAAAATGATTCAGTCTCATTCAGTCCAAAATGGACTGAAGAAGCACATCACCTACACGACAACAACAAAAACAAAAACAAACAATCATCACAGAAATCAACAACCAACAATCAGCAACCAACAACCAACAGTCAACAACCAACAAGAACAACGACAACCCACATCTTGGCTCAATTTTGCAGACCAGGTTCAAGGAAAACAGTTGTCCCCGATTTCCTAGATTTCGCACACAGGCAGAACAAGTTATGCTCAAGTTCAGGCAAGTCAGGACGCTCTCAGTGCTGACATGGTACTCACACGGTGCTGCTTGCACAATGCTGTGAACTGGACGAATGCAAGGCACACATTATTTGTGAAAGAATCACCTCAAAAAATATCGAACCACTCAAAGTCAACAAGGAACCGATGCAGCACACTCAGGCACCACTGTGAGGTCCACGACGTGTAACCAATCCAGACTCAAAACAAATATCGCCCATCCAGGGAGACGTATCCAGCTTTGGTCTTGGCAGGCGGTGGTGATAAAGGAGTAGGTATCCATGAGAGTTGCTCTATGGGGAGCTCCTGGTCCGTATGTGCTGTATAGTAGAGGTCCACTCTGCGAGGCCCGACAGAAAAAGCAACACTGTTGTGAAACTGCCTCCACTGTCATTGCATACGCCTGTTGTAAATACTTCTCATCTTCTTTGTGCATGAACAGTACCCCCCGATAGGGACCAGCGATTTGACCACTTCTCCCTTTAGAGTGACGATCGAACGGCTCATTGTAGGGATTCATGTCAAGGTAATGGCCAAACTGAAGTTCAAGCAGCGACCATGTCAGCCATTGATCTAATGTTTTCACTGTCTCCGAGGTTGCTTTGGCATTGTCTAAGCAGTACTTTTGTGTCCCATAGGTTGCCCGATGTCACAGCAAAGCCCATCGTAGTCACCAGGAAAGACCGACGTCGGTGGGCGTCGGCATCGTCCCCATGGATGACCAGTGGTACAATGTAATCCAAATTGGTTGCCTTCGAAGGATTGAACCAACATTTTAAAGTAGGGTTAAATTTTGTGGAAGGAAAACTTGACAACCATGACAACCAGACCCTGGTAATCCCTGCTCCCTAACACCAGCACATAAAGATTGCCAAGCCAGCTGTAAGATACTGGATCGCTCAAGACTGGATGGTTCTGAAACCATGCGGGATCAGCAAAATGCTGCCAGAATGTTTGCAACGCCTCATTGGCACATAGGAACCGCATAGGAACGAAAACCACACAAACAGACCACATCCAACACAACACACACACACATGCATACAATATGGTGTGATGAATGCAGACCAGGCACACCATCTGGGCCCAAAAAACGAGACTTGAAGAGGTTGAAGTCGTAGTTGTATATAGCCCCGAATCTGCATTAAACCCAAGGGCAAAAAAATTACAACAATTCTTTACAAGAACCTTTCGCTCGCCAATGACCTTTGATTTACTTGAGGCTAGGAGCACATCCGATGGAAGAAAGATGTCCCAGGTTCCAATGAAGTGAGGAGGGTCCCTGCTTGGATCACATAGCACCACATCCACCCTCAGCAAGGATTGGTAAAACACAGTTGGCAAAACTGCACTTACTTGTACTCATGGATCATATCTTGGCTCTGCAAAAGAACACATGTACTATGCCAGGAAACTGTGTAGGTTTCGGAAGCATACGTCGCCATTTCTGTTTTGATAGCCATCGCCAAAACTTTGTGGGCCAATGCTTTTTGCTTTCCTCATCATCATCATCATCATCATCATCATCATCATCATCATCATCGTCACCAATGTTGACCAGGTCACGTAGATTCTTCCTAGACAAGATGATGTTGTGTTCAAAACGGCTGGCTTACAATGAATGTAATGATCCCAAAAAGAACCTGGAAGCACAACACCTTAGATCTATGAATGGTGAGTTGCGGCAGCAGTGTTGCTGGGAATCTCTTGCTTGCGGATGATCTTGAGGAGCTGGACAGTAGTAGTCACACTGACCTGTGACTGGATGGGTAAAGTACCAACAAAAGTACAGGCTTTGTTCTTTGGCAATGAATCACTTTCAAGTCAAGACACATTGCGGGTAAGCTCTAAAAATTCTTCCACCAAATCCATGGCAACCCATGGCCAAACACCACTCTCAGCATTACCAATTCTGGATTCGAAATTGTTTGCCAGTTTATGTTTTGTAGCTGGATCCCTTCTATCTCTGGAACAAGTGGTTGGTTGGGATCTTTGTCACATCATGTTACAACATACTGTAAAATGTTGAGTGAAGAAAAACTTTCTTGGAAAGAAACATCCATTACGGAAGTTGGGCACCATGATCAGCAATTCGAATACACTCCCACGATCTGAGCCAGCTATACCAAGAGCACTTGGCACAGAGTTGTAACAGGAGAGAATTGTTTGTTATATGGATCGAGCACGACTGTCTTGTGAAGGCAGCTATATACATGATGTGCATTGACACGCCCTTTCTAATCTTGTCCCCCGATGTGATCAAGCAGTGGTGACTGACGCTGGGCAATCACCACAGCAACCACTGGCCAGGTCCTTGGAATTTGTCAAAAGCGCAAAGTATGGGTGCCCAATCTGGCAGCCTCCATGTGGGTTCCATGGCGCCCCCAGGAATTCAAAGAAACAGCTGAACAGTTTCTAAAACATACAATACTGGGAACACATCATCTAAGTTCTAACCATGTGAGATCCAAAGTGGGCACCATCCCATATGCATCAATCCCCAATAGATGACATCAGATCAGTGAACTTTGCACAACAGTTTGTCGATATGAACTTGGTAGCAACCATGAAGCGATATCAAAAGCAGATTCAGGACTAAGTTCAATCATCAAGACCACCATCATCATCATCATCATCATCATCATCATCATCATCATCATCATCATCGTCATCCATCATACCGTCATCTGGTTCCGCTAGAGCTTCTTGTTTGGCTCTCTTTGCGGGGCCTTTGGCTCCCTTGATACGACGCTTTGCGTCTTTGACATCGGCTTCGATATCCTTCAAACCTTCCTTTACCTCATCCATGAAATTATACACATCTTCCGCAGACACTGACGATGCTGGCTGCGCCATGTAGTTGTCCACTTCGGTTTGGATGGTGGCAAGCTTAGGCTCATGCTTCTCCAAGCTCTTCACCTCGTCTAACCAAGGTGATGTACCTATCCCATGTGATGAATTGGAACCTTTCAATAGGAACAACAAACAGGGACAGTTTTATGTTTCAGGGATCCTTTACTCCAAACAATTTTTCATCAAGGAACCAGTTCACTGCAGTGCCGGACTTCGTAGTCCTCGCTGTCATCCAAACACTTGGGGACATCAGTTACAAACCCAGCGATCCTCAGCCAACACCATGCAGATAGTATTCAGGAATTCTTCACTCACAAACATTGCGAATACAGTGTGCAATGGTTTCAATTGAAGATGAGAATCTTTTTACTCAAAGTTTTCAAATCCTTTGCGGCCTTTTGTTCAGGGGAGATCTCCTTGGGTGCTTTTTTCTTTGACTTGATCCTGTAAACAAATCCAACTCACAAACAAGAATCAACAGTTGAAACTCAACGCAAGCAAATTGGATTCAGTTGCAATAATTTCAACTCGCAAATTGGATTTGAGGTTTCAAGACACTGAACCAAGGCTCGTTCCCGTCAAGTCAAACTCAGGCTCCCCCATGGTCCCTTTCAGATGGCCACTGATTGCTTGGCAGCTGCATCTCGAACTCTTCCACTGATCTTACCCTCAGCTACAGCTGACATTCAAGTTAGAAGCAAACAAATTTTTACTTGACTCCCACATTCTAGCGTAGCAAGTAGGAGAGGCCATTCTGTCTCCAGTGATTTTGATGTACTCATGAATGATGATTCCACTCTTCGTTTATACCAATTGTTAAGCCATCAACTTAGTCAATATTTGTGTGTGGTTTCGCTGTGTTTCCTCCGATTTAAGGGAACGCAACCTGAATGATACCAACACCTGTTCAAAGAAAAGGTGCAATGGACTCTGTAGAGGTCCCCTGCATCTTCTCATCCATCACTTCACGAAGTACTTTGTACATGACTGCCTTTGGATTCGTCGGAGCCTGCAATGTGCAGCGATTGAGGCCTCTCAGAAGCCAACCAATCAGAAAGCAAACTGAAGTGAGGCCTGGCCTGCGGGTGTGGTGTCCCTTTTTGACCTGGCAGCAGATTAGCAACCCACCATACCTGTGACATGTTGGATTCCAATCAGGATCGCAATGCCTTCAATCAGGGACTTGATGAAGTCTTTTGCTTCCGCACTTTTGCCGTACGTTTTTTCAAGTTGTAGGAGCGTGACCTTAGATATCGAAATGGTTGCCCATTCGTTTCTGAACGACACATTGATTGTTGAAGGTGCTTAGTTTCATTCACCCTCACCAAGTCCAAAATGATTATAACATGTTGTAATCACAGTTGTGACCCAGGCCCCAAGGCACCCCTCAACTTGCGAGAAAAGGACAGTAACGTATCTGTCGGTCCTTTGTTCTGCGGCAAACTTGCGGTACTTCTCTTCGATGTCCATGTCGGCCAAATTGGAGTTCAGCAACCAGGCCTTCAACATGCCGAACCTGCCAGTTCGATCCCATTGGTAACTTATTCTGGTGGATTTGGACCCCTATTTGGTGGCATCCTGGTCAGGTCTATTGAATGGCCTTGGAATGTTGAGTCTCTGGGGGATTTGGAACCCTATTTGGTCACGAGGCGAAAGGCAGGTACCCAACCCCACCTCTCTGCATCGGAGCACGTAGCATACTTTGCACTGCCGGATTTGCATCGGCGACAGCACGCCTCAGAGCAGCTGCCTTTTGCGTTCAGCTGCATCCATATCTGCCGGCTTAGTCATTAGGGAGATTTGTTCACGTTGCTGCGCAGTGGGCTGGCGCAATCGCGCAACCTTGTTGGCTTCGGGCTTCTCCTGGAACAAGTTTCAGTGTACCATAGGACATGGTTCCCCCAGAAAATGATATATGTTTTTTACCCTAATGTTCTCTCCCCATCTCACCAACCATATTCATCAGCCATGGGGGACACCACAAGATCTCACATGTAGTCAACATGCCAACCACCTCACCTCCGACGCAGATGGTGCAGAATCAGTAGAATAACTCAATCTACGTGGTGTTGGCGTAGGGCTGCTGAAGATGTCAAAGGTTGATATGGTTTGAAGTCGTCCACATCCAGTGTCCTGAGAGCAAGTTTGAATAAAATGGAAACAAAAAAACATGAGAGCGAGTGTTCATTCTTTAGCCAAAAACAGTGAAGTACCTTGGAATCAAATCATTAGATTCAAGCTTTTTTGGTTGTAACAAATCGGAACCGATATCACCTGCATCACTGTCCTGTTTGGCTTTCTTGTTAGGCTGTTCGCTTTCCTCCTGGTTGAGTCTCTTCTGGCTGTCAAGAAGCTGGCTGTCTCTAGGCTTTTTGTCAACTGCCCCGTCAGCCTCATCTTCTGCTTTCCTTTCTTCTGTGTCTCCTCGTTTTTCTTGGCCTCTGCGCTACTCTTTGCAGCCTCCTTCTCCTGAACTTTCTCGCCTTCTTTCTTTGACTCTTTGCTGCCCCTTGCAGCCTCCTTCTCCTGAACCTTCTCGCCTTCCTTCTGTGACTCTTTGCCGCCCTTTGCAGCCTTCTTCTCCTGAGTCTTCGTCTTGCCATCTTGGTTGGTCTTTGGTGCAGCGTTATCATTTGTCTTCTTTTCATCGTCCTTCTTGGACTCTTTGCTGCCCTTTGCAGCTTTCTTCTCCTCAGTCTTTTGCTCGTGCACCTTCTTGCATTCTGCTTGGTCTGTTTCAGGCACAGTTGCCGCCTTTGGGATGTTGCTGCTCTGTGCTGGTTCCTTGTTCTCTGGTTGATTGCCTTCTTGGCTTTCTGCTCAGCTTCACTCCTCATAGTCTTGGACAGACACATCAAGTCAGCCTTGGCAGCTGTTCCAGCTTCTTTTGATTCTTTTGCTTTCATTGCAGCAGCCTGATGGGTAGGACTGGCATCCATGACACGCCCCATGGTTGACATGGTTGAGATTATGTTTATATCATTTATAATCTTTAAAAAGATGCCATCAAACCAATAACTGGTAGCTAAAACAATATTGGACAGAACCCTGGCCTTGGTTAAAGCCATCGCAGGACTTCTACAAATGGATCAATGGAATGCCTTTAGAGCCAGATGCTAGCATAGTTCGATAAGATCCAAAAAATACCCAAAACACCACTTTTGGGGGTATCTAGTGACACGCAAATGACACGCTTCCAACATGGGCACTTAGCTAAGTGCCCTCCAATGGAGGGCACTTAGAGATAAGTCCCCTCCAATGAGAGGCACTTATGTCCACCCGACACGCAGGTTACACGCAATGACACGCAGCTTTGATCTGTGCGAGGTCCAAAGAGCTCACTTCGAAACATAACTGGCAGGGAAGCCTGCCATGGATTCGGAATTGGCAGAATTGGGCCACGTGTGACACATTTGCTGACATACCCCATTTGTTGTGGCCCAAAAGTAATTTAGTAGCCTGGAGCCATCCATTGGGGTTGCCATAATGATCAACACATTGCATGGTCCCCATATGGGTGTTGTTGTGTACTAGGTCACCCCAGAATGGTTCCACTGAACGAGCTACAAATACCCCGAAGTCACTGTTGCTCACACACAGGTTCGCATAACTCATGTTTAACCCTCACGTCCCAGCTGAGACAAATTTGCACCATTGGCTGTCAACTTGCGTAGAGACTCGTCCAAGGCATCAATCCATCGTTGGTCACATTCACAGTCAGAGCAAATGCAGTTCAACCTCTGCATTTCTGACCTGAGTTGTTGTGATTGTTTGGCCTAGATGGAACCTGCCAATTGGATCCAATTGACACATGCATAAAACATTCTGAAAATAAGCCCCAGACTTATTCAACCACTCGGACAGACAATTCATCCAGCAGGAAAGGCACAGTTTGTAATGCCCGATCACAAATAGGTTATAGTACTTTGAGACTGGCATCAGGTCTCTTGACTATACAAGACCTTTTTCCACCGAGGGACTTAGACTTCAAGAGCAGGAATGGCTATAAGATCAGAACAACCACAAAGGAACTGGTAAAAGGATCCAAAGGCTCTACATGAGGGTCGGTATAAGCATACCAACATCAATGAATGAGGATTGCTGTTCACCCCTCAGTTCGAACAAGAGGACCCTGGAACAACACATCGCATGCATTTGGACACTCCACGCTCAGCCAAATACTTTAGTTCAGACTTTTTTGGATTTCACATGTGCATGGTGAAGAGTATAGATTTGATCAGCAATGCATCACAGATCATATGCACACATGCACACACACACACACTCACAGTGAAGCTGTTTTTTAAACCTTCCCAGCAAGCAACCGAATTGGTGGAGACCTAGAGTTGCCGCCACCATGTACAAGCAATACCTTTGGTAAAGTCGTCCAATGCCCCAGTGTTGTCCTCACCCTCAACAAAGGGAATCTTCATGTCGCCAACACGAGTTCCCAACGTCGACATCAAACTTGCTACAGCAATGCCAAAGTCATAGGCATAAGCAGCCGAGCGAACCAAAGCTATCTTAATGCCAGCCTCAGTTGATCTAGCCAGTGCACCCATTCTGGTGGAAACAGGATCAGATCACTTCAAATGACTCCTTCCCACAACCAAGAAGCTACTTTTCGTTTTCCTGACTCATCCGTGGTGCGCTTTACGAGCTTCTCACCAGTCCTAGGAACACACCAATGCATTCAGTTTAGTGAAAATCCAATTCTATTGGCACCTGTATGTGTATTAGTTGTGGTTATGTTCAGCATCGATCATCATCCTTCAGTGCTTTTGCGCATATCCATGGTAAGAGTAGTACGAAAGTGGGTGAACATTCAGATCAACACAGTGCCATAGAAACATCGATCATAAAGGGTACAATCAACATTTCCTAGACATGGCTGACATGGCTGATAGATGTCCAAACATATAAAACCAGATTCCCCGATAACATTCTTGACTCTTGACCCTAAAGCCTCTTTGATGCAGCCAAGTCAACCGACCAGGTTGCAAAGACTTCGAACATATTGTTCAATACTTATAGGATGCCAAATGCATATTTGCAAAAGATCGGACAATACTTTGGGGACACTTCAGGATGCCCAACAGCATCATCAAACAATAGTTTGGGGACACATCAATGTTGAGACTTTGCCATGGATATTCTTTGAGCTTCACATCTCATATTTCTTCTAAAGTTATCCAAAGAAAATGAACCGTGTGACCAGCCAACACACACACACACACCGCTGAGGCCACAGAAGCCAACTTTGTCGAACAAGAATCTCTTTCAGGCGCAAGCGAAGTTGCTTGATGTCAAGTCGTTTGCGAAGATGGTGCAATAGCGGCAATGGTGCTCCGTAGCTGCCCATGGGGAACGCAACTCCCCTCAGTGCCCCGATGGTTTGGTGAGCTGGTACATGCACATCTTGACAACCCATTTCGAGCAGCTCTGTTGGTTTCACAGCAAGATCTGTCAGTGAGATTTCATATTACTTAGTTAGCCATCAAATTCATACCCATGGGAATGGAATAGAACCTCATAACATCCACCAGCTAGCTTGTATACAGCATTGTCCCATCCCTGATATGCGTGCAGCTTAGTAACCTTGCCTTACATGATGCCAGAAATTTCTGCACAGGTCCCCAATCGAACATCACCTGATTTGACCAGGAATGATTCCACTTTCTCTCCCCCCCCACACACACACACATGTAACTCCCACAAAGTATACATCAATCAAAACAAGCACATGTAGGGACCAAACACTTGTCATCGGCTGCTCTATCAAGAAGAAAACTCCTCGGTGATGAGCTATGTAGAGCCTTGGAACAACAGGTGTGAAGAGATTATGGGCAAATATATATAAATCATACATTATACATCAAAGCATGAGGAAAAAACAAGAAACAGATACAGCATCCGTAGTACAAAGATATTGGCAAGCTGAACAGCCTTTGAAGCACCGCCTGCTGGGTTGATCCAGGTGCGTCCTGTCGTGCCTCTGGACCTCAGGTACACGCCTGGGCAAACAGAAAAGGGTTGGGGCAGGTTGCCAACATAAGACATCTTACAGATGAGTCTCAGAAACACCCAGGTTGAACATGGCGGCGCCCAGAACATTAGTGATCCGGGGCGCATGTTCCAGACCTCGAATCAATGACCATGCGATCCGCATTGCACAATATGATTTGAAATGCATGTTTCAGTTCTGATTGTAAGCCCATGACCGCTGCTGCTAGTACCAGAAAACCACGACGAGTCAATACATTGTGGTTGCCAGAATATCGCACCTAAGTAAAGCTGAATTAGAGACACGTTTGGCCATGGCCACGGTTGACATTTAGTTATTTGGGAAAGCTGTTTGAAGCAAGCCACTTCGTATGATTGCCCTTTCTAGCCACTATCCTTCAGGGCCCTGCTCAGCTGTCCATCACCCGCACAAACTTCTACCTTAGGGACATGGGAGGTACCAGTGGTTTGAAATTTCAGGAGGTTAGCGAGTCCCATTGTTGATGATGTTCACAGTCTACATGCCAACAGTGCCAGGGTGCAAAATCCAAGGAAGCACGCTGAGGGGGCAATGGTATCTGCGATATCCATGACAGAATCGGTATCAGCAATTTTGGGTTCATGGTTGAAAAGCTCCGCGGGCACAAGAACCCTCTGACACTTGAGCCACAGGACCACCTACCACGATGGCTTCTGGTTTTATGGTTCAACAAGTGTTGAGAAGTATCCAACTTACAGCTGGAGTGATGACATGGCCAAACAGCTTCCTTTCTCACTGTCGAGATCACCAGGTCTGCAAAGCACCTGCTGGACCACGAATATTGGCAGCTTGGCAGCGCTTTTTCGATTGACCCAACCCCTTTCAGGTCGATTCCATCCCAGCAAAATGATCAAAATAATCGGGGAGCTTCCTTGCGTACTGCAGATCTCAAGTAGTCAGAACCCTGTGTACCTAATTTAAAAAAGAAGTGACATCACCAACAGCATATACCAATTCAAAAGGAAACCTGCAAAGCCAGCTCCAATGGAACCTAGCCATAGCCTACTCTTGAGGCGACAGTCTCCAAGATCGCTTTGGTTTTTCACCATGGAGTCAATTGATTGCTTAGTCCTGGAAAGTACAACAGTTTGGAAAACAAAGTTTCAAACATTTATCGTATCACCAAATTGGCGATCTGTCCAGCACCGTGAGTTGGTTTATATTTGGGTTTTAAACGCCACATGGCAGGCCATCATCATTGATCTTGTATACAATGGCCTGCTGCCCTGACCCACAAGCACACCACCAAAAAGGATATCAATAACTTGTTATAACTTGTTCTATATGAATAGTGTAATGTAATGACATGTTTGAACACAGAACATTGGTTCAATCTGCGTGGCCAGGGGTCTTTTTGGAAGGTTTGGATTTCTCACCTTTGGATGCGGCACCCAATTTCTTCATCGCGCCTACCTTATTTTCAGGGTCGCATCGAAACCCTGCTTCAACAGCTTTTGTTTGAGAACTGTACTCCCCTTGGGACCCAGACTTTGTAAAGGTCACCTTCACGCTTTCCTTTCATCCGTCGCCGGACATCAAACTGCACAGTGGAGAGAAGCTCATACTGAACATGGATGTTCCTTAGTTCTCCATGTGACATCAAACACGAAACAACTGCTCAACACACATGGTTCCTAAACAAATCGCACTTCCAGTCAACAGCGATGGAGAGAGAGAGAGAGAGAGAGTCAACCCGGATGAAGTAGAATGTGCTAATATTGGGTCATGATACGCACGTTGTTCTTTGCCTTTCTTTTGGTTTATGAGTGCAAGCTGTTGCGAGGGAGCAGGCACAGGGCCACCAGCTTTTGACAATGCCAACTGCTGAATCTTGTTGGTCAACCTGAAGGCCGACTAACTCAGGTCCTCGAATTTCTCAGAGCCCTTCGGTTCTTGTGCCAAGGATGGACAAGCTTTGAACACAAGTACATCAAATCACCATACCACACCTATGCACACACCTATTGCCCCCTTCGCACACCTCAATCCTTGGAGCCTTCAGTGTTGCACCAAAGCCCATGCTCACCAAACTGATGTCACCCAGCTTCCCTGAGGCCTTTTTGCGAGAGCTCCTCGAGGTAGCACTGGGTGGGTCAGTCTTGGTATCATCCTTGTGTGACATTCCTGCTTCCAAACCTCGGGGATATCAGAAAGAATTGGGCGATGAGAATTGTTATGTCATTAGCATTGCCAAAATAGTTTTGCGAGTGCACTCATTTGATTTGAAGAGACCCCCACTACTTAAGATGTTAAATACGATTCAGAAACAGCAAGCTACTTGTCAGAACACACCACAAGGGCGAAAGAACACAATCACCAAAACAACGTTGGAGCTTTGGTGCACCAACTAGGGCGCACCACTTGTCCCCTGTACAACCTGAAACAACCCACAACAGAAATGTCCAAGAAACAACTTGTTTTCCTTCGAAGACGACGATTGGGAATATCTTTAGGCGCTTCCTCCTTGCGCACATGCTCTATCACTTTTGGTTGCTTGAACATGTGCAGGCTACTCTATTTTTTTGCTTGAAGTCTGGCCACTTGATTTTCGTATGGCGAGGGAATGTTGGGATCCAGCATCGGGTATTGGTATTTTCTGCATGTTCGGCTCCATCTTTTCAAATTGTTTTTCGGAAACTGTTCTCTCACCCTGAAGCCCACCTCCTCCGGCTGAGTGTCTCCCGCTTCTTTGTTTTCCTCATGATCTTCACCTTCTTTGCCTTCACCTTCTTTGCTATCAGAGTCACTGTCACTGGTGGACGAGGAATTTGTTGAAGAGCTTGAAGAGCTTTCACTTTGATCATCCTTTTCGCATTCCTTCTCTCCTTCCTCATCCTCACTTTCCTTCATCTCTTCATCCTCGTCTTTGTCCTCAGGAGCATTCTCTTGGCCTTCTCGGTTGCAACACTCTTCCTCGTCCTCCTGGGGGTCTTGCTCAGCTTCATCTTCACTTCCCTTCTCACCTTCATCTGAACTTTCCTTCTCTCCTTCCTCATCCTCACTTTCCTTCATCTCTTCATCCTCCTCTTTGTCCTCAGGAGCATTCTCTTGGCCCTCTCGGTTGCAACACTCTTCCTCATCCTCCTGGGGGTCTTGCTCAGCTTCATCTTCACTTCCCTTCTCAACTTCATCTGAACTTTCCTTCTCTCCTTCCTCATCCTCACTTTCCTTCATCTCTTCATCCTCCTCTTTGTCCTCAGGAGCATTCTCTTGGCCCTCTCGGTTGCAACACTCTTCCTCATCCTCCTGGGGGTCTTGCTCAGCTTCATCTTCACTTCCCTTCTCAACTTCATCTGAACTTTCCTTCTCTCCTTCCTCATCCTCACTTTCCTTCATCTCTTCATCCTCCTCTTTGTCTTCAAAGACCAGGGTTCCTTGCGCTACCAGTCAAGCCCTTGACCATGGCTGCGAAGGAGTCAGGTGATCTATATCAAAGCCAAAGCGTTATGTTCGATGGCAGAGCCATCCATATGGCCAGATTGTGTTTATTTGCAATGGTCCCCTCAACAACGGATCAAATTTTATGTTTTTCCAATCTCACACCCAGTTCCATGTCATTCCACCTGAATGCAGGTGCTGGAAGACGCCTGCGGAGTGGCGGACCTGTGGTGTTCGGCAAAGGGTTCAAACATGTTCAAACCAACACATTCATGCATACATACATGCATATAAAATCAAGATATCTAAGTGCCCTCCATTGAAGGCTACTTCGTGGGTCCTGGATTGCCCTTCTGAATCATTGATTCTTTCAAATCAGGCACGCTTAAGCAGATGAAGAAAGAATCATTTGATATCTTGACCTCCAATCTTGACCTCCAAGCAGATCAAGCATGCCTTCTGAATCTATTGAGCATGATTTCGCCATTCCTTGAAACCTATCAATTTTTCCGCGGCGCAGTGTTTTTAAAGTCCCACTGTTTGCATCGTATCAGATTCTTCGGGTGAGGCTGTTTCTCGAATTTGAAAAAGTCTGAGATTCAGATCTAAAAAGGCCTAAATTTGAATTTGATACCCTCCTGCCGCCACCTGCCGGAATGACTCACGAGCCAAGGCTGAAATCGAATGTAAGTGTTTGATACGTGAATGTGGATATGGCTGGTTTTGTAATCGAATTTAATGCGACAAATCCTTCATCCATTTGCTCACCTTTCCAATCTCTTATCTCCGGATTCATCCTTTTTGGCAGGGAGTTCACCAGCGCCTTAAGCGTGGCCTCGTAATGACGGCCTTTCACATAGCAAACCACCGCAGGAGCACCCCACGCTGCTACGGCGATGGATGCTGGTGGAGTAAAAACTGATTCACTATAGGCCTGGTCTTCCAGGTCGCTACTGACATGCACCGGCCGCATCATCGAATGGGCGGCTGCCTGTACACACAAGCCATCACCATAACTCGACTCTCGGGCCATGGGAGCCAG
>VSDK01021496.1:50827-66135 GCA_009767595.1 Symbiodinium kawagutii
TCCTCACGCAGCTTTGAATGGTCCAAAGCCAAACCGGCCGAGAAACAGAGCGTCAAATGCCGGCACTTCAGCTGAGAAATGTCTGGACGTTCCTCTTTCGGGATCTTCTGTTCAGACATTTTTTTCAAAGCCCTTCCAGGTGTGTGCTCTTTAGCAAAGGCACGAGCATGAGAACGCTTCAATCGTTCCAGGTCCTTATCGCCGAAGCAGTAACCACATGTTTCCACTCGCAGCTGTTCTTCGACCGAAAAGCACCACTGCTTGCTGCACTTCAAACAGCCACACCGAGCTATGAGCGTCGCCCTTGTCTGAAGAAGCTGTCAACGTCTGCACTACAGGCACCTGTATGGCTTCTCACACGAGTGCCCGCGCACTCGTCTGAGGAATCCCTCTCAGAGGGAACAGCTGTCTTGGTCTGCCGCGGACTAGTTTCGAATATACGACAAATTCAAGACTCCACCAGTATCAGGACAAGAGGATTACATTCAAATTCAAATCTATTCGAATTGATGAAGGACATCCAGGATAATGTTGAATTCGAATTTAAGACACAGGTGTCTGAAACAACCAGGAACTTAAAATTGAATCTAATCCTCCACTGCTTCGTTGAACAGGGCAGAGACAACATTCAATTCAAAACCCCACAAGATGAAAACTGGACAGAGAGAAAGATCGAATCCGAACTTAAGCTGCTCATCATGGAAAAGAGAACGTAAGGACTTACATTCGGTTTTGATCCCTGTGAGACGAACTTAGCACACAGACAAGAAAAGGCTTCTGAGCTTATCTGTAAAAACAGACTATACACAGCCTGCGAATTGAGACCAGAGAGTGAGACATCCTTGAGACTTCGTTGAATTCACTTTCACCTCGCTTAGAAGAGAATTCGGATGCCTAATGGGACACCACTGCGCCTTGCTTTAATGATTTGCTATTGGACCTAGACCAAGCATGACCAAGCTGTTGAAGACAAAGAGAGATTGAGTTATCCTCTTGGCATTGGTTTACCGGAGGCAGAGTTCTGGAAATATGTTGAGTACAGCCTTCCTGGTCCTTGCAAGGCAAGCTTCAAATTGAAGTGAGAGCCATGAGACTTGAGATGAAGAGACCAGCCTTTCTGTTGCGGCTATCTGATGGGTGGAAAGCCTGTCAAGATCGACGTGAGACCGCCTTGCAAAGCTCAGACACTGTTGGCATTTCTTTCGCCTGATTGATTCTCCCCAGGGGGATGATATCTTGAATTACATAATTCGTGCAATGAAAACTCGAAAGAAAAAGGTTGCCTTCAGCGTGTGTCGAGGGATGTAATGAAGTTCAAGCCCTGCTTTGCCCATCTTCGCCCTGCATGGGACTCCATGGGACAACTAAATCGGCAGAGATGGAAGTTGATGGAAGTGGATGAAAGTGGACAGAAGGTGGGACTCTTTTTCTCTGACTTGCTAAGTTTTCCCAGCGCTGCACCTGTACCACTTGCGTGTGGAATGGTGCGCAAGATTTAGAAGCTGCTTTGCCTGTTATTATTTGTGTACTGGAAATTTCTACCCTCAGAATGTGTAAGTCATTGAACTTGCTTCAAGCGAGCATTCTTGTGCCCAGGCATAGTTTGTTGATGGTTTGCTCGCAAGTGCAAGCAAGATCGGTCATGTGTGAGACACTCTGTGGGTTTCTTGTCCAGCATTTGCCATCAAAATTTGAGCTTATAGGACATGATGTCGAGGATTCCTCATGGACATTGTCACGAAGCGCCAATTACCTGAGTTCCATCTGACAATTGACGAAATTTCCCAAGAAATTTCTCCAAGTTTTTCCAAAGAAATTTCTTCAATGCTTTGTCAGCACAATGCTTTGTCAGAACAGCGCATGCCGATTCGTGGACTCCTTGAGGTGTTTCTGAGCTCTGGACTCCCGCACCGCCATTCATCAGCATTGTGGTCATCCCCGCTTTGCCTTTTCCCAACGCATCCGCATGACCTTTGCTTGTTTCTACCGATACCTTTCAGTGGATCCCTCAAGCCGAACCAATCGCAAAGGTGAAAGAACCAAGTCTTGTAGAGGTGCGCTAGCTGCGTATCGTGTCCAGCGTGCCCTGAGCTTGCAACTCTATTCCTGATTCCTAACAGAAAAGCCAACCAAGATATGCAGGTGCGACCGATGTTGCAGTAAGTCTGAGTCTTGCGAAGCCACGAAGCATCCATAGCTCTCTCAGCTGAAGTTTCTCAAGTATTCAAATCGTATACAAAGAATAAGTGTCAGTAAGTATTCTTTGTAAGTATCCAAATTTGTTTTCAAAGAGGCCCAGCTATCCATTTGTCGAGAATCACTTGGTGTTTTTGAATTGTACACAGCAGGATGCGTATCGCCTGTCGGTTCAAGGATTAGCGAATCATCGTTCACCATTTGTGTGTTTTGACCTCCAGTATTCCATGTTGAAAGTCCCTTGTGAGGCCTCAAGGAGAAATACCTTGGAGAAAGAAACATGGACAAATACCTGTGATTCTTACCTTCTCCTGCCTTCTTCCCCCTTTTTGCAGCTCCTGCCGAAGTTGGCTAGTCAGCACGGCATTGAAAGCGGCTGATGTGCTAGGCGTCAGAATTCTACAGATTCCATGTGCAAATCTGCAAGACACTCACAAAGACCGAGCAGACATCTGACAAGTTTCAGGAGTCAGCCAGCAGGCAAGGTGGACAGCTCAGAGAAGTTGGAATCAGAATCGCTGAGAACTAAAATGAACTTAATGTGCTAATCTGGAAACAGGAAATGGTAAAGAGTCTTTGCGCGGACCATCACTCTCGGATCATGCCGTCCGAAAGAATTTCAGCAGAAACTGTTTTGGCTTTTCCAGAGGAGATAAAGAGCATCTTTGTTTTGGAAGCATTCTTTCTGTTTGAGTTTCCTTCTCTCAGAAGCAGTTCGCATTCGACGATTCTGAACAGTTGCACGATGAGTTGTGTCCTTTTGTCCAAGAAGTAGCGCGAAACAGTGCGCCATTCATGTGTTTCGGCTTGCAAGATTTTGCGAGTCAAGTGTCGGAAAAAGTCAGGGGCTGCCATAAACTTTGTAAGGCCTCAATTGTAGCGTCAGAAGGAGAGTGATGAGAATGGGCTTTGATGCTGGAGAAAACCAATAGAATCCCGATAGAATCCCGATAGAATCTATGGAACTTGTCTTGGAAGCCTGTGACCTGTGCCTTCTTGTGCTGCCATCTGTGATGTCTGGGAGCTGCTTCGCATGAGAGAAACTGATGGAAAGGGAAAGCGCTGAAGGCGACTGCTTCGCCGCGCAAGGATTTCTGACCACTTCATGGGTTACATGACTCGTTGCAAGATGTGATGCAAAGGGAAACCATGAGTTATGTCAGTGTCTGAGCTCGGTAGCCGAACATGAAACATTTTGACTCCAAGAAGCTCCATTAAGGAATAGATGGCCTCGTTTCTCAAGATATTTCTTGCTTTCATTCCGTTCCTGGTTGTGATCGAAATGACTTGTGGAATTCAGTTGCCGATGTGGATCTTGACCACACTGGATATGAATCAAGCTGCAGCACTGCATGTCTTGTGCAACAAATCAATCAATGAAGGCTTGGAGTTTTCGTTGTTTGAGTTCTTCCTGATCTTGCCATCAGGGCCACAGGGCAGGGCGCTTGATTTTGGGCGGGCATCTTGCGTGTTTTTGTGTAGGCGCTTAACAGCGCTTTATATCTCAGTCAAGATTTTGTGACCTTGAACGAGCGATATGAGTCGTTTCTGATGGGAACAAATTGGCGGATTTGGCAGAAAGGTCCCCAGCCAATCAAAGTATCAAAGCAAGGGAAGCGGTTTGCTGTTCATGACTCCTTTTCACATTCCAAGCGGTGGAGAAGAGAGTCACTTCTAACCCTTTGCAAAAAGTCCAGCGCAAGACACGCTATTTTCTTTTTGACCAAAGAGGTACAGTCAACCCCGTCAGCACTAGGGGTGCTCAGATGTCCAGGCAATGGGCTTGCGTCCAAGGTTTGCAGTCTCATGTGGCATGTGTAGTTTCCACATCTTCAAGTTGTGCGCTTCTTGAGGGATAGGATGCAGTGATAGGCGCGAATAAAAACACGCACACACACACACACATATACAGCCAGGAAAGATTAGATTTGATGGTTCGTTGAAAGAGGGTGGGAAAGCGAGTGCTTCAGGGACAAGCGCAAGACTCAGTAGATGGGACATCGGTGCTTGTTTGAAGTGCGGTTGTGTTCTGCGACAAGAAATTTATCCGGAACAGTACACCCCTGTCGAGCAATGGCGAATAGTTGCAGCAAGAGAATCTTTGCTCCATTTTCTCCATGGGCGTAGCTCTGCCTTCAAGAAGTCTACAGCCAGCTTGTTTTCACAATTCTCGGCCATACCGCCGCGAGATTCCTCACAATGTGAGCCCAAAAAATCCGATTTACAGTTGCATTGGTTATCCCGTCCCAATACTTGGTTTCAGCATCTGAAGGTGCCAGAAGTTGCTGGCCTCACATTGCCATAGAAGCATGGACAGGACAAACCTCTGAGGCAGGGCATGATTTGCTTGTGGATTCTGGCGTATTTGTCTTCCAGCAATTCGTTCTTGTTGGTCAAGAGCTGGATGACCTTTGAGCGGGATCTAAAACGAGGCTGACAGCAGTCTGAAGACTTCTCTCTGGTTGCATAGCCTTCCTGGGTGAGCCGACATAGATGTTTGCATACGGAAGCAAGTGCAAGTGCGCACCGCGATGCAATTGCTTTGGCCAATCCATGAAGCTGATCATGCTTCCAAACATAACAGGAAGCTAGATCTTGTTGATTGACCGATGCCGATAGCAATCAACTTGTTTCTCTAGCGTTGCTTCTAGTTCAGCAAAGCTCGATTCAAGTCCAGCTACACCTCTGAATGATTTCAAATCAGTAGAGCCAACGTATTTTGAGTTTTCTTTGTTTTCTTTCAGCTTTAACGGAAGAATGAAGCCTGCAGTCACTGTTCAAAGTTGTTGAGCTTTCGAAGGGAGAACTTTTACAAAGAGGGCAGTGGTTGAAGCTTGCAGAGGAGTTGGAGGGCCGTTTCGGCATTGCTTAAAGGTCCTCAAGGTCCTAAAGGTCCTAAAGGATGGTCCTGAGAGTCCTAACAGATCCTAACAGTTTAATCTTTGCTGAGTTTAATATAGTTTTCTCTCTCAATCTTTGGGAGTTTCCAAAGAGTCAAATCTTGTAGCTGAGGCTGGAACCAAAGCATGTACACGCAAAGCGCCTAACGGCATAAGCGCAGAACCTTTTCCCCAACGGGGCTACAGCGCGCTATATTGGACCTCTCCTGTGCATTTTGTAAGTCTTACACCTGCTATGCATGTCCAGACGCTCCCTTCATGTTCAGCTGGCTTTTGGCATACGGTCGCCACGAACTGCTCACAGCTCTCGCAGCTGTTCTCATTGCGACGAACAGTGACGAGTCCGTGATGAAAGTGGCTTCGTGTCAAAGGCTTGAGACAGTTGAGACAGCGACGAAGTCTTTGAGTTCACCGCACCCAAAGTCACTGAAGGCCCTTCTTTCACGTTGTCCGTTACGTTTGTTGCCACAAGAAATGCATGTGCCGATTGTCTTGGCAAAGCTACCAGGAAGTCTCGTATCTTCAGAAGCGCAGAATGTCCAGTACATTCTGGACCAGTCCATTCTTCATCACATTCTTCAGCATCTTCAAAGTCTTCAGTAAAGCTGTGCTTTCATTCTTCCTCCAAAAAGCTGTGCTTTCAGGATGAGCTTCCTGAGCTTCCTGAGTCACCTTCCTGGGAAGCGCTGCATGATGTGCAAATATTCGGGCCCTTCAAAGGGCTTCACTCAAGCTTTGAGTCAAGGCTCGAGTCAGGCCTTGAGTCAAGGCTGTCAAGGTTTGAGTCGAGGTTGAAGACTTTCTGCAGGCCTTAGGCCACCTTTTGGTTACGACAGATCGTCGCAAGCCGAACGCACTGCTGAGGTCCAGGGCTAAGGCTAAGCAAGATGTGCACACGACGTTTTCCAATTGTCGCAAGCACAGCCATTCCCTTGGAACAGAATCTCCCATCGCAAGCCCATGGCATTTCCAAGCCACAGCAAGTCTTTCAGGATTTGAGAGATCTTATGTGCCAAGGGCACTTCGCCATAGCTTCCAACCCTCAACAATTTCTTAAACATTCCTTGAGAATTCCTTAAAAACATTCCTTAAGGGCGCTTCCTTAAGCATTCCTTTGTTCATTCCTTTCGCTTCACGGCCCTCCATTGTTGTTTTTGCGCCCGACAGCAGTCCAAGCGACAAAATTGGAGCGACAAAATGGTGTGCCAAGGAGTTGCATTTGGAGAGAAATCGGTGCCAAGGAGTTGCAAGTGAGGCTCTGAGGGGCAATGCTTTCAGGTTGAAAAAAGCTACTGCTGGGGCTCCTATCTGCTCCTTCTGAGTCTTGTGATCATGGCATTTGTCGCAAGCTACAGGGGCAGAAGCTATCGGTACGGGGAAGCTTAGGAGCTTGAGGGCACCAAGACATACTCCTTAGAAGGTCCTTCCCTGTTTTCGTGTGCCTGATGGTGAACTGGATTCACTCCAGGCACATTTCAGGCTCATCGAGATTCAGCACTATGGGCATTACCAGTTTTGCTTGCAATGCTGGCGGCAACTTGCCTGCTCGTCATCCTTATTTGCATCATCATTGCATGGCGCATGGATCCCTAGATGGATTCCTGGACTGCGGTGTGTGCTGCTCCCCTCAGCGTGTTCAGTGCAGTGCAACTTTTGGAAACTCCTTTCACTTTCAGAAAAACTTTGAAAGTAAGTTGAAACTCAACTTTCCATTACAATGAAACAGTTTGAAACATTTCAGAGTTCGCCACGATTCCAATGAAGGGCTGCTGTGCTACATAGTTCCTGCATGGCATGCAACGAGTCGACCAAGCCGTCGCTTGCATGTGAGTGCAGTAAGATCTTGTTTGTATTTTTTTTGGTGCTCAGCGTTTTTGTCTTTGAAAGATTGCGGGAGTAGATGACAAGGTGCTGAGGATGTGAATGAGATTTCAAGATGCAGCAGGGAGGGATGTGAGGAAAGAGATGTGGTACCAGCACAAAACATCGAAAATCACGAAGACTCGTTGTCCGCAGGTGCTTCTTTTCAGGGCCCAAAAAACGGTTTCCCACAGAATGTGGATAGATGCTCTAATGCCCTAAAGCCTTGAAGTCACCTTTCGGAATGCCACCAGCGGATTGTCCTAGGGTCCATGCTTTGTATTTGGCAAAGATTCATAGGTTTGAATCACAAATTGCTTGGCCCATGCTATCCCCAAAGCATGGCCAGATGTTGCTTCCGTACCACAATTTTGTAAAAGGTCTCGATGTTTCAAACCAATGCACCACTGAAATGACAGCCTCCAGAAGGAGTTTTGAGACGACTTCATGTGTTGGTAAAGGGCTACAGCAATCCTTGCAGCCGATTTTCTCTCGTCAAAGGGTTGTGGAGATGAAATACTTTGGACCCGTCAGCGGTTTCCTGGCCTTGTGGCACACTGCTTTGAGGTGCTGGATACCGTCTAATGTGCAACTGGCAATCCGCAATTGCCGCCAGTGTAACTTGGCTATCCTTGGAACCGGCCAATCCATTGACCAGTCCGTGCTTTGTATTGCCTCCCATCGCTAGCACTGCATATTCCACAGTGCATGGCACAAGATCTTTCATGAGGAACCGTTGTTGCCAAGAACACATCCTATCCTCCAGTGAGCATTGCGCTGAAGGATGTACTTCTTCATGAGTGCTTCATGTTTCCGAAGAAGTCTCGGTAGTTGATTGTCACCATGGAGCTGAGCTTGCAATCATCTCATGGCAGTTATGGGGGACCCAGGACAGAGACAAGCTTTCGCTTTGAGAAACTATTGAAGTACGAAGATCTCCCGAAACATTTGAAACACTTAGAAACGCTTAGATTTCTAAAGATTTCCTGCGTTTGCCAGCTTGATGGCGGTCACCATTGAGGTGAGCGGTGAAATGTGGAAGTGCCACGGGTTGAAGGCATAGCGCCATGAGAGTTACGGGTCACCGCAAGCCTTCGTAAGGAGAGAACGTTTGTTTCTTCGGTGCGGGCGATGACTCAGTGAATTGTGTGTCCAAATGTTTCTCTTGCGATGCCAGTTGGAGCTTCAGTTATTTTCATTCCATCATGGCTTTCAAGCTGTTGCCTTGTGGTGTTCTCATTTGAGCAAGGGGACTAGCAAAAAAAAGATGCAACAACCAACCTGAAATTTATGTTCGTCGAGCGGGTCCGTGTTCGTCATACACGTCTCTACAGCTATATTTGGAGTCAAGATGCACTAAACCATAGGTGCCTAAAGTTTTCCATGAGGAAACGACCCTGGAGAAACGTTAGCTCCACCCAAAGGGTTCGGAAGAATTGTATTTTCCAGTAGCAGTGACGTTACGTGCCTAGAATTTTTGGTCAGCAAATGTTGCTTTTTGACAGACCGAAGCGGCCAAATCCGAATTTTGAATTGATGGGCGCAGAGGATGATGCAAATGATGCAGCTATTTTCTGTCAACGGAGCTTTGTTTTCTTCTCATCAAATGCAGCTGCAGTAGCTGCACCTGCAGTTGTGCAGCTGCTGTGCTCTGTATTTCTAAAAAGTGCCTATCACATCTCTCGGCTTCCCAGTGACACTGTCCACAGGACTGGGTTTGACCCCCGAACGTCAAGATGCTTCGTTTGCGCCGCCAACGAACACGAAGTCCACTCTCAGTTGTTTTGCAGAGCTGCAGCAGTTGCAGAATTCTCCAGCCAGATGCGTAGTTTTGATGATAGCTTGTTGTTTCAGTCCTCCAAATTTTCCAGCAATTTTCTGAGCGTCCGGCAAAATCTGCTGCAAGTACGACCTTGTTTATGCACAGCACTCTCCACAGGGATCAGGGTCAAGTGGAGCGCCGGCCTTGCAGTTGGTTCGGCATGCGGACCTGGACCTCGACCTTGCTATCAGTGAAGTGTTCAGTACGAAGTTGGAACAAAGATCTTGAGGATTTGCCAGTCACCTGCCCTGAGTAAAGTGACCTCCATGGGAACCTTTGCCTTTTTACACTGCGCAGCTTCCGAAGCTTTTGGAAGTTACATCCCATAGTTTTCCGGGACTTGTTTTCCACTCCTTTCTGTCTTAGACGTCCTTGAACTGGTTTGCAAGAGGACACCCAAACCTAAGCATTCTTGTGTTCTGAGATCTCATGCCTTTCCATGTGCTTGTGACATGCCAAGAAACACCTTCCTTTCCACAAATGAACTCCGCTTTCAGAAAGGGGCTTGCCTTCCTACGTTTAAAACAACCTTTGGATGTGATAAAGTGGTACAAACGCAAAAGCGAATCCAAGTTTCAGACGCTCCCCTCATTTCAAACGCCTTGGTGTCCAAATAGGTGTCCCACTTGGAAGAACTGCGCAACATCATTTGTTGTCTCATGCTCGCAAAGCATCGACGGCAAAACTCGCCAAAACCTGATGCTTCACCAAGTGCTACCGTAAGTGTGCACGGGGTAACATCAGGTGCATGGAATTTGACGGAGCATATAAACCAAGTCTGAGTGCGATCCGGCGGTCCAAAAAGCAGCTTCAAACGATTCACATTTCGATGTACTCTTTGGATGCTGTCGGTGTGTTGCCAAGAGGCTTTGAATCTTGCGAAAGACCTCGCACACGCAGTCAAATGCATGTTACATTCAGATTCAATCTTTCTGAGACGTGGCTGCGATTCATGATGCTTCAGAAGTTCAAGCAGAATTCAAGATTGTGCAAAGTCAGGGATCCATGGTCTATGGTTATCCAGAAATCATTCTTTTGGAGAATGTCCTATTTGGAATTAATGTTTATGAGTTGATTCGGGAATTTAGGTGTTATTACTCCAATCTATTTTCATTTTGAATATTGATATGATTTATACATTTATGTATTCTAGTTATTCTATTTAGTTACTTTTTTTTGTGTTTTGTTTTTGGGTTTTCCTTTTTGAGTTTCGTTGTCCATGCCACTAAGCGCAGTGCAGCACAATGGCGTGCAGTGGCGCGCAGTGCGGCCGCTGAGAATGTCGGGGAACTCAAACTGGTTGAGCATTGTGAATTGTGGTATTACCAGTGCCAGGCTCAGTTCTAACGCGCAATCTATCTCCAGAATCAGGGTCTCAAAGTCATTCCATTCGAAAAACGCAACGCTTTTGCCTCTTCTAGGTGGTCTGTTACCTTTGTGAACAATCAGGGTCAGGACTGCTTCAACATTAGCCAAGAACCCAAAAAGATGAGACTCCCCAAAACAAAATCTAATCAGCATCCCTCAAAAGTACCTCACACCTGGAGTTGGTTTATCATTGCGATATTCTTATCTCCGCTTATTGCTCCTGTGCGGGCCCTTGTGGCACAGAATTGGGAACAGCATGAGAACTGTTGACCAGAGTTGTGGTCATTCCCCGTTCCAACAGAAACTATTTGTTTTCTGTTTCGTTGGAATGCCTTCCCAGCGGTGACCAAAGAATAGATTTTAATTGCGCCAGTACCTTTGATTCGCATCAGTACCTTTGATTCGCATCAGCCTTTGGTTTGGACAACATTTATATCTAGGGACCTAGGGTGACAAGATGGCGGTGATTTGTGTTCACCAATAGAAGACAGAATCAAAGGTATTGATTTGATTTCAGTTGACGCTTATCAGCTACATCGCGCCACGAAGCATTGGCCATTGCGCTTGTTGACAAGAGCCTGCAGTAAGAGTCAGCTAGGCAAAGATCAGTGACCAAGTGAATCTGATTTGTGATCCTTGAACAATACCAATGCATATCAATCAAAAACTGCGGCGCAAGAGAAAGTATTCATAGCGAGTCTTGAATGATGGGTGATTATTTGGATCATTACCGCCATACTCTAGCAAGCAAATGGGGAACCTACGAGGATGCCTTGAGGGTTTACGAAGATACAAATACCTGTATACATGCATATGTGATTGTGTATATATATTTATATATTTATCAAAATACATACACATACGTATATATATATATATATACATAAATAGATAAATAAATGAATATAAAGAAACAAATAAATGAAGAACCAAATACATACATAGATAAATATATGAATAGATAAATAAATAGATAACAAATGAATAACCAAATAAATGAATAGATAAATAGATAAATAGGCACGTAAGTAGATAAGTAAATCAATCAATAAATAGATAAATGAATAAACAGATCAATCACTCAATAAATAAGTGCATGAATAAATAAATGAATAAATAGATAAATAACTAAATAAGTGAATTGATGAATAGATAAATTGATAAATAGATATACGAATAAATAAATAAATAAATGGATAAATAAACGCATGTTAAATATAAAGAGATGGATGCTACGCTGCCATGTTGCTTTGATGTTGAGTCTACGTGGAGGTTAGGGGGTGGGGTGGGGTGGGATGTTAACGTTCGCTTGAACTGGCTTTGTGAGATGGATGCTACGCTGAAATGTTGCTTTGATGTTGAGTCTACGTGGGATTGGGGGGTTGGGGGGTGCACAGACACCAAATCATCCGAGATGATGATGATGATGATGATGATGATGATGATGATGATGATGATGATGATCAAGGAACCCATGGTTTGTGCAATGTTCAAATTATGCCGCGCCCCTAACGGCGACGCGACCTTGTTTTTTCACGTTCAAGCAATCAGCTAGAGCATGACCTTGGATTCTGATTCGATTTCACTGCTTCCTAGGAGTCAATGAATGAGCCAGTTCTGTGCGAACCTCAAATTGGATTGCTTCAAGAGTTTTGTCTAAACTTGGTCTGTGGGGTGTCCAAAAGTCATGCGAAGGTGTTCTTTTCCACTTGAAGGCTGATGCTTCACTTGGGCACGGCAAAGCCGACTTTTGTCTTTCCCCACGCGGTTTCTTCACGCTAGGCTTTTGCAGCTGGACGCTTCGATGCTTCAATCCCTTGCTCAATGTCGTTTGGGCCCAGGCCCAGCCTTTGCCTTGGCTGCGAGGCTGGCCCAACGCGATCCAATGCGATTGGGAACTGATCCCATAAGAGACCGCTTTAAGCCAAAATATCTAACATGTTTCGTGACCAAGGCACTGCAAGCAGAAAACTGAATGATGATAACACAAACAAGTTGGATAGACTGGGATAGAGTTAGAGTAGCCCATTTTGCTTCGAAGATTGCTGTGGCATTCACAGAGAATCGCCCATTCTCACCACGGTGAATTGCATTGTGTGAGTCAATTGACTGCGGTGTCTTGGCTCAAAAGACATTGGCATCAAAGGTTTAGTCGACTTGAGACCTGGTATTCCCTTTTACGATCATCCGGCTGTTCTACTCCGCGTACTCCAAAGCGACAAATTCACAACTTAGGATAGACACTGCAAGTCCTTGATTCAAAGTCACTTGAAGTGGACAAATATTCAAAATTCTTGAAATTCAGATAATTCTGATTTGTTGCACTTTCAAGCCGATTCAAAAAAAAAAGGATTCTGTAAGTTTGTACTGTGGCAAAGTTCCACAGAACGGCGCTCAGCCTGTACAAAATGCAGGGTGACGGTGACATGGCTGTCATGCAATGCCACAGTCACAGTCCAAGTGATCTGAACAGCGGATTTGATGATTAGACTGATTAGATTCTGAAGGACTTGAAACATGCACGTGAATTATGATGGTTGGTGTACGTGTGTGCCAGATCAGCGACGTGGATTGTGATGGTTGGTGTACGTGTGTGTCATTACAGCGCACCAAATTCTTTGTGATCTCTCGGCGCGATCTTTGAGGTTTTGGATCTCCTTCATTTTGATCCTCGGGATCCAACAACTCTCCGCTACACGGTCCGCAGATTGCCATCGGATTTCATGAGTTGTGAATCAGTTTGTGACATGAAACTTCAACAAACTGAGTCTGCTGGTTTGGGATCAGGTGGTCTTGACATGTGGAAATGTTGTAATTTCACGCATCTAAAAGACAGAAAGATACAGAAAGGACCTTCTAAAGGATTGAAAAGAAGTCTCCATGCTGAAAGTCCAGAAGGGCCCCCTGAGTCCACTGAGTCCACGTCAGCCATTTCGTGTAGGCCAGACATGCTGTCCCTGCTTGAAACCTTCAGCTTCAAGGAGTGGGATGTGGGGCCTGTGAGCCTCGCTGCGGCAAAGTCTCTTTATGAACTCTTTCTCTTCAGTTGAGCATTGGTTGAAACAAATTATTTTGTACATGTCTATATTATATATGTATAGATATAAATAAATAAATATATATATATATATATATATCTAGACGTGTATATATTATTTGTATATTCTAGATGTGCATATATTATTTTTATATGTATATATATATATATAGCTTCTAGTCTGTGAAAAACATGATAAGTATTTCTCTTCCTTCTCTTTGCTTCTCAGGCGCAAGAGCAGAGAGTGATCATTGAGCAGCAAACACAGTCGCTTGGTTTCAAGAGCACCGTGATTTCGACACGGATGTGCCTTTGGAACATCCCTTTCCGTTGGAAGAACTGTCTCATGATCAGAGTCTCTTCAAATGAGACTCTTCTGAGTCCTCCTTCTGCTCCCTTCTTCTTTTTGGCTCTCTTAGCGCTATCACTTTTCCAAATTCTCAGTTGTGTTCCTTTTTACTCATTCCTGTTTACATGCTGTCAAGACTCTTGTAAAATGTGGCTTGAAGACAATTCCATTGAGGCTCTTGATTTGCTGCTACATTTTCTTGCCAAGCCCACGCAAACACAGGATCCTGGACTTTCTCGAGCACGAGATGGTTTCCCTCAAGGCAAAGTGTGCCGGAAATGCGCCTGACCATGAAGCAGTGGGTTTGTAATTGAACAATAGCAGTACACATTTGGTGAAAAAGTCCAAGAAAGTTTGGAAGTCATCCGACTATGGAAAGGCAGCCTGTGAGAAGAGATGTCAGAGAGGACATGTGTGACTGATAGGAACCTTGCAAAAGGAACCTATGGTTTTCAACAGTTTTGTGCTCCGGGTCGAAAGGTAGGCTCCGTAGAGCGGCGTGGAAGGTGCGAAGGTCAGGAGGGCCGCTGTGGTGCGCTCCTGCACACTGCTGTGGCGAGAAGCGCAGCTCTCCAAAGAGCTGAGGGTCCTGCGCCGCTTTTTCCAATAGGGATCGAGACAGTACAACGAATACACCACCACCGCCACCACCACCACCAGCATCATCATCATCATCATCATCATCATCATCATCATCATCATCATCATCACTCAAATCGATGATGGATCAATCGCTCCAATCGATGAATCAATCACTCAATCGCTCAGTCACTCACTCACGCACTCACTCAATCAATCAATTGTGAGATTGCATGTCAAATCATGATGTGCATGGATCACTTTTGCCCACGTCTGCCACGACATGTGGCTCAAGCCACGCGAGTGTCTTGGAAAAGGCTCGACCTCTTGCTGCTGCCCAGTTTTCAGACTGGCAGCGGAGCTGCTTTTGGGCGGCTAACCCTACCGGTTTCGTTGCCAGCCTTGCCGTGCATGTCGGCGCTGCTGGAAACCTTGCGCTATGACGGCGCATCCCACTATGTGCAGGCGGCGGCTGCTTCGGATGAGCTGAGTTCGGAGGGCAAGTTTGGAATCCCTAGGTTTTCAGGTGAAGCCACGCAACTTCCTGAATACGTCTTCCGAGTGAAGATGAGAATGGAGAAGGAGAGAAACATGAGTGAGGAAGAGACCAAGAAACTTGGCCCCCTAGGCTTGCGCCTAGTGGAAGGGCTTCGTGGCCAAGCCTTGCGTTTGGCACAGCACCTGAAACCAGCTGATCTTGCGAGTGTGAAGGGACCAGAGTTGCTCCTCAAGCAGTTCACCGACAACCTCAAGCCTAGAGCCTCGCAGGAGGCAAGAGAGCTCTGCAGCGCAGGCTCCAAAGAGAACGGCATTTTGAGCCGTCAGGTTGGTGAGCCGATGAGCTCATATGTGACCCGGAGGAAAACTTGGTGGATAGCTCTCCAAGACCTTGACGACACCATCAAGGTTCCTGATGTGCTGCTGGCCGAGCAGATGTTAGCCAACAGCAACATCACCACGGATCAGAAGTTGATGGTTCGCACTATGCTACAAGGAGAGATGACCATTGCCAAGGTTTCGGAGGAGCTCCTGGCACAACATCCTCGAATTCATGAAGGTGAACGTCGAGGCGGATTCAAAGGAGGTGGCAAGTCAGGCATGAAGTCGCCTGGCAAGTTCTTCCGTAGATTCAAGGGCTTTCATGGTGATTACTCAGATGGCAGTGGATTCGAGCCTGAAGCAGATGATTGGTCGAAC
>VSDK01021496.1:66145-79528 GCA_009767595.1 Symbiodinium kawagutii
GCATTCCTGAGGAGACCTATGATCAGGCGTGTGAGGCGGTCTCGGAATATGACATGACCTTGGAGGATTTGTATTTGGAGGAGAACCTCACCTATCTCACCGAGACTGGACTTGACTGGGAAAGTGATGAAGCATGTGCTCTGGCAGCCGAAACCCTTCAGCTTGAGTATGAGGCCTACAACTTGCGTCAGCAGGCCAAGGGCAAGGGCTTCTCCGGCTTCCAGAATCAGAAGTAGTTCGACATTGCTGGGCAAATCTCCATTCAGGAGAAACGTGCTAGGCTTCAGCAGTTGAAGTCAAGGACTGAATGCCGTCGTTGCGGACAACGTGGCCATTGGAGTGGCGACCCCCAATGTCCCAAAGGAAGTGGCAAAAGAGCTCCGTCCAAAGGGAAATCCAGCAGCTCCACAACGGCATCATCTTCGAAAGGTGGCAAACCGCCCAAGCAACGCATTGTCTACTTCGGTTTGAAGGACGACAGTGCCGGTCCAGGATTTCAGCCCAATGCGCTCATGGCTGTTCATCTACATGGCGGTGATGGTGACAGTGACTTGGAAGAGATCGGCCAAGGTGTTTCGATACCGCCACCATCCAACGTTGGAAGTTCTCCTTTGTGGTAACCCCCAGCTGCCTCAATTGATCAACCACAACTTCAAGGTTTCTTGTCCGGTTGGGCTTCACGTGGCATCCCTTCGGATTTCCATGGACTTGATTTGTCAGGTGAAGCTGAATCTCGTGGCCGCCTTTTGACCGGCCACGATCGTGACCAGGCCATGTTGATGACTGCGTTGGGACACTTGAGTCAGATGGATGTTGATTCGGTTGAAGGAGTACCCCTTCCACTTGATCTTCCACCACAGACGCCACCACGACCATCACCACAACCACTTCCACAACAATCACTCCTTTCACCACATGCGCAACCACTACCACTTGAAGTTCCCCCACTACCACTCGCCAATCGACCTGATTCACAACAACAACAACAACAACAACAACAACCTACACCATCACTACCTCAACCACATACACCACAAGCATGCAAGCGCGACAATACCACACGAAGGGGAACCAACAAGTACTATGAGATGGTGACCTGCTTGGACTGCAACACCGTTTTGAGCAAGATCCCCAAGGACACCTCCGGTGGAACCACTTCGACTTCCATTCGCAACAAATTGCCAAGTGGACTTCCAACTGGAGATTCGAAGTGTTCTCATTACCGTGTGAGTTGGCGAGGCTCCAGTGGATAGCAGAGCAGGAGAACCTGTTTGGATTGCGGCAATGTTTCCGTTGGCGCTCCTGTCACCACTGACCAACGCACTCGAGCTCCACAAGATTCTTGATTAAGCAGCGCTTGCGCTTCCAATCTTCCGTGGAGCACCTCGGCCTGAGCATGATGCATCCCGCACCTCACCTGCACCATCTACTGTTCCCTCTCAGGCAACCGGCCCTGGTGGTTTGCAAGGACAACGTTCCAAGGTGATCAAGTTTGGCGTGCACAAAGGGCACAACTATGCAGTTGCGTACCAGGATGATGGCTATGTTGATTGGGTCCTGGAGGAGACGGCCACCAAGTCTTGCAGCAAAGCTCTCAACGATCTTGCCAACTACTTTCGCGAACGTCGCAGCAGTGACACAAACCGAGCAAGATCTTTCATGGCGGTGGCTGATGCTGATGAGATGGTGTGCAAGGAGGAACACTTGATTGCCATCCTGGATTCCGGATGCAACAAGACATGTCATGGAGAACTATGGCTTCGCAAGTACCTGGAGTCCACTGGACTTGACTCCTTTCCCCTCACCAAAGATGGCATGGGAAGTTTCAAGGGCATTGGAGGCAAGGTCGATGTCAACGGAACTCGCCATTTGAAGGTCAGCTTTGAACTTGATGCTGGAGGTATGGCCATTGGGGACATCGACAGCGCTGAGCTCAAGGACAGCACTGCGCCTCTGCTCTTGTCCATCTATGACCAACGGAAGCTGGGTCTTATCTTGGACTTGGGACCCGAGTTTCCAGAGTACATCCACAGCAAGTCCCTCAATGCCAACTTGAAGGTGGCGTCGCTCAATGGACTTCTTGGAGTTCGCCTGCTACCCTCTCACTTGGCTATGCTGAGTCACTTGGATTCTGCAGGGATGGAATTTCCGACCATGGACTTTGAGGTCGAACCCTGCCCGGAGGAGAGTCCTAAGCGGTCCTTGGACTTTGAATCGCATCTTCCTCCGACTCAGCATGACTTTGTGGATGATGATGACGACTTGGAATCCGAGGAGCTCACTGAACATTTCTTGCCCTTGGATCAACAGCGATGTCACAAGATGAGTCGTCAGCAGAAGAAGCATTTGGTTCAGGATCTTGATGAGGTGGAAGCACAAGACCGAACTCTTTGGACTTCCTTGTTTGCGCAACCTCGTCCACGTCAACTTCCTCGGGGCTGCAAGACCTTTCTCCTGGAGATCTTCGCAGGAGCTGCCATGTTGACTTCTATGGCATTGGAGATGGGCTATGCGGTTAGTACTCCGGTGGACTTGGTGCTTGACGGTTCCAACATCCTCAACCAGGAGACGAGGGAGAGACTGGATCTTGAAATTGATCGTGGCGATCCATATTTCATCACATTGGCTCCCATTTGTGGGCCTTGGGGACCCTGGCGTCGCCTCAACATGTCCAAGAGCGAGGCCACAGCCCAGAAGATTCAAGATGAGAGAGATCTAGCTCAGTTGATTCGCAAGCGGCTTGCAAAAGGGAGGAAGGTCCTCATGGAGAATCCGTGGCCAAGTTTGATTTAGTCCACTTTGCCTATGAACAAGCTGATCGAAGAGAGCCCTCGAGATCACGAAACGGGTGAACCTCTTGAACTCATTCGTGGAGATCAGTGTCCGTTTGGTCTCTTTGATGAAACCAATGGCAAGCTCCACAACAAACCAACTGGCTTTCTCACTGCGTCCAAACCTGTGAAGTTCAATCTCCACCAGCTGTGCCAACGAGACCATCCTCACTCTCCTCTTGAAGGAGGTCAGAAGACCAAACGGTCACAAGCATGGCCACCTGGACTTTGCAAGGCTATGCTTGATGGGTTCATTGAGGAGTTGGATGACCGGAGTCTTCGTGCTGCATTTGCAGGCAACTTGGAGGAATCACCGTTGGGAGAGTTCGATGCCATCTATGACGATCAAGATTTGGCACCTTTTCCTTCAGTTGGAGTTCAGGTTCCCCAACAAGAGCTGCTACGACAGGAAGCTAGGGAAGAGCATCCTGACTTACCAGATGGCACAGCTGTTGAAGCGGAGAGAAGCGAGAAGTGGTTTTACTGCGCCCAGAGCAGTTCGAGTTGCCCTACGACGTTTGCATGCCATGACTGGACATTGCAGCAATGGATCCATGATTCAACTTCTCAGAACTGCCAAAGCACCTGCAGCCACCATTCAAGCCGCTCGTCATTTCTCATGTGAGACATGCAGGAAGACTCAACACGTGGAACGCCCCAATGTTGTGAAGATTCCGCACAACCAGAGCTTCAACCATGAGATTGGCATTGATGCCTTTGAGTGCAAGGACGCTGCCGGCAACAGGATCACCGTGCTGTCATGTGTCTGCCTGGGCACCCTTTTTCATCAGGCATGGATCGTTGGTGAAGGAGGAGTACCAAAGTCCTTTCGATGCGCTCAAGCTCTACTTCAAGGCTGGTTCCAATGGGCGGGCAGCCCAGAATTTTGTCTGGTTGATCGTGGAGTTCACAATCGAGGGCACTTCGCTTCGATGCTGCAGGCCTATGGTGTCAAGTTGCGATTTTGCAGCTTTGGAAGCTCCCTATCAGCGCGGGAGAACGGAGAAACAGGGTGGCATCCTCAAAGACATCATCAAGTCTGTGGTCGAGGAGAAGCAGATCATCGGGCTGCAGGGCATGCAGATGACCATCTCCGAAAGCGTCATCATCAAAAACAACAGGCTTCATCATTGCGGATTCACCCCAAGTCAGTGGGTCCTTGGACGCTTGCCGAAAGAGGTTTGTTCACTGACATCTGAGACCGCTGAAGACAACTTGGGACCTCACCAAGGCATCCAAGAGCCCACCGACCAATTTGCAATGCAATTGCAAATCCGGCAAGCTGCGAAGGAGGCATTCACGAAAGCAGATGCTGCACATCGAGTTCGATCTGCTCTGCTTCGCAAATCCACACCACTTCGAGGACCTTACCAAGTGGGTGACCTGGTGAGCTTCAGCAGAAAAGGGAAGTGGTATGGACCAGGTCGAATCATCGGACGTGAAGGCAAGTCCAACTTTTGGATTGTGCACAGTGGCATTCCCATGGTGGTTGCAGACACCCAGATCCGTCCTGCCACACGAGCTGAAGTTCTTGCGAAGCAGATCTTGGAGATGAGACCTTCCCGCAAAAGGTGAAGAGAAGACTTGGATGACCTACTACCACATGATGAGTTTCATCATCCTTTTCATGATGACTTGCTGGTTTCTTCACTGCGACGCAGGACTCAGGAAGAACAAGAAGGAGATGATCAGCCTGTCTTCGTTGAGATTCCACCAGATGGTCAGGAAACTCCTGTTCCTGTCCCCGTTGATCAAGAACCGCCTGTGATCAACGTGGAGGAGGATGTTGAAGTCACACCACAACTTCCACCTGACATTGCTCCGTTGCAGGAAGCAGATTTCGAGGACAACTGTGAGGAAGGAGAGACTTCACCTTTGCAGATGGATGATGATGCACTTCAAGGAGATCAACCGGAAGAAGAAACCTCGCCGTATCATGAACCTCCTGTGCCTGGATATGAGTCAACTGGCGAGACAAGAACACCTGAGCCTCCACCTGGACTTGGAGCACGGGACCGTTCGAGATCACCCCACTCTTGTCCATGTTCCAGACGATGATGATGCTTGGGCCGCTCAAAGAAGACACCGTTCTGATGCCTTCCTTGCCAAGCGGTACAACAAGAAGAAACGACAAGCTGGAGCAGGGCACGAACTCACCTATGCGAAGAGCTCAGATGAAGTGAAGAGGAAGCTGGATGTTGCGATCAAGAAGGAGTGGGACAACTGGAAGCAGTTTGAAGCCATTCGAGTCCTCAAACCTGAAGAACAAGAGGCCTACTTTCGTGACAATTCAGATGCCCAAGTTATACCCACGAGATGGGTTCATGTCAACAAGGCAGAGGACCATGAGGAGCCCAAGTATAAGTCTCGGTTGGTAGCACGCGGAGACCTCGAAGGAGATCAACAGCAACAAGTTCGCACTGACAGCCCAACGTGCAGTTTGCTCTTCATGAACATGATTATATCCTTTGCAACATGCAATGGATACTCGCTCAACAGTGGCGACATCAGTGCGGCATTCTTGCAGGGAGTTGCTATGGTGCGACGACTTCTTCTTGCGTTATACCTGCTGGAGGACTACCGGACCCTAATGTTCCAGATGGATCTCTTTTGGTTGCCGCCAAGAGTGTGTATGGCTTTGAAGAAGTTGGAAGTGGTGTTGCTGGAAATCGTTCACAGACAGGACGATTGCTGGTCTTGGCACCCCCTGACTTTGAGAAGACTGGCAAAGGACATGTCCATGTCATTCAATGGACAAGCAACAGGTCCACCATGCAGGCAGAAACTCAGAGTCTGCAGCTTGGATCTGAAGAAGCAGAACATCTCAGGCAACTTTTGTTCTGCCCCAAGAACCTCGAGAATGAGAAGACCCGACTCAACGCGACCGAGAAGTACATTCAAGCCAGTGACCACCTGAAGGTGATTTGGATCACTGACTGCCGATCGCTTTCAGATCATCTTTGCAAAGCTGGAATGTCTGAAGTGACAGACAAAAGATTGGCTATCGATCTGACAGCCCTTAGACAAGATGTTTGGCGACACGCTGGTGAACTGCTTGGAAACCCCACCTTCAGCGACACCGTGCCAAAGGACGCCAGTACGACTGTCAAATGGGTTGACGCCTCGACTATGGCAGCTGACGGTCTGACGAAGAGCATGAAATGCATCCAACTCGAGAACCTGATGATGACCGGATGGCTGCAGGTGTCATGGGATAAAATCCCGTGATCCATGCGTAAGAAAACTATGGGTGTGAGATTGCATGTCAAATCATGATGTGCATGGATCACTTTTGCCCACGTCTGCCACGACATGTGGCTCAAGCCACGCGAGTGTCTTGGAAAAGGCGCGACCTCTTGCTGCTGCCCAGTTTTCAGACAATCAATCCATAAATCAATTGTCGACACCATCGCCTCATCTCAGCCAATCCTCTCTCCCTATAGGTTCTTTAGTGCTCTCCTTATAGGCTCTTTAGTTACTTTGGAAACTTCACCCACAGCCTACGCTGTACTGCTGTATTGATCATGGACAGTAAAGAGGCGAAGCTGGCAACAGTGACTTGAAAAAAAAGTTCACGATGGATAGATGCGTTTTGTGTATGATGCTCTCACCATGAGATCTATTCGTTTACCAAATGACTGGTTAGATGACCAAATGTCAGATCCATTAAATGTTCAACATTGAAATGTATTTTCGATTACAAATCTTGCATGTGAAATTTATGTAAGAAAAAGATGACTCTGACGGTGTGTCCAGGCTGAAATTCTGCGTTTGAAGCGCCGTCGAGATCTTCAACGTGCAGAAAGCTCTGCCGAACGTGCCTTACACGCGCACAGACGCGCCCTAGCGTGCGACTTCAAGCGTGGCAGGCAAAAAGACGCGAGCAGATGGAATAGAGATATATAGAGATACACAGTCACATAGAGTCACAGATAGAGTCACAGATAGAGTCACATAATTTTGTCAATGCGATCTGAATCAAGTCTCAATACATCCTGACTTAAGCAGGCTGCTTTGCACCTGCCACAGAAATTGAAACGCGCAGAAATTGCTTTGACTTGTAGCTGTGGCTTCCACTTGGTCAAGTATGTCATTTCTCTTTTTGCATAGCGCGCCCCGATGAGCATGGGGTATGGCGGCGAATATATGAAGGAACATTTCAACATGACTTTGCATGTTGTTGTATATAATCCAAGAAATTTGCGCGCTCTTTGAATGTGGATTCAGCATTCCAAATTTGTTTTGATCAGTGATCCATAAGACTGCAATGGAAGAGCCAGTGGTGGTAAATCAAATTTTTTGCAGCTTGCGAGCAACCTGCAACGGGATCATGATTGATCAAGGGCCGACATGTGACAATCCCCACTCTCCCCCAACAAGTTCTCCAAAATGAATCCATGATATGAATGAACTTGAGACAAGACTGATCTTCGCATTCCTTTGCTCTTGCATGATGATTGACGCGGTGGAAACATGTAGATTGCATGTTTTTTTAGCGGGTAGTTGAACTTCAAATCCTCTCTCTCTCTATACTTTATATCGAATTTAGACAGTGTTATTGCATATACATCTATGGAAATCATATGATGCAAATTGAAGGAGGTTTTTGGGGGAGTGGATTGACAGGAGCACTGGCCTTCCCAACATCTCTCTGAATCGCCAACGTTTTTTCCAATTTAGGCCCTCCCTTCTTCTTGTGTTGCTTTGCATTTCTTCTGCCGGTCTTCCCCAACACTTAATCCCTAGGCTTAGAATCTTACTGCATTTTTTGGAAAGAAGTGTTTTACTGGTTGGAATCATTGCATGTATTTGATACAACGCTTTCTTAGAGACAAGAGATCTGCTTAAGAGACTGCAAAATATCGAAAATGACATTGACGTTATGCTGATAAGAGACTCAACATGAAACTCTTTGAAAAGGACAACAGTATATTATTTGCTTAATGACTGTAAATGTGTCTTCCTGGACTGGCTCTTGCCTCAATGAACAGCAACAACAATTTTCATTTCAAGTTCCAGAACAAAATCAGGGACCGCTCAGGTGTCAAAACGAAATAGCTCACCAACATTCACCAACTGAAGATTGGAACAATGACACACTTCAAGACCTGGCGCCTTTGCTCGAGAGCTCAGGTGTTGCTGTCACATGTGTTCTCAAGAAGATCTCCCGTTGTCTCTGTCCCTGTCTCTTTCCTCTTTCTTTCTTTCTTTCTTTCTTTCTTTCTTTCTTTCTTTCTTTCTTTCTTTCTTTCTTTCTTTCTTTCTTTCTTTCTTTCTTTCTTTCTTTCTCTCTCTCTCTCTCTCGCTCTCTCTCTTTCTCTGTCTTTCTACTTTACTTCATTTCTTTTTCTGTTTCCCTCTATCTTATTATCTTCACTTTTCTCTTTCACTTTGTCTGTCTGTCTGTCTGCCTGTCTGTCTGTCTATCTATCTATCTATCTATCTATCTATTGTACAATAGATGGGATTGTGTACTATGAAAAAAGAAATCAGAGAGGGTATTGCTCATCAGGTGGTATTTATGAATCCGGTGTTTGCATCGGAACATTGGTGAACCCTCCAGGTATTTCCCCAGCCCTTAAGTTCAAACGTTCAAACCTTGTGAATGCCAGGCGGAGCGCGGCTGCAAAAAGGGAAAAATGAGTTGCAAAGTGCTGACGCGGCAAACAGATTATGGTACATAGATTCCCAATTCAACTTCTTTGCGGCAGAAAAGAGTCACATAACAAACAGTGGAGTGGAGTCAGTCCGAAACGAAAGATTTGGATTTCCTCTGATGCAAGGTCTCCAAATCTGCTTGAATATGCTGTGTCGATATATGATATGCTTTGAATGCAAGCTGTGAACCCTGCACCCATGTCGCACCGCACCCTTGGATTGAACATCACCATGGCATGGAGATGCATGGAGGCCATTCAAGCCCCGAGACCTGTAGTCCGTTTTTTCGCCACCGATCTCCACCATGCCTTCCAAAGCTTGCGGTGTGGCCCTGGCTACTGCTGGTGCCTATGCAGCAGCACAGGCCTTCGTGGCCCCAAGCCCGGGAGTGAACCAGCAGCAGGTGCGTCAGTTGCGCCAGCAGCCTGCCAGGGAGACTTCCTCTGCCAGCAGCACTGCCAGCGGTGCGCTTGCTGTCGGTGTCGCTGGAGTTGCTGTGGCCACCGCAACCCAGAAACGTGCCAACCGACGGGCCCAGGTGAGGAGTGTCTTAGTAAGTTGGAATCTCACGACTGTTGTGTTTTAGCATGCTTGGAATATGTTGTAATTGAGAATTGAATCAAGGATCAAGAGTATGAAGAAGCCACTCAATGATACTGAGGATTCTCATTACAAGCTGGTGCTTCCATGCTTTCAAAGACACCCAGTATCCGCAACCGTTCACCGGTTTCGCTGTGTGCCTCAGGTGGTTCGTCAGTCTGTGGCTGTGGAAGAGAAGGTCTTCACCAAGATGCCTGCTTCTGTGAAGCCTGGAGTCGTGACAGGCCGCTTGGTTCAGCTTGTATGGGCCTTGTCCACTCATGCCCTGAAAAATCATTTTCATGACTTTCAGAAGGCTGGAATCATTGGTGGAACTGACAAAATGCGTTGTGCCATGTCTAGTCCGTGAATCTGCACTTTTCGTGTGTGACTGTGTTTTTTTCGCCAGTTTGGCCCTGAAACTGGCCGAGGTCAAGCTTTGGTTGACCTGCTGAACTATGCCAAGGAGAACGAATTCGCCATTCCTGGCGTCAACGTGGTGAGCTCCAGCTCTGTGAATGCATGCATGGAGGCAGCCAAGAAGGCGGGAGGCCCTGTCATGGTGACCTTCTCCCGTGGTGGCGGCCAGTTCTTGGCCGGCAAGGCAGCGGACAACACAGATGATGCTGCTTGCATTGCAGGCACCATTGCTGGCGCACTCCATGTTCGTCAGGTGGCCAAGCTCTATGGTGTGCCAGTGATCCTTCACACCGATCACTGCCAGAAGTCTTGGTTGCCATGGTTTGATGGCTTGATTGAGGCAAGTGAGGAGTACTTCGAGAAGAACGGTGAGCCACTCTTCTCTTCCCACATGTTGGACCTGTCTGAGGAATCCTTGGAGGACAACATTGCCATTTGCAAGAAGTACTTGGAGCGCATGGCAAAGATCAACCTGCTGTTGGAGATGGAGTTGGGTGTTTGGTCGATGATTTCAATGATGTGTTTTGATTTCCAGTCCCCATCTCTGCCATCTCTGAGAGTAATTCTATCGAGCAATTCAATTGACATAGACACACTTGACCTGGCAGGGCAGTGCTGACAAACAGTAGGTGGATTTCAACAAAGTGTTCTTGTTTAAAAAACATCTGGCTCCTGGAGTAGCTCGATTGACATAGATGCAGTTGACTTGAAGATGCACGGCTCCTTCCTAACCCTAGGTGTGACTGGTGGAGAGGAGGACGGTGTGGACAACACCGACGTGGATTCCTCCCGCTTGTACACCCAGCCCGAGGAAGTGTGGCAAGTCTACCAGGAGTTGTCATCCATCCCCAACGCCAACTTCACCGTCGCCGCAGCCTTTGGCAACGTGCATGGTGTGTATGCTCCGGGCAATGTGACTGGGCCGTTGCTAAATGTTTCATGAGCTTTATCCAATTTAGTGAGAGTTTTGTTTGTTGCAAAGATTGTCTCCACCAATGACACCATATGACGCCAAATGACCCTGTGCTTGGCATCCTTTGGCATCCTTGGTGCAAGCTTGGTGCAAGGTGAGCTTGAAGCCTGTGATCCTGCACAACACCCAGAAGTTCATCAAGGAGAAGTTGGGATGCGACAGCGACAAGCCCGTGTCCTTCGTGTTCCATGGTGGCTCTGGCTCCTCATTGGAGGATATCCGCTATGCCATTGAGGCAGGTGTGGTCAAGATGAACATTGACACAGACACTCAGTGGGCCTTCTGGGATGGCATGAACCAGTACCAGAAGAAGAACAAGGACTACTTGCAAAGACACACTTGACCTGGCAGGGCAGTGCTGACAAACAGTAGGTGGATTTCAACAAAGTGTTCTTGTTTAAAAAACATCTGGCTCCTGGAGTAGCTCGATTGACATAGATGCAGTTGACTTGAAGATGCACGGCTCCTTCCTAACCCTAGGTGTGACTGGTGGAGAGGAGGACGGTGTGGACAACACCGACGTGGATTCCTCCCGCTTGTACACCCAGCCCGAGGAAGTGTGGCAAGTCTACCAGGAGTTGTCATCCATCCCCAACGCCAACTTCACCGTCGCCGCAGCCTTTGGCAACGTGCATGGTGTGTATGCTCCGGGCAATGTGACTGGGCCGTTGCTAAATGTTTCATGAGCTTTATCCAATTTAGTGAGAGTTTTGTTTGTTGCAAAGATTGTCTCCACCAATGACACCATATGACGCCAAATGACCCTGTGCTTGGCATCCTTTGGCATCCTTGGTGCAAGCTTGGTGCAAGGTGAGCTTGAAGCCTGTGATCCTGCACAACACCCAGAAGTTCATCAAGGAGAAGTTGGGATGCGACAGCGACAAGCCCGTGTCCTTCGTGTTCCATGGTGGCTCTGGCTCCTCATTGGAGGATATCCGCTATGCCATTGAGGCAGGTGTGGTCAAGATGAACATTGACACAGACACTCAGTGGGCCTTCTGGGATGGCATGAACCAGTACCAGAAGAAGAACAAGGACTACTTGCAATCTCAGATCCTTCCTCAAGTTGTTTTTTGGATGGGGTGTGCTTGTTCCACTTTCCACTTGATCCAGTTAGTGTGTTTGGCAAGGAAGTGTCATGAAGTGACCACATCATACGCTATCATCCGGATCATTTTCCGTGTCAACTTTGTAAACTGCGTACGTTGCACAACCCATGACATAGTTGGCTAATCTCACTGAGGATTGGAAACCCAGAGGGAGACGAGAAACCCAACAAGAAGTACTACGATCCTCGCATGTCTCTGCGATCCGGAGAGGAAACCATGGCTGACCGCCTGGTGAAATGCATGGAGGATCTGAAGTGCATTGATCGCTTGTAAGTTCCTTTTATCCCTGGTAACCATGGTAGATCGTCGGTTGATTTTAATCACCAGGTGGGCTGAATGAGACTCAAGAAAGTCACCTCCTTCACGATGTGGATTTTTTTGATTCTTTACTCATGCCAAACTTTACTTCTTTCAGTCAAGTCTCATTCGCATCCGCCGTTTTTACCCCAAAGTGGTGCTGCCATATCCTCTCGTCGAGAAACAGACGCGAAACATCGCGCAATTTTCCCTGGAAAAGGTAGCATGGAGACAAGAAGAAGTGCATGCAGCAAAGGGTCGTGCTCCGATACTGTATGGTGAGGAGCTCATAAGCCATGAGATGCCACAAACATGTCATTTCAAAACTTGCGAGACAAAGGGAAAGGGTGGCCAGACTCATCCTGAGTGGGATTAGTTGATGATTATTGTCATTTGTTGCAAGGAGGTTATGATGGTCTTTATGATCAAACATCCTTACAAAACTCCTGTGGTGCAGAGCAAGGGTTGAGGCATGATGATACGAGTTGACTGGAACCGATTGTGGTAAACCGCATAGATTCCCAATTCAACTTCTTTGCGGCAGAAAAGAGTCACATAACAAACAGTGGAGTGGAGTCAGTCCGAAACGAAAGATTTGGATTTCCTCTGATGCAAGGTCTCCAAATCTGCTTGAATATGCTGTGTCGATATATGATATGCTTTGAATGCAAGCTGTGAACCCTGCACCCATGTCGCACCGCACCCTTGGATTGAACATCACCATGGCATGGAGATGCATGGAGGCCATTCAAGCCCCGAGACCTGTAGTCCGTTTTTTCGCCACCGATCTCCACCATGCCTTCCAAAGCTTGCGGTGTGGCCCTGGCTACTGCTGGTGCCTATGCAGCAGCACAGGCCTTCGTGGCCCCAAGCCCGGGAGTGAACCAGCAGCAGGTGCGTCAGTTGCGCCAGCAGCCTGCCAGGGAGACTTCCTCTGCCAGCAGCACTGCCAGCGGTGCGCTTGCTGTCGGTGTCGCTGGAGTTGCTGTGGCCACCGCAACCCAGAAACGTGCCAACCGACGGGCCCAGGTGAGGAGTGTCTTAGTAAGTTGGAATCTCACGACTGTTGTGTTTTAGCATGCTTGGAATATGTTGTAATTGAGAATTGAATCAAGGATCAAGAGTATGAAGAAGCCACTCAATGATACTGAGGATTCTCATTACAAGCTGGTGCTTCCATGCTTTCAAAGACACCCAGTATCCGCAACCGTTCACCGGTTTCGCTGTGTGCCTCAGGTGGTTCGTCAGTCTGTGGCTGTGGAAGAGAAGGTCTTCACCAAGATGCCTGCTTCTGTGAAGCCTGGAGTCGTGACAGGCCGCTTGGTTCAGCTTGTATGGGCCTTGTCCACTCATGCCCTGAAAAATCATTTTCATGACTTTCAGAAGGCTGGAATCATTGGTGGAACTGACAAAATGCGTTGTGCCATGTCTAGTCCGTGAATCTGCACTTTTCGTGTGTGACTGTGTTTTTTTCGCCAGTTTGGCCCTGAAACTGGCCGAGGTCAAGCTTTGGTTG
>VSDK01021496.1:85007-95007 GCA_009767595.1 Symbiodinium kawagutii
TCATCATCATCATCATCATCATCATCATCATCATCATCATCATCATCATGATCATGATTCATGATCATGATCATCATCATCATCGTCATCATCGTCATCATCGTCATCGTCGTCATCCCCGTCATCACCGTCACCATCGTCACTGTCATCACCGTCATCATCATCATCATCATCATCATCATCATCATCCCCATCATCACCATCACCATCACCGTCACCGTCACTGCCACCGTCATTGTCATCGTCAACGTCATCGTCATCCTCATGGTATCGTCATCCTCATCCTCATCGTCATTGTCATCGTCATCGTCATCGTCATCGTCATCCTCATCCTCATCGTCATTGTCATCGTCATCGTCATCGTCATCGTGATGATCATCCTCGTCTCTTCACCTTTACCTTCATCTTGACTTTCACCCTTACCTTCACCCCTGCCTCGCCACCGCCACCACCAACAACAACACCATCATCATCACCATCATCATCATCATCATCGTCATCATTGTCATCAACGTCATCATCGTCATCATCGTCACTGTCGTCATCATCATCATCATCATCATCATCGTCACTGTCATCATCATCATCATCATCATCATCATCATCATCATCATCATGATCATGATTCATGATCATGATCATCATCATCATCGTCATCATCGTCATCATCGTCATCGTCGTCATCACCGTCATCACCGTCACCATCGTCACTGTCATCACCGTCATCATCATCATCATCATCATCATCATCATCGTCATCATCTTCATCATCAGCATCATCACCATCATCATCATCATCATCATCATCATCATCGTGTAACAGCCAAGCAATTGTTGCAGCGAAGTGAGTGTCACAGCCAGGTAGGTGCAACAGCCACGAAAGTGTAACAGGCAAGTAAGTGTCACAGGGAAGTAGTTGTCACAGCCAAGTAAGTTAAGTAACTGTCACAGCCAATTAGGTGTCAAACCAAGTAAAGCGTCAAAACCAATTAAGAAGATAACCAAATGTAACGCCACGTATGTAAAATAGCTAAGTAAGAAAAACAAGGTTGGCGAGAAAACACCAGAGCAAAAACACCAGCAAAGAAAAATACGGGAGACAAAAAATACATCGGCAGAGGAAAAACACCAGCAAAGCAAGAGTACCAGAGCAAAAATACCAGCAAGGAAAAAACACAAGAGACAAAAAACACCAGAGCAGAAACACCAACGAAGAAAAACACCAGAACAAAAACACCAGCGAAGAAAAACACCAGAGCAAAAACACCAGCGAAGGAAAAACATCAGAGAAAAGACACCCGACAGAAACACCAGAAAAGAAAAGACAATGATAGAGAAAAAATCCAGCCACAGAGAAAAAACACTATCATGATCACCTTCAACCATTATCCGCATCATCACTTCATCTCAAACAACTCTCTCTTCCTATAGTATAGGTTTCTTATTCTGAAGACTTCCGCCACCGCCTGGTGCAGTTACTATGCTCTTCCAAATGACAACCCAACTAGCATACAAAATACAGCGGCATCTTAACTGTCATCCTAAATGGCATCCTAAGTGACATCCTAAGTGACATACTAAGCGAGGTCGTAAGTGACATACTAAGTGACATCTCCACTGACATCCTCACCGAAGTTTTCATTTCTTCTAACTGAAATCCTAAAGGTTCCTGATCGACTCTTAAGTGACATCGTGACTGACATAGTGACTTAAGTCCTACATGGCATCCTAGCCGACACCCTGAACTACGTCCAAACTAACTTTGTAAGTGGCGCCAAAACTGACATCATGATTAACAGACTGACTGACAATATGACTGACATTTTTAATGACATGCCAACTGATATTTAACAGGCATTTTCGTGACATTCTACCTGCCATACTACTTCACCTGGCACCTGAACTGATTTCCCGACCGATATTTTCACTGATACCTTGCCTTTACCCATATTCTTACATGCATCCGAAATGTCCTCGAAACTGACTTTTTTGACTCTTGACTGACATTCAATTGACATCCGAACTAACACCTTTTTTGTTATTTTTCAGGTGGCTTGAACTCGGCTGAGGATGCGACCGCCTACTGCTACCGAAAACTGATCGGAGATCCTGCATGTTGCAAGGACTTGTTTGCAGAGGGATCTCTCAGGGTTAGGTTTGAACAGGTCTGCTCTTGCCAAATGCAATACTTTAAGGTCCCTGGTAAGTTCTCCATGCCGGCCAGCTTTGGGGAAGTGTTTCATGACCGTGTCTTGTCACTTGTTCCACGGGCAGTTCAATCACTTGAGGACATGAGGAGATCATGGGATCAGCACTTGCCACAGGACCAGCGAATTCCCTTGAGTGTGAGGCGACTCACCGGGGCGGTTCTGGAGTGTCGCACGAAAAGTTTCATGTCAGGCAGACGGCAAGCAAGTCAAAGCGAAGAAAAAGAATGAGTAGAAGGATCTTTGAATGATCGTTGAATGCTTGAAGGGTCAAGTGTCATTTCTGCGGTGTTCTTCGTGCAAAGATACAAAGGTCGGAACATGTGGGAACTCTATTGTCACGAGTTGGATTGTTGGATTTCAAGAATGTTGTAATCAAACAAATGTCAACGTAAAGAATCAACCTGGTCATGGACCTACTCTGTACCTAGTTTTCAAATTCAATCCCTGTGTGCATAAAGACCTTGGCCGCGTGGTGTGACAGTTTGTCATTTGTTTTCTTCAAAAGAGGATGCTGTTGACACAAAAAATACAAGTTTTTGGGGTTTCCAGCGTGTGGTTGAACTTGGTCTTGAACGGGGTTGAAATCGAATGACGTTCAATCAAAATATGTTTGCTCGAACGATGTCCTTTTGCAACTTTCATGTTTGTGTTGATAATATGAACTGACCAGAGGTGCGGCAAAGCAATGAATCTGCAGTAACCAACTAAGGGCCGTGGAAGTAAAGGACAAACTCAGGAATCAAAGTAGATCGAAGGACCAAGACAGACAGAGAACAACAAGAACAGTTAAGATTCTTTAGATTAAAAATGATTATATATTCGAAACAAAGAACGGAAGAAAAGAGAGAGGATGAGAGAGGAGAAGAATGAAGGGAAGAAGGAAGGCAGATAAGGCAGGAAGCACTCAAGGAGGAAAGGCTTCAAGGAACAAAACTAGATTGAAAGAAGAAAGCCTGGCAGCTCGGAAGGAAATTGAGGCAGGATGGAGGGTAGGGAAGGAATCGAGGTACACAAACAATAAGATATACAGATAGATATACTAGCATTACCACTACCACTATTATTACCACTACCACTATCACTACCACTATTATTACGATATTTATTATTACAACAACAACAATAACTCCTCCTACTACTCCTCTATTACGACTACTACTGCTGTTATTATAGCTATATTAGTATTATTATTATTATTGTTATTATTGTTATTATTGTTATTATTACATTCGCTTTCCAAACATAACAAAGGGCAAACAAAGGCTTCGATTGAAGCGAATGGTGGTCCTTTGGGTGGAGCGCCCCCCACTGCATCCCAGGCGCCTCAGCTCGGCGCTTCCAGCGCCCGGGAAGGACAAGAAGCATGTCCACAATCGAAAAGAAACATGCAATTCGAAAAGGAACAAAATTGGAAAGAAACATCAACAACATGCAAACATAAAGGAAATGCACATACTGAATCTTATATGATCCAAGGGGCAAGCATCGGAAAGTTATGAGGTGAATCCAGGTGAACAGCAACACCGCGCGATCCAACAATTATTCCAAGGGGGAGACAAGTAGAAAACAAGTAGAAAAGAACAAATAAGGTCCAAGGCATCCAAGGCACAGGATACAGAGAGACAAATTGGAGACAACATTGCTGCTGAGCAAATTTTTGAAACAAACGGAAAAGCAACACCCAAATCATGCGCTCCAAAGTATTGACAGTTTCACTACAAGTTGGAGGCAGCTTGAGGTAATTGGAGCGAACCAAAACAATGCCGCCATTGGCATAGACAGCATCCTGCAATGGGAAAGCGAGAGAGGACTAAAAAGGAGAGAACACAAAAGTGCGCAACCACAGTACAGTCACAACAACCAATGACACGACATTTTCAATATCCTTCCCAATTCCTCACTCAAATCTTCCTCGGAAACGAAAATGTGTCAAATACGCAATTTGGCAGAAGATGGAAAGCAACATTTTCATGCGAGACATCCGCAAAGTGACAAATCAGTCGAGAATTCCAACATGAACATTTTGTCAGAAACATCCTCCAAAAAAACAGTTGGGAAATCGAAAACACATACTGTGCGCTACACGTCCTCGGTGTTTTTTGTAGGTTCCGTTTGAAACTACGATTTTCCTCGCTCATGATGTATCCTATTGTTTTCTTGAACATATTATAGGCATCTCTGCAGTGTTTGTTGGCATAAGTGCTTTCCGGTGACAGTTTCTGAGGCCCAAGCTGATTTGCAATCCACGAAGACCAAAGCAGTTCTATCCATGCATGGACCAAAGCAGTTCGATTTTTCGGGACAGCATCGTTTTGTCTCTGGATTCTTTCAGCTGCCTCGGCAGACAGGCACGTTGAAATCGAACGTGACGGTACACAGTGGAATTGCGTCGAGAACTCAGAAGGTATGAAGATGGGCTGCAGCGACTGCAGCAGAGACCCCATCATTGGGGAAGTTGAGAAGGTCAAAGGACAAAAACATCCTTGGGAAAATCAAAACTCACAGCAGGAACTGGAGAGTTCATTGTGACAGTGTGAAGTGGGGTGCCAACTTCTCATTGTGATAGGAATCCGATCTGCAAGTCGTTTGTTCTCTGAACACAATCACACATGATCAATTCATTTTAAGAAGTCATTGAAAGTTTATTCAGAAGTCCTTGTATTATCTTGTATTCTGAGTTCATTAAGAGAAGTGAATTCCGATGACCACGTGACCTTTGGGTCACGAGCACAGAGCGGTGGCCTCCACGAGGGTCCTGAAAGCTCACCCAGGACAGTGGCATCGAGTGCAATGATGCACCTTGGCACAGCTGTAAGATGAGACGATAAGAAGAAATGACAAGAAAATAAGATGAAAAGATAAGATGAAAAGATGAGAAGATCCAGAAGATCTAAGATATTCTAAGATCAGATGTAAGCCATGTAAGGAACTGAGTAAGGTTGAGACCTGAGAGCTTCTCTTAGTGCAAGCGTCTGTGTTGCTCTTAGGATGCCAAAGGACCCCGTGGCAAAGACGTGCTGTGGTGGCCACCCGTGACCTGGCATCACATGGAGTTTCCTACGCTCACACGACACACGACCTTCACACGACCTTCACACGACCTTCACACGACCTTCACAGCACGTCCGATTTGAAGGTCGTCACCGTCGTCCTTTCTCTGTCCGGTTGTCCTGTGCGAAGAGCATTTTGGGTCAGCATTCTTAAGCCAGTTTGTAGATGTTTGTATATCCTTTCTATCGCTGATACAATTGGATGCGAACAAGATGCCTCACCCATCCTCAGCCCAATCCATGAGGATCTTTATGTCTTGAGAGCCTCGTGGAAGATTTGGGAGCTCCAGATTCACCAGAACTTTCAGTCGAAGAAGTCATTCTACTTTTTGCGTGTCTACGGTTACATTCCCCATCCACATCCAACATTGTCCATTGATACTTCCATTTCCATTTCTATCCATCCATCCATCCATCTATACTTCCATTCATACGTAGCACAGACATAAAAACATCATCTAAACAAGATTAGTTTCGAAGATTCCCCAGTTCGAGAAACGCAATTTCCCTCGCTCAGGGGGCCGATTGCAAGACGCCGAGAGTCCTCTTCGTCTGCAGCTGATGCTGTCGATGTCGTTGTGGTCGTGGGTCCGAGTCATTGACAGAAGGGTTGCCACCGAGGTGCACGGCGGAGGTTGGCAACACCATGGGCCCAAAGAGGCAGGGGGCCGGCCATAGGGGGCCGCACAGGAGCCTTACGGGGCTTAGCATGGCTCAGTTATCTTGGGAATGTGACAGCTGAATTATTTTCAACGTGTGTGGAACTTCTTTTTTTGGGGATGTTTGATCTTAGGTTCCCAGTGGGTTCCCATTGGTCTCTTTATTTCGACCGCTTTTCTTTCTCTGAAACATCATCGCATTGGGAAATCCATCAGCAAAATTCGACACATTTGGAATCATGCGTTCAGCAATGGCACAGCTTTGATACGAGCAGAATCCTCACAAGATAGATGATGGGGTCTGAAACATCTGAAATCTGCAAGAAAGCAAAGTTTTAGACATTTCAGACCCCTTTTTGAACCCCAAGTTTCTTCAACAGGGCCACTTGTGGGCACCAGTGCACTTCTAGGGGCAAGTGGAGGGGCAACTTGGGGCAACTTGGGGCCAACACGGCTGCAACTTTGGATGCAAAGGTGAAAGGAAGGTGAAAAGGTGAAAAGCTTTGAGCCAAGAAGACATACCAAGACATGCCAAGAGATGCCAAGAAAATCGGAATCCCAAAGGGAACCCAACCACAACTTGCAACCCAGTGCAAGTTGCAACGCAGTTCAAGGCACTCACCACATTCGTTCACGTCATTGAGGGCCGAACGATTCCACATTTGCGCCACACTGGGCAAATGGCAATTGGAAATCTTCGAGACATCAAAACAGCAGACTTTCAGTCCATGTGATACTGTATACACTGAGACTGAAAGGATCTGAATCCTGAAAGGATCTGAAGAAAAGAGCTCCCTCTTTGGAGCTTTTCTTACGGAACCCTTTTGACAGATTTTCGGATTCCTATTTGAATATATATATATATATATATTTATTTTCCCCTTTTCGAGAGCTTTTGTCAGAAGGGATCCCCTGGGGTCCTGTGTGGAGGCCTCCTATGATGTGTTCGCCGCCAAGTTGTCCCAGGCGCGCACCTGTAAATCGATCTCTTAAATCGATTGACGCAATTGCAATGAGATCTTTGTTGAATTTCAATGCATTTCATTTACAATTTCAATGCAAATGTTTTTTTACAATTTCTTTTGAATCTTATTCATTGCAATTCGTTCCTCTCAGATTGAGAGAAGATAAAGAATCGCCCTAAGGCCTCACAGGGAACATGTTAATAAGTATTTCGTTAGAGATCATTAAACAAAGATATGAGTAATTCATAGTAAGTCCACATAAACAAACAAATATCAGTAGCTTGGAAACACAGAGAGAGAGGGAGAGAGAGAGAGAGCCAAAACGAAAAGGATCGGGGCAGACCACGGTCGTTTGCCAGGTGTCTGGAGCTATCATCATGGTGGGCACCTGAAAGAAATGACACCTGAGTCTTTGAGAAAGAAAACGAGAGGAAAAGAGAGGAAACAATGTAGCAATGAAAGAAAATCAGAGGAAAGAAATTGAGAAAGCAATGAAATTCTAGCAATGAGAATAGCACTGAAAATGGCAATGAGAATGGCAATGACTGCCATAAGTAAATCATATAGAGCAAATCTTCTTTTCTGCGTGTCTCATTTGGAAGTTTGCACCGAATGTCATCACTTTCTTCGTTGGAAAATGGGATTGGAGCAGATCTGGAGAGCTTCTGGGATCCATTGGATATTGCATTAGACTCAGTTTGTTCCAGATCACCTCCAGGTACCCGACTACCTGTTGGTGCCCTTGGGAAACTTCATTACCATCACAGAGGTCTGGCAGATGATATACAGTGCAATGAGTTGTTGGATTGCATTTTGTGCATCGCTGTTTTTTTGTGTACAGAATTTTCAGAAAAAACTAGTCACGTAGAATGATAATTCTCAGAATTTCAGGCAGTAAGTTCATCATCATTCACAAAAATGATAGTTCTGTGCACATCATCATTGTTTTGCAGTTCTGTGCAAATCTGACCCGCGAGTCTCTCCTGAAAGCCTGGGACTACCTGGCAACACATGGACCCGCAGGCGCTGGAATGAAATGGTGGCGTTGGGAATTTGTTGAAGCAGATTTGTGCTTTGAAAACTTGGATTTTCGATTTTCAAACTTTGTTTACTTAAATTTCAAAGTTTACTAAGTTTACTTTTCTTTTTTTACTTTTAACCGAAGAAATCTGAAGATCACTCAGATTACTGACCTTGAGATCCTGGGTGCCTCAGGAGATGACTGCAGCGCAGCATCACCACCACCTATGTTCGTCGCAGGTCAATCGTCTGAAACAAAGATCCGAGTTGTGACTTGTGTCATATCCAAAGGATCCTTCTCAAGGGACCTTACAGATCCAAGAAAGGATCCTTCAAGAACCTTCTGAATCAGAAGAAAGGATTGTGCTTTGGGCCCGTGGCAACCGCTTCAATGCTAGCTTTCGAGACGTTCGAAGCCCGAAATGCAGTGCACAAATGCCTTCTCTCTCTCCAATTCTTCTCCTCAGCGAAGAGGCAAACTTTGGAGCACAGCGACTCCAGCTCTTCCAGTCCCTTCCAGTCCCCAGCTTCAGCAAGGGTTCTCAGTGAGGATCGTGGCGCCTTGTCCCCCACTTGACCTCTTGTGCTGTCTCACTTCTCCCCTCCTCCTTGTATCTAGTTGTATCTACTGTAGTTGTATCTCCTTGTCTTCTTGTCTGAAAATAGTGAACAAGGGATAAAAAGGGTGGAAGAGGGAGAAACATTGTGGAACACGGTTATTGAATAAGGATAAGATATGATGAGATATGATGAGATATGATTGGATTTTTGATGATATTTTTCATGACATTTTTTTATTTGGAATGCACTGGAGGAAGAAGTCTGTGATGGGATAGGAGATGCTGGGTGAAGAGGCACGATGAGGTGTGAACAGCCACGACCACATTAAAAGGCACGAAAGGATCTGACATGGTGGGGGAAGGTGAGCTCTGGCATGGAATGGCACGCAAAGAGACAGCACATGGGTTTAGCATGGCGACGATGATGAGGTTTGATGAGGTTTGATGAGGTTTGATGAGGATAGGGACAAGTGGTGTATGAGTATGATGAGGTATGCTCAGGTGAGGTGAGGTGCGCGGCGGTGTGACAGACACCAAGCACAAAGGGTTTGATGGCATGTGATGTAGGATGAGAATGTACGACACAAGAAACCCACACGGGACCAGTGAGGAGAAGTGAGCACAAGTAGAGTTGGATGATGGGGAAACCAAGAACTGCCAAGAAACCTCTAGAGATGGAGACATACGAAGACTATTGGGATCAGGCAGAGAACAGAAGCCATTTGAAAGGGGGAGACAAGTGTGAGATGGGAGGAGACCCTTTTGTGGAAGACAGCTTGTGGAGACACGTGGAAGAGGTTGCAAATCAGGCTGGAACAAGAAGCTCTAATGAGAAATAGGCAGAGGATAGTGGCAAAGTGGGAGACCGCAGTCGGTGGGAGAGAGAGTTGCTTGGGGACAAGCCGCCAAGATGGAAAATTACAATGAAAGAGGATTTCTTTACTCAGGAATCCATATGGGATATGGGAGACGAGAGAGACAAGTAGTTAGCACGCAGGGAGGAATGGGATGTTTTTGGGGAGACAAAGAAAGAGCCACTGCGTTGCAAGGACGAACACCGCGGAAATCATGATGGTACAAGATCCGTTTTTTGATGTTTCAAACCACATTCAGTGGACGCTGTTTGGGAAGGATGTTTGTGGGTTGGAAAGAGCCTAAAAGGAATTTGAAACGGAAGAGGATTCGAAGAGGATTCGAAGAGGATGTTTGCTCTAAGCTTCAACCTGTCTTGAACTCTTTGAACTCTTCAACCTGTCTCTTGAGGATTCCAATTGAAGGCTTGGGCTCTTGGGTTTCCAGGAGATTCTTCTGGCGCCGCCTCGGCCCTGACGATGCTGTTGCGGCTTCGAGAACAGGCACCAAGGAAGAGAACAAATGAAGAGAAAATGAGAAACACATGAGAAACAAATGAAGAGAGAACAAATGAGAAATGATGAGAACATGCTTCAGACTCGAGAGAAGAATGTGTTTGACCAATGACAAATGGACAATGGGCAAGAATCACTTGGACGAAGACCATGCACTGCAGTGGGCATG
>VSDK01021496.1:97507-118445 GCA_009767595.1 Symbiodinium kawagutii
TGGGCCATCTTGGCAAAGATCCTCGTGGCCTCTAGTTCATGGATCACGGTCCTTTCAGAGTTTCATACGTGATTTCTGACCATGCTCAGCATGGAAAGTTTTCAGGCCAGAGGTTGATGAGATTCCAATTCTTGCAAGCCATGCTGACACAATGACCTTTTGTAAGATGAAGGACTGGAACCAAAACGAAAAGAAGGAACCACATTAGCAACGGCAGGTGAAAGACTGGAACTCAGAGTGCTCTTGAACCAAGGCTTCGAAATCTCGCTTTGAAGTACTTCCAGGGTGATGCTGCCAGGCTGGCATCAAGTCGCAATCGGGCACAGCTACATCTCAGAACTTCAAGTGGTTTTCAATGTGTTACCTTGGAACACCCAAGTCTTTAACACAGTATGTGAACACTTCTTAGAAGAGGAGGAAGAGGAGGAAGAGGAGGATGGAAGAGGAAGAGGATGCCGATTCAATCGCTCTGAAGACTTCGCTTGGTCAGGTTGAAGGACCCACTGTACTCACCATTTCACGCAACGGAGGCGAGGCTGGGGACCCATGGGGCGCCGGCTCCAGAGATGATCCGAGACCCTGTGACTCTTCTCACTTTTAACATGCGATCCTTAAGTTTAAAAGTTCAAAAGTGACAATTTCTAACTACTCTCATACCACTCTCTTCTCACTCTTTGCTTCACATAGGGTTCACTCTTGTAATGCTGTTGATGTTTGGGAATGGTTTGGTTTTACTGCCGACCATGACGCACCAACCAGATTCTGCTAAAGCAAGACACCTCAATGTGAGATTTGTGAGATCCAGGTACTTTCATACTTATTTTCATGTGTTTTCTTGTTTTTATGTCCATTTGTGTTTTCGGCACGATGTTTGTTTTCCAAACCAGATCTCATGGTTGCTCTAGGTGAACGGTCGAGGCGTCGCGGCAAACAGCAATCGCAGTATCCAACTTGAGTACAACCATTGGAAAAAAATTGAATTTGTTTGAACACAACCGAGTTGCAAAAAAGAACTCTAAGAAGAGCAACTGGAACTGGCAAACAACAACAGAGTTCCTAAGAGATTTTCATTTCAACAAAATGAACCTTTCTCGTCGTGCTGGTTCTTAGCGTTGTGTATTGTTTGCAGTAGTTTTCTTTTTCACGAACGATTGAATATATTGTTTTCCTTTTGGTTTGCTCCAAAAAATGATATTATTTGATTTGTTCGTGCGGTTTCGTTTGTTGAACTCTGAGAGTTTTTGAGAGTCCAAGTGGCTCTACGTGATTTTGTGATCTCCAAGCCGACAGTTTGGCCAAACAGTGGCCAGAATCACAGCGATTCCAGTATTTTCGGCTTAGATGCTTTGATGTTTTTTCATACAAATGTTTGTGGACTGATTCATTCATGTATTTATATGTTTTTATCTACACATATACATAAATAGATATACATATACAGACGTCTATATACATACAAACAGACGGCATCTCTAACCGAATTCCTCCTGGATTGATCCCTGACGTAAACGAAGCTCATCGAAACTGCAAGCGGTCAGGAGCAGTTGGACGAGTTGCCACCGGTGTATTTGGCGGTCAGTGGAACAGAGGTCATGACAGGCTCCGCCATGAGATGACTTCGTCTTCGTCCAAAAACTCATCATAGTAAGGGAGACAATGACTGTAAGACTGTAAGATTTAGTAAGGCCTTGTATTTTGGGAGGTCAGTGTCTTGTAGGACACAACACTCAGCGCAGGAGACAGCATGATTTTTGCCCAACGTGCTGCTGTTCGTGGGGTAAGGGAGTGGCACTCAGAGGCTGAGGGGATCACATCGATGGGAGATTCGATTCGCTTCACATCTGCAGACTTCAGTTGCTGTTGACACCCATGGGTGCAGTAAGTCTGTGCGGTCAGTTTGTTTATCCACTGCATCAGTGGGATCTTTTGAATGGGTTGTTCTTTTGCTTCAGTGAGCTCATCTTGCCACTTTTCGGCCCACTCTGAGGTCTATGTTTCGATGTTTCCGGGGATGTGGCATGGCTTCCCACAGTACATAGAAGGCATCGGCCGTGGACAGGCTGAAGATCATCATCATCATCATCATCATCATCATCATCATCATCATCATGAGTTTTCATTTGGCACAGTTGTCGGAGATGACTTGGAGAAAGCAACGGGGACCACGTCACCGTCGCAGGTTGTGGCTCCGGCACCGAGCTTTGGCAAGGAACCACCGCCTTGAGGCCCAGAGTCACTCTTCGAGAAGCCTCCTTTGAAAAGCGGAAAAAGGAAAAAAGAAAAAATGATAATGGAATATAATGGAGAAGAACACCACATCAAAGAAAAACAAATCTACAAAGAAAGAAAGACAAATCAAGTTGACGATTTTAAAGTCTGAATCCTTTTCCTTTTTTCCTTTTCAGAAAGAAATCTTATGCCACTTTGACTCTGCAACGAGCGTGGTGAGCTCTGCCAGTCATGCGGGAGACTTCGTGTCCCAGATTAGCTCCTACCTTCGGGAGAGTGGGGGAGCCATAGTGAGGGGTCATGGACTGGTTGGTAGATGGTTCTTAGAGAGGCCTGGGGTGTACCAAAATAGTGGCATAAAAGTCAGTGGAGAAGGGAGCAGAGCGTTTGTTGAAGATTTGGATGCCTTTGAGTCTCGGAGAAGTTGGCAGTTTCCCAAAGGGGAGAGTCTTTGTTGTTTTAGTTCGACCCGTAACTGCAAGGTGGAGAGCAATTTACGCTGCCGAAGAGGTACTGTAGTCTAAAGCGTTGATTCTTCGCAGCTGGCTGTCTCAACAGCACTTCAAAGAGATGCAAGAGCAACGAAAAGAAGACTACAGAGCGACTTAGAGCCACTTGATGAATCGCAAGATCAACTACAATCAAGACATCCTCCATGGCAGCTTGACATCAAGGTACTTCCTTTGGACCTCAAGATCATGCAGTTTTTGCACGTTCAAAAGCACTTTCAAACCACCCAATAGCACAAGATAGCACCATGCATATGCCAAGGGTAGTGCGCACTTTCAAACCTCCGAAGTCTCCTGTAGCATGGCGGAGGGAGAGGCTGCTGATTTTGAAATCAAAAGTCTGACAGAAAACGACTCCAGATATTTCAAAACGATCCCCTGAAGGAAGGCGTGCGCTTGGGACGCTACGTGGGGAGGCGTGGAGCTCGTGGGCAGATGGAAACAGATGCGAACGCATTCGCTGCTCCAATGACCTGCAGGAAATCCGACCACTCGTGTCCCGGCGATCACGTCACCTGGGAGATCGTCTTGGCCGAAGGCGGTATATGCACCATCGAGTGCAGGCGGGAGAAAAATGGCGAGTTCTTCATAGTTGGAACAGTTATCTTGTGTGTGTGTTTTTATCTTCATAGAAGATTCTGAAAGACACGCGCACATCCGATCAAGAAAAGATATATAAACAAAAAGTTCTCTAGATATTTCTGTCATTCTCTATTCCCGACTGTGTCTGCCAATGTGAAATCAATATTCTGTGAGAGAACTCAAGCTCAGATGCTTTATGAGTAAAGTTGGTAGGAAATGCATTAGGTCAAAGTATGACATCACGGTCGTGACGATGAAAACAAAATCGTTCTTGAAATGTTTTCAAAGAACCTGCAGCTGAAAACAAGTGAAACAGGTTCTTCAATCTTTAAGAACCCATTGAATTCATTTCTTTGCATCTTCTCTCTCCCTCTCTCTCATTTCTTAGATTTCTTATCATATATAGTATATGTTTTTTCCTTCCTTTTTTTTCCTCTTCTCTGTTTGCACCCCCCCCTCTTTCTCAGGTCCGAATTGTCGCCCTCCAAAGGCGGAACACAGGCGGTGCCATTGTGCCATTCACATTCCGAAACGGCAGACATCAAGATGCAACCTGAGGCATCAACAACCACATGTTCCAATGGTCCAACAACTTGACTAAACATCACAAAGTGTTGCTTGAAGCATCATAAAGCGTAGTAAACTTGGGTTTGGGGCAGACTGAACATGATGAATCTTTGTGATGTGTGCCACTTTTGATGGTCAGTTGTTTAGATCAAGAGTTCTAGCATGTTCTAGTCGTGCAATGTAAACTTCGTAATATTTGCCTGAGCGATGATCACAAATGTCTTTGACTCTCCTTTGCTTCGAGACTTCATGAGCAAATGCTTCTTGATCGTGCAAATGTTTCTGGTGAAATGGTGATTTCTTTGAAGGCCTGGCATATAGAAGGCACATGGGAGGAGGCTGGGCAGTTGAAATATGAACATTCTCAGAAGACAAATGGAACATTTAAATGGAAGACATTGAATGATTTTGAATGTATTCCGTATTCCCATTGAACATCAGTTGGGAATACACACTGCTGCAACTGGTCCAGTTTTCTTCCCTCGAATTGTCGCCAGTGTATTGCACCCACTGGTGAATTTCAAAGTTCAAATACTCTAAAAACACCTTTTCCTAAGTTATCAAAGGAAGAGCTTGCGTTTTTTGTCGTTGTCATTCTTGATGTTGTGATTTCAGGATGATGATGAGGTGATTGTGGCAATCACCAAGGAGGATGATTTGCTTGAAACTGCTTGATGATCTTTTGGATCTGTGCGGATGTTTTTTGCTCTCGCTGTGAGACGTGCTCTGGGACGCTCTGACTGCAGCCAGGACCCTTTGGGAGGTCCTCGCAGTGATCGAGACGTAACGCTACAGGTGGACGAGCCTTGGCAGCGACCACGACTGAGATGCGCCCGACGCAACTTGTGACATTCGAAATTTGAAATCAGCTACAGAATTTCTTCGACTCACAGACTTTTTCTTTCCATTTGTACTTTTGAATCCGTGAAAATACATAGTTTGTGTTGCTAAATGTTCGTTTGCTTTGAACCCAGTGACAAAGGATGATGTGATCACCTTCAAGGCAAGATGCCATAGGTGGTCGGTCAAATCCTTTCATTTCTTAAAATTGAAGCAGATCATTGAGATATTTTTGAGATCTTTTTAAGATCTTTAAGATGAAGCAAAGTCTTTTGAATTGCTCCGAGAAGTGAGGCAACACACCGATGTTCACATCAGCTTTGACACCGATGAATTTTGAAGTCCCATGCAGGGCGCTAAGTGTCAGTGGACAAGTCCGCCACCTGATGCCTTTTTGGAAGCGATGGCGGCGCTGAGCCTCAAGGTCCCACGAAAGAAAAAAATACAAAAGTAGAAAAAGTGTAAAGACAAAAACATGTTCAAAGAAAAGAAAGAAAGAAAAGAAAGAAAGAAAGAAAGAAAGAAAGAAAAGAAAGGAAGGAAGAAAGAAAGAGAAAGGCCTTCCAAAATGTCAAGGTTGAGACCTTCTGCAACTTGGGGTTATGACACATCGCTTGGTCAGTGCCTATGTGGATCAGGAGTTGAAAGCCAAAGCGTTGAGCTTCGGTTTGGATCCCACCGGCTGCATCGAAAGAGAGGAGTCGGGATGCTACCTGTCATGTTTACCTCGCCAGCATCGAAGCATTCCAATCAGATCCAATCTGCGCTGCATTGAAAGTGCCAGAAAGTGATCGAAAAGCTTCAAAATGGATAAAGTACATTTTGCTCCATTTTTCTTGTTGTGATGTCAAGCACATAGTGTACGGTTCCTGAAGTTTTTGGAAGGGGTCACCACCTGGAATCCTATTGCATTTGGCCTGCCCTGCAGTTTTGTTTGTATTGCCTCCCTAGGAGTTTTTGGAATTGCTTCGGCGCAGCAAAGCAGCGGGTTTGCTGAAAGAGGCCTTGATGCCTGTGATTTTCTTCAGAGATCAGAAAGATCAAGTTTGACGCTGCATTTGAAAAGGTGGTGACCACAGTGGTGACCCGTGTTGACGTTTGAAAATCACAGCAGTTGCAAACCTCACAGTCACATGCTCCAGGCATCACCTCCGCAGCTGTCACCAAGTCCATCTCCTTCCAACAAGCTGGACCAGGCTTTCACCAGGAAGCTTTGTGGGTCTTGAGGAAGGGACATTGTAAGGCACATTGCAAGGGACATTGTAAGGAAAATTATAAGGGACATTATAAGGAGAAAAGCTTAGAGAGAAAACTTAGAGAGAAAGCTTAGAGAGAAAGACTAGAGAAAACTTCGACAAAGCATCAACTAGCGTCAGCTACCGTCAGCTACGGGCTGAGTTCTCAGCAGTGCTTTAGAGTCTTTGGGGGGCGCTGGACGAGGCTAAAGGGAAGCTTGACTTTTTTGGACCCAAAAAGACTTGTTTGTTCTCTTGGAGGTCTTCACACCATAAATGTTGCATAGAGTTTCCCCAAATCCATGAATACTGTATGACTTATCTTATATCCATATATCATCAAGAAATTCTTGGTGACTCATTCATCAACCCTGCAAAAGTTGTCGGCATGTCCTGTAGAGGTGGCACATATATTCGCCATAAATACGACACTGCAGCTGTCCATAAATAGAAATAAGGCATTCAGAAATCCAACAAAAGTCATCCATATCTTCCAGAAGTCATCAACAACTCCCGCATAGCCTATCTATAAGGCATCTTCATCAATCATCTATGATTCCTACAAATGTTATCCGTGAATCCTGAGTAATCTCTCAATCCTGCAAAAGTCATCCAAATTTTTTGCACAGGTTCTCCTGCACAAGAATCCACCAGAAAGCATATATCAATTGCAAAATGTCTTTAGATACAGATCATCCCCAATCCCCACCACTTCTCTATATATTTCCTTAGCTTCTCTACCAAACTCTACCACTTGAGCCTCACTCTTCAACTTTGAAACATATCCAAAATTGAAACCCAAACCCCCATCTCTAAATCTCTCTCTCTCTCTCTCTTCTTTCCAAAATCTTCTCTTCGAAGAGAAGCCATACTTAGAAGATACTTAGCCTCCCTACTGAGATCTCTTCTCGAAAATCTCTTTCTGGTGCCACAGGCCAGCGCTCCCACGGAGAGCCCACATGCCAGTGCGAGCGCCAGTCCCGTGGCCAGTCAAGGTGGGATGCCACCCCTTAACGAGGCATATGAGGCCTTAAGGCGGAGAGAAAGATCTGAATCCTTTGATCAAAAGAATCTTAAACAAGCAAATCATTTACATATCTTTTGTTTGAAATCATTTACATGTAAACATATTTTAGAAAATCATTTACATGTGTAAAAAGGACTATGAACATCTGAAGAGAAACGAATGGACAACGGCAATGCCGGCGACCAGGCGATGCGCCCGAAGCTTCCCCGGAGGCCAAGATGCAATGGGGTCTCGACATGTCATTCCACGCGTCGTGACTTCTCCAGGAAATTCCAGCCGGTTGCTACAGCTTAGAGCATCTTGGCGACCAGGGTTCCGGTTGGAACACGGTTCAGAGGTAGAACTGCGAAGGATTCAGGAAGAATTCACTACTCACCTTTGCTCCCAAACCAAAATTAGACATGATTTAATGTCCGGAAAATCACAAACAAAACTGTTCTCGATTCTCGTCCCGATGCACTTTGACATGAGCTTGGAATACCTCGAAAAGCAAGCGTCATCCAAGGCAGTTGACTGACAAGCGAACCTGGGAGAAGCTGGATGTGGTCTCCACTGAACGTGCCCCGTTTCTCTTGTTAGTCCTATGTGGCAAGGGCACAGTTTTGACATGTGTGTTTTGCTTTCCGAAGTTGTTTGTGCAAGTGCTGCGAGCAGAGACGAGGTGAGACTTATTTGCCGGACACCGTCTTTCAGCAGCTTTTTGGGATGCCCAAGGTGCGCTTCAGCAGGGCACTCTGAGAGAGCCCGGGCTTTCGGGGCATCCGGTGCTCGCCTCAAGGCCGACTTTGCAAAGTTGCCAAAGTGGAAGAAGGAGCGCAGAGAAAAGTAGGAAAGTCGAAGAATGGAAAGTCGAAGAATGCTTCTTTGTAGGGCGCATCTTCCTTCGCTTTTTCATCTTCCTTGGCTTCCTGCTGTCCCTGTACTTTCTTTGCTTCCAGAACCAAACACATACAATCTTTAATTCTGAAGTTGAATTGAGGGCGGAGCCAGGAGAATGCCAAGAAAAAGCATGGTCTCTTCTAAGTGGGGCACCTTTGATGCAAGGGACCAAAGTGAGGAACAGCTTGAGGACTCTGTGAAGTAGACTTTGTGTTTGACAAACTGAGGAACTTGTTGAAGATTCTGAGTTCATGACCTGGCTGTGTACATTCGGATGGGGCGGTTGTGCTTTGCAGCACAGCGGCCCCAAGAGGCTTACCTCGATTTTAAAAATTCAGCGTCACCAGGACGAAGGTCAATCTATGTTGGTTGAGATCATTGGAATCTTTGGAACTGGAAAACATTGAAAAAGCATTGAGAAGCTTAAAGCTAAAACCCGAAAAAATCAGAACCCCGATGATTTGCTTGGAAACCAACGACAGGCGATTGAAACACATTTAGTCACTGCAGACATGCGAGATGAGAGTCATGAAGAAGTAGCAGGTGTGCTCCTGTGTACCAGCAGATTGATCCCGGTTTCTGCCAACGGGGCGACTGCAAGACCTTTGCACAAGTGTGCACAGCTGGGGACGAATGAAAATGAACGAAAAAAAGGATGAACAGTTTGAGTTTGCATCTAAAGAAAGGAAAGGAAGAAGGAAAGAAAGGAGAAGGTGAGAAGGTAAGTCTTCGAGATCGTGAGAGCTCCTCATTCAAAGTTTGGATGTGAGACTGCAGCCCTGGTTGTACTAGCGCAGCTGCTTGAAGTCATGGCGTGTTCTGAGGACCAAACCTTCAAAGACTTCCCCAAAGCGGTGAAAAGACGCCGAGGATCCGATGAGTTTCGTGCATGTGCTGTATACGTGCTGCATGTTTTTCATCAAAGTTTTATAAACAGAAGAAATGCAACGAAATCTTTATTGAAATCTACATTTGCTTTCTGAAGATCTATATATGTGTTTTCATGTGTTTTCTTGTTCCAAAGTCATATGTAGAGTCGGAGGAACTCATTGGACTCAGGACAAATGTCTACTATCCAAATCCAGAGGGAGCTCAACCCTGGAGCTTCGCGGTGGACTCAGTGGGGATTGCGAAATGCAAGGAGCAAAGAGGAGCAAAGAAGAAAGCAAAAAAATCTTTTTAATCAGCTTCTTTTTGACAGAAAGTTTCACTCCTTTCTTTCTCAGGTTGGAGAGTTGAACTTGGGATTGGTGTCGCAGGCGTCAACATGGGGAAGTTGTGCAGTCTCCGATAGCCGAACGACCGAGCGATAGCCGTGGAGTGTCAAGAATGCTCAGTGGATCAGGTGGCTCCTCCACCGCCACCACCACCTTTGTGAAAGCCCCAGAGATGCAAAAAACCAACTGAAGAAGCACTCACTGAAGCATTCGGCAGGGCAATGGCTCGAGTGAAGCATTCTGAGGGCAAAGGTTGACGAAGTCTATTGTTTTTGAAATCTATTGCTACGTGATTTATTAGAATATTTCAAGAGCTGCTTCAAAAAACAAGAACCTTTGAGCCACGGCGCCTTTCTGAGGCCCCGCAAGAGTTTTGAAGAGGCTCTGCAGCAGCTCTGCAGCTTGAGGACGCTCTGTGGCTCTTCAGTCCTTTCAGATCCTTTCAGGCACCCAAGTTCTATGACGATCAGTCCGAACTCTCCCTGGTGAGCTGGCAGAGATTTAAGAAAACATGAGTGTAAGAAAATTGAGGAATAAGTTGGAAGAAGTTGGAATGATAACTGATAACTGTTGATAACTTGATAAATCTTTGCAATCTCATGAGGTCACTGCGTTTGAAACATGAGGTGCCACCAAGAGCCTTGCCCAAAGATGTGATCATCGATTGCCCTCAGGAGAGACTCACAATATGGTTTGTAGAAACCGGAGAAATGAAACATGTCAAATCGTGTGTGTGAAGGTCAGTTTATTTGCGCACTCAAATGGGTAAATATGCTGCATAGATAACATATGTGTATGTATGTATATATACAAATACTATATAATCTGTTGCATTTTTAGAACATATGGATTCTATCTTTACATGGAATCTATAGACATACGCACGCATAAGTTCAAATAAAGTCTTGGTGCCGTGCTTTGGAGAACCAAAAGAGTGCATCTCTGGAGATTGAAAGTTGCGATGCGGCAGGATACGGTGACAGGTGCAGTAATGTCAGGAATGTTGCTGGGTCCGACAGCCCAGTTGCATTTCGTTTCAAAGCGTGTTTCTTAAGAACTGGATGTTGGAAACCGAGGTTCTCTTTCCATGGTGGGTTGCTTGACGGGCGCTGCTTGGTATCTCTCCAGGCAAGAGAAGAGGAATGGAAAGAGAAGGGGAAAGGAAAGGACAAAGGAAAAGAATGAACATAAAGAATAAAAAGGAAAAAAGTAAGAATGTAGAATACAGAGGAAGAGAAGGGACAAAGGAAATGGACAAAGCAGGAAAGTCAACGGGCAGAGTTTTGTTTTTGCTTCGCCAGGCGCGCACACGGTGAGTTGCCAGCTTTCTGCCCCGATTTCCTTCAGGCACGAATCTGCCTGATGCTTGTAGGGTGCCCTGTAAAGTCGCGAGTTAATCAAATTTGTCTGAGATATTCTATATTCCTATTCTTATCCAATTATAATTCTACATGTTTCTCTATTCCTATTCTTATTCTCAAATTTCTTTGTGGCTGAGCTTGCGGTGCTTCAAACCTTTCAACTTGGCAGCATCCTTTGGAGAACTACAGATCCGAAAAGTGGGGAACTTAATCTCCGGACATCTCTGGACAGCGGGAACGGATCTCAAGAGGAGCTCGCACCGCTGAGGTCATGAATTCTTTGACCTTGCGATTCCTTGCGATTCCTTGCGCTATGTGGGCCAAATCAAGGGCCAAATGAGTCAAATGCTTCGCTCCGCCTGGCTGAATAGCAGCTGGCTGTAAAAAGAATGCTATCATTTGAAGCAACCCGGTGCACTGGAAGTAATTATGGCCAATATACTAATGTTGATATTTAAGATAGAATGAGATTACCGTCCACAAGTTCTTGAGGCTCACACCAAAGGCGCTTTGCAGGTGGAATTCTCCCAGGAGAAATTTGTTGAACGCCTGCGATTTGGTAAAACATACTGTTGACAGACCATATATTTTTCTTCAACGGTTTGGTGAGTTGTGTTGTGGGCACATCGGAAGATCTGGGAATTTGTATGCCTTTCCCAGCACCCCAACCCATCAGCAACATAGCATCAACTTCATTTTGCAAACGCAAGTGAACGTCATTGCAGACACATTTACTTCATGTTGCAAGCGCAAGTGAACGCCATTGTTGCAGACCCACCCCAACACCCCAAACTGTCATCGACACACACGATCGCATATCCGCTCCTGTGAGAAAACCAATGAGACACTGCTTTGGTTTTCCATCGGTGATTAAGTTTGATTCCATTTGCACATCGGGATTCGCAGAGAACTTGGCTCAGCCCGGATTTGCCGCACTCAATTCATCGTCTCCACGGAGAATTTGTCATGGCAGTGGGAAGCTCAGGGGGTTGCGCTTGAAGACTCGACAGGAACAGCACTTGAGCGGTGAAAACACACCCTGTTGGCGGTTGATTGTGAGGGATTATAGCACTTGGTTGATAAGGTGATTGGATGTGGTTGGTTCCGGGATGTACTTGGCTTGTAACTCATGACGATTGTTGGAGTATAGGAACTCAGGGCGGGAATTGCTATGTAACAGCAGCAGTGAGCATGGCACAGTAGGGCCCTACGCAATGTACCACCCGCGGTAGGAACTGCTATCAAGAGAGTCGACCTTGCAAGTTGGGATGCTTCCCAGAACTTCGAAACCTGTAATCTTTTGACATGAAGTATCAATTGACCATTTTCTGGGCACTGATTGCTCATGATTTTAGTCGTGACGGTCATCCAACTTATCAATTATTTTCTAGGCATGGACCGAAACAACGGTGCAGATATCAGCAGGAAGAGAGTGAATTCCATACATTTTGGGAACCTGCCAGATCAACAACAACGACAAATTTTGACCATGGAGTTTACTACCTTGTTTATTTGCTTGTTGATGACACTTCACAATGGTGCATGACGGTTAATGATTGCTTTTTTGCATGGTTGATAGTGTTTGAGAGTGGTAGATTCTGGTCACCTATGAAATCCATGTGGGTTTGTGTAGCCCCTGCTGCACTAATTTGCAGTGCCAGGTGATCAGCAAGATGTCTAGAGGAAACCGTCGCACCCCGCTGGTAGCAGGCGTGACACTGGGATTTGGTGGTGATGATGCGGGTGACTAGTCGCAGATGGTCAATCATGATCTGGACATATTGTTGACCATTAATCCTTAAGCTCTCAATGCTGGCATATTCTGCAAGTTCCGAATGATGATCAACACCAGCAATGGCTCCTGCTAGGGATTGACCGACCGCCGCAAATTCAGGGATCCAAGGTTTGGGAGCGGCCCATCTCACGTCTCCGATGCAGGTGCATCTGCTGCAGCTCTGATGGTGGCAGCTCCTGCCTTCCTCACTCCAGGTGCTGAAGTGCCTAGGCAACTTGAGGCAGGACCGGGAAAGGGTCGCAGCTGGATCGTTGTTTATGAACCGTTGCGGGTGGATACTTGGTTACACATGTTCAAATGTTGTTCATTGCTCTAATGTGATAGTTTTTCCGGGGTTCTGGTTGGCCCATTTTGCCTCACATCTCCTGCCGTGACAATCAACTACTAAGTTGTAATAGCTAACCGTTGTCCAACCACTCTGAACTATTCTGAGTCATGAATTCCCATGAATCATCGAGGAAGTAAGCATCAATTTCAACGAGCCATTGTCAACTTGTCAACCCCTGTTCTTTTTCATTATCAACTGTGAGTTTTCCCTTCGCTCACTGGCAACTGCTGTTGGTTGTGAAACCAGGATTTGACCGTTCTTCACAACTTTGATCGCTGTCACAGCAACGCAGGTCACTCATGCAGCAGCAGCAGCTCCCAGCACCTCCGCGCCACGCAGCTCCGCTTTGCCGGGCGTTGCAGCCGCCGGAGTTATGGGAGCCAGTGCCGCAGCGGTGGCACGTGCGGCACTCGGAGCTGCGGTGACATAGTTTTGGCACTCCGAGTAGTTAGTATGATAGCCATTGCATGCAGTCGATAGTTTTGGTGAACTAAAGACTAATGCAAAAACTACCAATAGCAGAACAGTGATTCTTGGCCATAACAGATACCTACAATGTGCTTCAAGTGACAACAATGTCTATTGATTGGCCAGGCGCGTGAAGGTATAATGGCATAATACTAGTCATACAGCGTTGCGGCAATCTTGGCTCTAACATGCTTATCGTGCTTGTGGTTTTGACAATGGTGTAATGATGCGATGGTACAATGTCATAGTCATAGTGCTGTTTCCGATGTTGACACCAGACCAACTTGAGATGGTCAATGCCTGAAGGGTATGCAGGCGGTCAACCGTGTTATAGTTGTTAAACTATCCAGCGCTCGCTGATGATAAGTATCCGTTCAACATTATTCCCTTTACGTGCCATCCAACCAACCATCCGCTGGGTGATTTTTGAGCTGTGCAGGAGCGATGCACACATTTGCACAGTAGCCATCAGCAATGGACCAACGGTTTTGAGTTCAGATCTTCCCCGAGCTGCGCCCGTGATTTCGTGCTCCGAAACATGACCTGAGGTCGCAAGGCCCATCGACCCTCGAAGGCACCTCTCGCAGTGAAGATCAACGGCTCTGAGGCCGGAGATCCGCCGGGGTTGGGGACTGTGATACTCACTATGGTGCAGTGGTCAATTGAATAGCGATGGTTGGTAATGTTTGCTAATGGTCAGTGACAGTGGTTGTTAATGTTTGATATTTGTTAGTGGTCATAAGCATTGGCCATTAGCGACCTAATAGTGCCGAATGACTAATGAGTGATTCAATATGATATAGTTCTTAGTAATTTGGAATGCTTAATACTGGTTGACTCCCATTGGCTAGACTCATTTGTTGGAAAATCCCAAGTTGATAGGTAACCAGTGGTTGCAGCACGTTGCCGGTTGGGTGTCGGAAATGAAGTGGTAGGAGAGGCTTCAGGGAAAAGATAAAGGGAAATTCCGAGCTTGTCGAAGCAGCTGAAGCAGTTGAAGAGAAGGACCAAGCAGTAGTGGAGGCATTTAGAACCATCCTCGCATTATCAAGCTATGAACCGTTGGATTTTTGTGACCATTTTGGAATCCGCCTTTGTTGGTGACAAAGGACCCACCTCATGTGCCATGGTCGTCAGGAGCTGGGACTTCATCAGCTGGTAGCGAAGGTGCAGGACCTGTTGCAGAAGCCCAATCAGCCAGGCCGTCGACTCAGCGACCTGGAGTGTGGGACAGTCAACTTGTCCCAGAAATTCAGGGAGACAAAGTGTGTGACAAGTTGAGCTTCAAGCAAGCTGAATTATTGAAGTGTGTGAACCATTGAAGCCTCCTGGGACACAAAGAAACAGTGGCTCAGTGCATGGATTGGAGAATCAGCAAGCAGATTGTTGGAACAAATGAACTGTGGAAGCCATACCCCAAGCTCCTGGGATATAGTTGGTGTTGTGGGGACAATCTCTAACATATCAAATCCCGAAAATTGTTGGATTTCTATGCAGTAGCTCCCGAACCCGATTTTCTAGCATCTTTTGGATGGCTGTTTCCCATCGATAGTTGATGGGGACATCTGCTACAATCAGGCTTTCCCCACCGACCAATCCAGTGATTGATGAGAGAGATCATCATTTAGTTGGTATTGCAGAGGATTGTTCATCATCACAAACCCGTCACAAACCATTTAGTGTACAGTACATCCATTGTTGAACATGTTATGTCGCTATTTTATGGTTGACATGGATGATTCGTACCACTGCAAATGACGGCTGCAATGGTGAAAATCAGCCAAGAATTGAACAGGCATAGTTCGGACAAACCATCAAATCTCGTAAATCAGCATCATCACCATTACCGGTCAATATTGACAGGGGACCCATGACCGTGTCCACTTCCAATAAGCTAACCGAATTGATTTCGTTGGAGCCAAGTTTCTTGGCACGGCAAAACTGCTGCAAGGCCAGCGTTTGCAGGAGGTGAAGGCTCTGGCAAAGGAGCTCAGACAGAAGGAGCGGAGATGGTGAGAAGTTGGCCATAGAAAATGACTAGCAATGGTTGTATTCAAAATGATTAGCAGTGGGTCTTGATGGTTAAGAATGCTTAGTGGTAGCTCATAGCTACTTAATGGTGGTGAATAACCAACTTATGACAGCTAAAAGAAGTGGTTGAGAATGGTTACCAATGGTTTGGTACATGTTGATCATGGGTCACCTTGATATCCTTGATCATTAGGTTAATACCTGATTGAGAAAGGTCAATCTTTGTAAGTAATGACCAGTGAATAGTACTAGGGACAAAGAAACAATAGTTCCACCTGTGTATCCACAAGTGGTGAACTTTAACGATTGATCATTTGCCCACGGAGGCTTAAGAAGAAGCACTCTAGAGGCTAGTCATGCCATGTTGGCAGTGGGTCAGCCAACCCCGCACCATTGACCAGCAGCCGGTGCACAAATGGCAAAACCCTCAAATCCAGTAGTATGAGAAACAAGCATCTTTGAGAGTTACTGTCACACATATCACACGAAGGATACTGGTAAACCCTTAGACGGTGGAGCAACTGATGATGATAATGGTCACTTGGGGGGTTCCAAAATGGCAAGTCCTCAAACGCAGGACTCCCTCTGTGGCCATCCGCGCAGGATGCTTCCAGTGATGAATCCCCCAGTCCCCTCCGGTGGATGGCCAACATTGCGGCATCGCTGTTGCTCACCCAGGGCATGGCATTGCAGCGCCTCGGGCACAGAATGAGCCACACATTTTCTATTTCAAAGCTACAACAGAATCAAACAGAATCAAACAGAGATGTACAGTATTCAGATTTAAAGCCGAAAATTGCAGTCTATTGTGGAGATGACGAGGATGATCAGGATGTTTTGATGATGCTGCTGACCATGATGATCACTTTTGTCAAGTATCTTCAACTCCATCGTCAAGATTGTGGCATAGAGTCATCAGTACTGTCCGTACCTACACCACCATGACATGTCATGACCAAAATGATCTTCCTCCCGACCACTGCCATCCTCCCCACTGCCCGGTTTCGCCCAAGGCCCGCCCATGCGGATGATGCTGTGAGTTACTCTGACTTCTTGGACTCCATCAACAAGGGTGATGTGGAGATGGTCCGTGTCCAGAACGACATGCTGTCAGCTCAATACACCACCAAGGTGAAGAGCCGAAGAGCTGCGCTGCCATACCTCCGTTGAGAGCTGCAGATGTCTCTCTAGTGGAAGGCTTATCCGACTTATACCTTTCCGAAAAGAAAACAGAAGAAAACCCTCAGAGGCATGGCCGCCAAGAAGCTGTGCCCCTGTTTTGGATCATGGGATTCCTTCACATTTTTGTTGTGGGAGTATTTGAGGGTGTCCACAAACTATACACCGGCAAAACAGGTCGTATCTTTACAAGGCCAAAGGTAGTTGGATGGGATTCCTGTCCCATTGGTGGACAGCCTGATTCGTTCTCAGCGACTGGACAGACTAGTTGTTTCCAGCTGTGTGTCCGAAGAATGCACACGTTCACAAGAAACACAATGTTAGGAACGCCTTCAAGACATGGAGACTGCCCTTGTCATGCATTCAAATGTGGAGCATCCGAACATCCTTTGGTTTCAACGATTGCAGGATGGATCCCGTCGTGAAGTGAATCTGATTCCCAACGCGCAGATCGAAGATCAGCTCTTCAATCAGTTGGCAGATAAGAAGGTCGATGTAGTCCCTGGCCTACGAGGCTGACCCTGTGCTGGAAGCCCTGACTGAATGCAATGAGGGCTGAAGCTCCGGAACTTATCATGTTAAAGCAGCAACAAAGACCGGGACTGAATTGCTAGCATGGGGCATCATAGCGCAACAGAGGTACTCTATGGTTCCTCAAGAGGTGTTTCCAAAGTCAAATGGGCATTCATTGGTAAGTCATGAAATCCATATCCCAGATCACACAGTTGATATAGTTGGGCAATTTTGAGAACACCATGGTCTTCACAGCTCTCATGTACGATAGAATTACTGGCTTTCCAGAATAGATCAGCTCAAGACAATGGTTCTGCATAAATTACATGCCCCTGAACACCCCATGGCACCATCCATCATAGACCTACACGGCCCCCAATCGACGATTGGGTTTCACTCAGGTGATGTCAAACGGCAACACCGGCGGATCGCCCTTCGATTTCCTGGCGCGCTTCGCTGGACCTATCGCGTGGCTCATCGCTGGGCTGCTGCTGCTTTTCGGAGGCGTGCCCGGAGGCAGGGCTGAGACCGAAGGGCTGGTTTCAAGGGTGGCAGTGCGGACATTTTTTTCAGTGGAAATGGGGTTCTCAGGCTTAACATGTCTGAAAAAACCTTATGACTTTGAAGCTTAACATGTCTGAAAAAACCTTCTCTTGTACAGCTTTCAATGCAGTTGCAGAAAGGCAACGCAAAAAATGAAAGAAAATGAATGGAATCTTTTTCTTCACCCAACATTGCCAGGCCCTGCAGGACCTGGTGGACCAGGCGGCAATCCTTTTGAGTTGGGAAAGTCCAAGGCGCGCATCATCAAGGACCGCGCTAGGGAACCGCTAAACCTTTGTGGGGGTGGGGAGGGTCTAACTCCATGGATGGGGAAGTGATGGAGAAGTCATGGAGATGGGTGTTGAATATCAAGTGGGAATGTTGAACCTATGGCAGTGTGGGGTTTTGGCCGCAATGTGCTTGGAAAGGGAGCAAGGCATTCAAAAATCACCTGAGAGCCGCATTTTGTTTTCAAGGGTAAGAGAAAGAATTAGCGCTGCGCCCGGAATCATTTTTTCATTCCCATCCACAGCCGCATTTGCAGACTGCACCAGTTCACTTATATAAAGGCAATGGAAAATCCACGATGGTCAGAAACCTATCCTTAGTAGTGATGATTCTACAGCCAAATTAATCAATCGGAGGGTGCCGAATTTCGTGGGCACCATTCAGCTGGAGTTGGGGATTTCAACAGCCACGGTTAAAGCCGGCAAGTACTTTCCTAAGATGTTTTGTTTTAGTATGCAACAATGGCCAAAAGCATGGGGGCCTCTCACCATGTTTCGATACCACCATGGTCCGGTGTCGTTTGCGATGTTTCTAGACGAACATGTTGGTACTCATGCGGTTGGTGTGGCTTGTTGGACCTCGCCGCTCTTTTGCACACGCAGCGGAGGATGGCGACACCAAGGTGAAGTTCGCGGATGTGGCAGGCAAGGAGTAGGAAAATGACAAGCAGAAGTAGTTGGTGAGTTAGTGGCTTAGCATAGGTTTGGTGCTTGTATGCTGATGCTCATCGGTCACACCAGGCTGCGATGGCGCTAAGACGGAACTTGTCGAGGTGGTGGATTTCCTGAAGAATACCTCCAGGTGGGCGAACTCAACCGTTCATTGCTTCTTGCAATTCGTCAATGAATTGTGGTCAGTCACAGTTCATACCGGTCAGGGTGGTTGTTAACAATGGCTGATCAGGATTAATTGGATATCCCAATGCGGTACCTGCTTGTTTACCGGAGGTTGTCGAATGGCTCGAATGGCTGGAACCCTGTGCAGGATCACGTATCATCATTGGCTAATCCATGAAAGGATATATAGATTGTATGGAATCATAGCGAATAAATCATGCCAGCAATGTGGAGGCCCGCTTCACTGACTTGACTCAGAAGGAACAGACGTCAAAGTGAACATAAGTGAACACATAATGTGAATGCATAAGTGAACGCATATGTGAATAAATAAGTGAACGTTCTGAATCTGGAGAACACGGCACGAAAAGCCAAGCGACGGGGCGCCAGGTATTCCGACCTCGGCGCCAAGATCCCAAAGGGCGCCTTGCTGGTTGGCCCACCCGGAACCGGAAAGACCTTGTTGGCCAAGGCAGTGGCTGGAGAAGCAAGGGATGTGTTGGGACAGGGTGAATGAACGCATTTGACTGCCACTAACATCTACTAGCGTCTACTAACATACTAATCAATTATTACTGATACTTGGTGTGGGTGCTGGTTGTTGGTTCATGATGGATGATAATGATTGATGATGGAATCTGAGCAGTGTGCGAGAAGTGTGGCAGGCCGGCGTGCCCTTCTTCAGCATCTCTGCTTCGGAGTTTGTGGAAATCTTTGCCGGCATTGGTGCGTCCCGTGTGCGTGATCTCTTCGAGCAGGACAGGAACCGATCAAGGGACGGGTGGTCCATAGATGTCTTCTTCCAACATGCTTCACAGGGATTGCAACCAGGTTGGATCACCCAACTTGGGATTTTCTAGAACTGCAAATAAGCTCATCGAAACCTACTCAATGTACTCATGATTTGGGATTCTTCGAGCAATTATATATCTATTCCCAAAAACATGCACAGATACGCACAGAGAAGAAGCATAAAAATCCTCATAGAACCAAAACATCACGAAGGATCCCATGCCCCGTGACTAACCGATTATTTGTGGCAACTCATTTGAGCAGCGTTCAAAGTCCCTATGAGGATTTTTCCTGGTGATTTTGCATTTGCAACAGCAAATCACGCGGTAGTTTGCAAGGTTTGTTAAAACAGAAGCGAAAGCGAGTGCTTCTATCAACCTGGTTTTGAACAGGGCTTGATTGACCTTTGCTCGATGAAGCTCATATTAGACGATTTGTAACTGAGATGACCACTGTTGTGATCCTGATGGGTTTTCCTGTGCTGCTTTGGTCATAACTATAGCCGTCATTACCCAAAAAATGTCTGCCAGTATTAATGATTGTCATGATCATCAGTTTTTGATATGTCTTACTCATCCTTTACCATTCATCCAGTCATTGACTCCATGTCAACATATCTCTCCTCAGAATGGAGATGACTCCTCTCATCTGCCCCGTTGACCTCTCGAGGCCAAGAAGAACGCGCCGTGCATCATCTTCATCGATGAGATCGATGCCGTGGGGCGACAGCGCTCCGCGGGCTTCGGCCAAGGTGCAGCTGTTCGCCGTGGGTTGCCGTGGGTTGATGTTGGTTGATGGTCGTTGATGTTGTGTTGATGTTGGTTGATGTTTGTGGGTAAGAGGAGTGATGAGTTGGGCACTGTGGGGCACTACCCTCTAGAGACACTTCGGTTGCCCATGGGTTTGTTCACCTTGTCCTTCTTGAAATTCACATCACAGGAATCAGCAGAGTGCATGTTTTGATGACGGTAAAGTTGAGATTTTATGGGATTGTGCAATTCTATATTGGCTGCTTGGTTAGATTTGATCGATTTGGATTGTGTTCTGAAGAGATGGAGCACACCGCCGTGGCCTGAGCTGAAGAGTGACCCAGGGCTCTGCTGGGAAAACGCCTCCCTTGATTTTCACTGGAGTCATCGCCTCTTTCTCCGTTCCTGTGATGATAGTCCCATCGCTGCTATTTTGGTTCGCAGGGGAATGATGATGTCATGATTTAAGTGATGACTAATAGCCCCATCTCTGTCCCAGGTTCAGGATAGAAGTTCCCCAACGAATGCTGGTACCCAGAACCATCATCCGTTTCCCGTGCAACCCTGTCACAGGAAACGACGAGCGCGAGCAGACGGTGAATCAGCTGTTGACTGAGATGGACGGCCTCTTGGATGGCGCTGATGGTATCCGACGTCACCATCCAAGATTGGTCATGTTCGATTTTGTGGGTAGCTGTGTCTATGTTTGAATAGGTCAAAGCAAATGTAGTTAAACAGTTTTTACTTTATTTACATCACACAGGATTTCCATATACAATGCATATATTTCTGTAGCTTGTGTTTGTTCAACAGCTTGTGTCCACTGGGCGTCCTTGGGTCTTCCCAGGTTTCGAGAGTAACAAGGGAGTGGTGGTGATCGCGGCCACCAACCGAGCAGACATCTTGGATCAGGCCTTGGTACGACCTGGTCGATTTGATCGCCAAATCCAGGTTTCTTCGCAGCGGTTCA
>VSDK01021496.1:118479-134866 GCA_009767595.1 Symbiodinium kawagutii
CGGTTCAGCCGTACATAGCTAGTACCAACCGATGGTACCAACTTTGTCCAAACCAAATGATTCTAGGGAAACGCTCCCCATTAATTGCAGGCAGACGATGCATACACACGCCGAGATGGTTTGACTAGTGGATGCGTGTGCATGTCTTTATTTGATTGCTTACATTTGCCCCCATATTTTAGCTTTTCCATGCATATATAGCATAAACTTCAACCTACTTACATGTATGCAAGTGTGATCATGTTTGTATGCATGTCCGGTATTTATCATTCCTTGTCATAGTAATGATAATGAGAGATGTTGGCAGGCACGCATCATTGCATTTGTTTTGGTGCACGTTTTAGATCATACGCGCAGATATGGGCACTCAGGTTCACACAATATTTATGATGCATGACTCCTGTATGAATGTGAATAACAGACCGGTCACTACACATAGGCCGATAAGCATGACAAGGCAGCTAGAGAAGATTTGGCAATGCAACCTCGCTTCCTAGGCATACCAAGCAAGTAGCACCGGAACGCGTGTGCTTCTATAGAAGTGATACACTCATATACTAGTTTTTGTCCATACTTAGATAAGGTATGTTATTGTTTGCAACAAACAATGCTATTTGGTATATTCCCACTATCATGTCAAACAGTGGCTCATTTGCAACCAGTGCCCAACCCTTGCAATTCTTCTTTTTGTGGCAGTCCGTCACTGCCTTACAGGGCAGGCAACTGCAAAAAAGGAATTAGGACGAAACCAGATCTCACTCAACTGATTTTGAACCCTAAGCCCGTCAATACCCCTCCCTGCCTATTGGTTAAGATCAGACAGTATAACCTAGATCTGGTGCATAATCCTGATAAAGCCTAAAGTGTTGGCTAATAATGCCATGCTATTACCACTGGTTGGCTCAAGGGCATGTTTACTCATAGCCTGCGGTTTCCAACACGAGGTGGGTGTCAAGCCAGTGCTGAGGTGGACCCTCCTGATGTGCAGGGCCGCGTGGCGATCCTGAAGGTGCACGCCAAGGACACTGCTGTGACTGGAAACGCCACGGACCATCCAGGAGTGCTGATACATTGGACATTTTTGGTGGTTACTGAATGTTACTGATAGTGGTTTATGATTGATGGCGGTTGATTATAGAGGTTGACGATTTGATGGTGATTGATTGGGGTTGGTGATAGATAGTCATGCTTACATGAGGGACGGATGATGGACAGTGATGGTTTGAAGAATCAACAACCCACAGAACAGTTACTGTACATAGTTAGGTCTTGACAAAGAAAGATGGTCTGAAGATCCAACAACCCAAAGGAGACAACGGTGACAAAACAACAACCAACACTAGCTTCAAATAGGCCAAGGACTTGCCATAGGAGCCAACAACAACCAACAAGAACCAAAGATTTCCGACAATCTCCAGCATTTTTTATATCACCCATCATCGATAGTTTTCACCAAAACGCTGTCGAGTGGCATGCAACGAGCTAAGTTCCATGGCAAGTTGGGGATGGTCATCCATCCTTCGAGCCGGGTAAGGAATCCGCATTTGCAGAGTCCCAACATGATGCCAGGTCGAGGGGTGGCTAACTGATCCATGACCACCAAAAGGTAACCCAAACCTTGTGTGATCCCCACTACGGGCTGATAAACCAGGGATGATTTGGTCAACAATTGCCTAAACTCTAGTCAGTTCCCAATCTTGGTTTTTGCCACTGCTTGTTGTCGTAGTTTTGAGAACGTTTGAAAATGGATGTATCCACAGCCATATTGATGTCCCGAAGTCTTCCAGCCGTCCTGTAACCACACCTCTCTTTTTAGAAAGCTACAGTTGGATGATGGGTGGAGAAAGTCGTGAACCTCATATTGTTTCATAAGTACCTCCACTGACGTCCAAACTGTGACAACTTCCCAGGGGACCCAGACATCCTCCAGCACCGAGGACAAGAACCTGGCGCCTGGTGTGGATCTGACAGCCATCGCTCGGCAGACGCCTGGCATGTCCGGAGCCGACTTGGCGAATCTGCTGAACGAAGGCACGCCACAGTGTAGTGCTTAGTTTGTCGAGAAGTTGCAAGGGACAACTGGAGACTGCTCTGGATAGCGCTTACACGTAACCGAAGTAACCGACTACTTTTTGCCCTTCTGAGCCAATTGAGCGAATGCTTCGAATGCTTGTTTCTTTATGGTCGATGACCATCACTACCACAGAGATAGCGTGACCTATCAGTGACCATCACCACTAACCGTTGCTATCGCTCCACTACGAAGCTGTGACGCATCTTTGGTAGCGGCCAGGTCATGGTAAACAGGAAAATTTGAATCCCAGGAGTCAATGGTTGGTTCATCCACGGAGCCCTCGGAGTCCTCCATGGTTGAGATTAGCATTTCAGTACTGGTTGGGTAACGATTGTTGAACTCGTCAACGGCTGGTCTCTGATGAATTTCTTTATGGTTTTGGAAAGAATTTCAACAATGTTGGTCAGTCAAAAGGTCAGTTTGTGGGATGAAAGTCCCAGCTTAATCACAGGGACCAGCTGGATGCAGCTAGTGTACCATGTAAAACCTCGCATAGAATTTCAGAGATGTCTCAGAATCCTGGCTCGGACTGGTTGGTTTTCCACTTCAGCTCGTTTCTGTGGTCCCATCTTTGTATCCCTTGGCTTTGAGCTCTAGCCATTGAACCAACAGCTGGTGAACAGTCTCGCCTTTGCAGGTGCCATTGTGGCTGCCCGTCAGAACAAATCCGACGCCTGGCTGAAGATGGGCTCTGCCGGTGCAGACAAATGGTTAAGCACAGAGCTCCCAAGTGCCAACTTGCAAGGTCACTCCTAGAACTAGCGGGGCCTTTCACTTGGGAGCGTGTGATCATGCGCGCAGGATGCGCGTGGACAAGGCGTCGTGGACATGTGTGCACGTTGCAGCTGGTGGGTTATCCTTCAACGACACGGTATATCATGCATGGGTTTTTGCATTTTCACATGTATAGTTTTTCCGCATGCATGTGTTTTTACAAGTGTCACACAGATGCACCCGCATAGTATGATATGTGCATGCACCTATTCACAAGGGGGCACAAGTACTCAGACCGCCGGTATCCCACCTACCATCCCAAAACCATCGGATGGAGGATCCCACCGAACATGATGTACACGTTGGTGATTCGAAATGATGGTTTTTGCAGATAGCAGAATCTAGGGAGGGATGGCCTAAAAAGTCATGCCCCCGGAAATGAAGTCACACAACTGGGATAGCAAGCTGTTGGCCCTTTTGGACCATGAACCATCAGCTTTCTAACTGAGAATGGTAAATAAACCGTCCCATCAACCAGCTCGCTCTCTGTCACCACCAATTACTAACCATCATTGATAAAGGTGGTCTAAATGGGAAGTGGGGATCGAAGCCTAACACACCGTAGATCAGGATGCTTTCGTACAGTTACAATCAATTTGCCACACTGCTCCAAGGAGATTGACTCCGATGACATTTTCAACGCCTTGGAACGAATTGCCATTGGCCTCGAGAAGAAGGATGGAGTCCCAGTGGAGTCGGTCTCCAGGGCGCGTGTGAAAACCCTGGAGTTCATGGATCAAAAGTTTAAACAGGAGGCTACATGGGGCTACCATGTGCATTGCTTTCGGGAAGCAAAGGGCTACTGTACCTTCTGGGATTATGCAGAGTACCACAATGGCTATTAAGCAAGCAGTAGAAGCAATCAAAGAGGCTGGATGTTTTGTGAGGCCTCTTCGAGTTGGTAGTGTTGTTTAGAGCGTGGTTGCCCTGACACAAGTAGCAAACTTTTGTCTCTGAGTGCGTGAACAGGTACGTATATGTTTCAACAGAGGCATCACAAATCAAAGGTCACCCTCACACCATCCAAAGTAGACCCTCCTGAAAGGGCATCTACAATTTTTGGGCCCCCGCAAAACGAGAGTTTGCCTCATAGGAAAGGCTCAGGATCTATGTTGGGGTCCAGGAAGGCTCATGGTTTGCCTTATGGTTTGCCTTATGGTTTGCCTTATGGTTTGCCTTCCAGCTTCCAGGATGCTGTGATGTCCGAGCAGAAGAAGAAGCTGGTGGCCTACCATGAGGCCGGCCACGCCATCCTGGGTGCTTTGATGTGCCCTGGCTATTGAAACACCAGATACTGCAGGTGGAAAGGGTGGGGTCTGCAGCCTTTGGTTGAGTGTTTTTTTTTGCCTTCTCCTTTTTGGAGAACTTGTCCAAACATTCCTCTCTGGTGCCTTTGGTTTTCACACCAAATTCTGTTGCTGCTTGAATCCCCCATTGCCCAAGGAATGACTATGACATCGTGTCCAAGATCAGCATCGTTCCTCGTGGACCTGCTGGTGGAGTGACCATCTTCATGCCTTCTGAAGAGCGCTTGAACTCAGGTGCTGATGCCCTCAGCCTGATGTCATTGATGTCACCCCGCAAAGTTAAGGAAGAAGCCTTGGTTTAGGAGCTGCCCTGCTCTCCCATCATTTGCCGATGACCCAATTGATTCTGTATGATTTTCATTTTCGAGCATGATTCAAGGAGTTTGTTGCTGGCTTGATTGGACACGTGGCAGCATTGGCAATGTATCCATTTACCGCGTACGATTGCAGTTGAGCGAATCCACGACACGATTCACGATTATAGAAAATTCACTGGGGTTATTTTTTTCGAGCCAGTCGTTTGACCACTGAAGGCATGTACAAACATGTCACTGCGCCGGAATGAACTGCACTGGGTAGAATAATCGAATGCGTTTATGGAATTGCGCCTATTTGTCCACATACGAACAAATAGATTTATAAGTACAATCATTATGAAAGGCGTGTTAGTTGGTAGAAAGCGCTGGCCTTTGTTAGGCCAACATTTTTTCCTACCAGGCTTTCTGTTATGTTGTGGTCATTTGTGGTCAATCTGTAGGGATGACTTGAGAAATGACAGAGATTTCGTTTCAGGAGCTCCGAACGCAAAACTCATGGCGGGTTCCCAAGGTACAACCAGCAACCCCAAGACTACTGGGCGTTCAAAGACCTGACCCTCAAACACCTTGCTGGAAACCCGAAAATGAAGAGATGTCCTGCACCAGAGAGGGGTCAATCAGTCCAACTCTTGAGATCACTGCTGCAATGTATACATCTTTCATTCATTTGATTATATTAAAATTATATTCATTAGATTTATTCATTCATTATATTCATTTCATTCCCATTTCATTCCCATTTCATTCTTCCATTCACCATGAGTCACCCGACCTCAACAGGCTACCGTTGCACCATGTTGCACCGCTTGCGCCAGGTCTGTACTCCAAGGAGTTCCTCGAGAACCGAATGTGCGTCGCCTTGGGCGGTCGCTTGGCCGAGGAGATCATCAACGGCAAGGACAACGTGACCACAGGCGAGCCCGGTGGGTGCGGTGGGTGCCCTGTCCTCGTGCTGTTGTGGTGAGGGAGGTAAGACGGAGTCCTATGGTGTCCTCGTGTTTGCGCTGTGTGTGTTTGGGGGTAGATGTTTAGCGCGTTCTGATGCAGATTTTGAAACGGCTTCTTCGGGAATCGAATTGAGGCCGAAATATGGGAGGAATTACGATTGAAAGGTTTGTTACACAGCAATTTTTGGCATTGAGGCTATCGAGACCTGAGACGTAGCAATCTCTGGGCCCCCAAACCACTTCCCACCCTCAACGCCCACAGGTGCTTCCAATGACTTCCAGCAATGCACACAGGCATCTCTGTCGGGGCGGGATCTGAAGATCGACCGTGAAACCAAAAGTCACAGAGTAGTAGCCATAATCAAGCATGATCGACCATAATTGTGAATCAGTGAACCATGGTTGCAAGTTGAAAGCAAAGTCAAATCCATGTTTGCTTTGTAGTGTTTCAGATAGAAATGTTCTGGACCTGTTTTTTGAATGTCAGGTTCTTGTTTTACCCATGGTTTGTGTCAGCTTGTTGGTCAGAGCTCATTGTGAAGGGTCTTTGGACGAGCTTTGATGCATTGAGCTGTTTTGTGTCATCGCGGAGAGATGCATTGCCGGTGTTGTTTTCGAGCAGCAGCCCCCAATATGGCGTCTTATGCGGGTTGATCTTAGTTTGTTATTGAAAGGGTTAGCGTACTACACAATGTTGCCTAACGGTACAAGCTGCCTACTGAGATTCACCATTGACCAAATGCAGCAGTACATAGGTTGGGTGCCCTAGCCGTCCTCAAAATAACGCAGAGTAGGGAAACCACTTGTTTTGGCACTACAGCCTGGATGATCTGGGTGGTTCCCCCAGTTTCACCTAGTGCGACCTCACCCCATCACTAGCCTAGTCGAGTCAACACCCAAATTAAACCCGAGTGACCAACTAGACATGAGGACTGGTGAGGATGCACTCTGTCACTACCCCTATAGCATTTTTGTAAGCACCATATAAACACACTCATTTTTAGCTGTCACTATCTCTTGTCTTACCAGCCGCCATCAAGCCTGAGAATCTGATCGTGATCTTGATCGAACCATTTCACCAACTTATAAGTCGTTTATCTCTCAACATGGCCTCAGAGCTCAAAATTCATCATGTCTCATCGTGTCTCATCATGTGTCGTCATGTGCCTCAGGTGGCCAAGCAGATGGTGATGACTTTGGGCATGTCCCCGGAGATCGGTCAGCGACTGCTGGGCGGAGGTCAGCAAGGTGGTCCCTTCATGGGCCGCAGCTCGATCGCGGTTTCTTGTGGTGGGCTGAGTTAAGTTGTTAACTAAAACCATTACGTTGTCCATTTAGATCCATTTAGTACATTCTTGCTCTTGGTGAGTGGTTGTTTCTTAATGATGGGGCTTTCTTTACAGGCTCTGACCTTGGTTAAGATTTTTTCATGTGAAACTAGGCGGGGTATTTCTGTTGAGTGCTCTTTGGACCTAATGTACAAATCCGTGATCAATATGCTTTGTCCAAAATGCATTTGAGGCACAACACATATAATATTGAAGCTGCTGCTTTATTTGGGTGTCAATCGCGCATGTGGGTAAATGATGACTCAGCCCACCCGACATAGGAAGAGGATACCTCGTAGTGCCTGGTCAATCCTTGAAATCATTAGCACAGTGGCTGAAAACCCAGCTGGAGTGGGGCCGCATGGCGGTGAACTCCTGGCTCATGGGATTCTATTGGGACTGTCATGACATGTCACAACTTGTTGCCAGAATAGTTGGTAACCAGCGAAGGGAAGCTATCCGTAGTAAGCTTGATGCAAAGAACCAGCCATTGCAAGAAGAAAGCAGCGCATTGGAAATGCGTCATTTCTTCTGAGCACAAGAATGATTACACCAGTCAACCAATGAAATCAACTATCAACGATAGTCAGGCTTGGTATATGGCAGGTTCCTGAAAAGGGCAGAATCCAAGTCCACCACAGATTCACAGGAAGCATCCCGCAAGCTTTTGTCGATAACATCGGGATACCCTCGATTTCACCCAGCATCTGGTGGCAGCCCTGCTTGCTCAGTTGTGGCCATCGAGGTGACTTCATGGGCCAGGGAGCTCCGCCCATGTCCCAGGAAGGGTACCAGGGTGAGTTGATAGCGATGATGGTTGGCTACTGCTATGGTCATGGTTACATAGAGATCGGTTGGTGAATTGATGTCGGATGATGGCCGGTTATGATTCAGAAATATTGGTCAATGGGTAATTCAATGTGCTGATGATGGTTAGCTATTGATTGATTGCTGACAGTATGAATAACCATGGTTTGGTTGATCCACAAAAATTAGTGGTTAGGTGGTAGTTGGTTCATACTTGAGTGGAACCCATGTAGTAGTTCATGTTTGGGCAACTGCTAAAGTAGTGGTTGGTTCATATGCAACGGATCGTCAATGGCTGATGTGTTCTCACAGGTTCCGAAGTACATGCAGGTTTCTGTCCTAGCACCAAATACATCACCAAAGCCAGGCTTGGTTTGTCACGGACATCGTCATAGGCAATAGGGGGCCCACCCTTGCGTGGCGACTGCATTTTTTTTCGGATACTTCCATTTTTGGGAAAGATCCGGATCACTGCTTCATGGATCAGCCCCTGAAGAGGCTATAGATTGTAATACCCGACATGATATCCATAATTAAGCCATATGCATATTCACGTATAAAAATAGACCTCTACGGAGACATTTATTCACATGCACGTGGATAGATATGTTTGCTGGTGTGAGTAGAGATGCTTGATGCTTTACGGAATTTATGAGGCACCAGATTTTAGCATCACATTTCAGTTGGCACTCTGCTTGTGCATGGCAAGACTTTGCATCTTCGATTTAACCTTCGATGTACAAATATAAGTTTTACAACTTTGCTTTCCTTGATGTTGATTTCCATTTGGTGAAGGCATTTGATCTATTTTTCTTCATCGTCACTATGCTTTCGCTGGGCTCCAGGCATTGAAGCAGCAGGTGGACGACGAGGTGAAGCGCATCGTGGACGAGCAGTACCAGCGTGGCATGATGCTGCTGCGGGCACCTGGGCTGCAACGGGTAGCCTTTGGCATGGCTTAGGTGATTTGATTGGGTGTTTGGTTGGTTGAAAATGAGTCAGTTTATAGACGTCAATAAGGAAACAGATGAACTTAGTGGGATCGTTCATGGTGTACTCCGAAAATGTTGAAGTCCCCACTAAGCATGCCCACCTTTAAATGGTTGGGAGGGACCTGTCAGTAATGGATAAAAACCCAAGTAGGCCAACTGCAAGAACATCAACCAAACAAAAAATGTTGCCCGCATTCCAGCAGGAACTGTGAACCAACCAACAGATCCTACGGCCGCCACAGTTGATACGACCATCCAGCGTACAATAGCCCTTTTGAATAGTGAGGTTTCATCTTGCCCGAGTTATTGCTGATAGATAGTATGAGTATTCATGAGCTTTATTACCTGCCATGAGTGCCAAGTGATCAGCAAATGTAAAGTAAAAATTGACATCTTCGGTAAACTCAAAAAGACATTAGACCAAGATTGGTGGTGTGTTCGCACTTTTTTTGACTTTCGCTATTCCCACATTTGCTTTTCAAAATTCACATTGTCTTTCTCATGAACAATTTTACAACAGAATTCTGCAACTGTGTGGATTACTTGCTTTCTTGACTTTTTTTCACAAATTATTTTCTGCGTTTTCAAACACAATCCTATGTATCCTATGTCCTGGTGCTATAAACTCCAAATCTATTTTGCATTGTAATGCTGCAATCCCCCTTTATAGTTTTGGTATTGTATATAACAACTGTTTTGCCATTCATTCTGAATTGCAGTCATTGTTTTGTTGCTTGTCCGTTTTAGACTTTTGCAAACAATCCATGGCCGAGATGTGCTGTAATTCTTAATCCTTTATTTCCCAATGGGAAAGCCTTTTGCGAAAGCCTTAGGACAACATGTACCTCCTCGATGAGTTGGCCAAGATGCTCATGGAGGAAGAGAAAGTCTCAGGCGGACCTCGTCTCTGTGGCACCACGGAGGTACACCCATCCCGAAAAATACCCTTGAAATAAATTGATAACAGATTCGGGAGAAATTTATATTTTTATAAATTCAGCCTTAGGACAACATGTACAGTCCGAAAAAAAGGAAGTCATTCAATTTTCATACTTGGTCACATTGTATATCGGAACTCATGAAGTTTACACGCCACTGTGGCTTGTGGATCATAGGCTGCCAGCATGCTACAGTGTCCAGAGCCAGTCACCATTGTGGTTTAGACGAGGTCATTGCATGGTTTTCGTTTTTGGTCATTGCATGGTTTGTTTTTGGAACAAATCATCCTTGCCATTCAATTCTGGTAGTAGCTCAGGTTGTTGCTTCCAAACAAGCCAAGGTGGCCTTTGATGATTTGTTCTTTTCTGATGTCACCCTGCCCCACCTGTGACGTCTAAGTGACTATGTATGGTTGTTGTTGTTGTTGTTGTTGTTGTTGTTGTTGTTGTTGTTGTTGTTGTTGTGCGTGGAGATCCTTTGGTGTCAAACACCATGAACTGCATGAACAACACTTGTTCCCATCATAAACGAATATGAATCACCTGAACCAACAACCCCAACAGCAAGAGCTGTTGGTGCCTGTCGCTGCTTCACCAAACGAACTTGTACGGGAGCAGGTGAACAGCTGATGAAGCTGATCAACAAGGCTGCTGCCGAAGGCCACCATGGACTCGGCAGCGGACACACCGAAGGTCTATAAACACCCTGAATGTGCACGAGCCGCATGTATTTGTAGTTTTTTTGTATTTACACGCACATGTATTTTCACAAGTTACGAATTGACATATGCACACAGTTACATACATATGTCACATATGTCCTTATATGAATGTGTATGTATGATTTTGTGAGTTTCCAAAGGTTTGATCTTAAAATTGATTTTGTCAAATGCAATAAGTAGTATCCGCACGAATTCGTCTTGATCATAGTTAAAAGGTGATCACACAAATCGGTCATTTTTAATGGGACATCGGATTTTATGGTTCGTCATTCACCAAAAGCCATAGTGCAAGGTCTGCTGCGAGCTGTCGGCACAGCCCTGCAGATCCTGGGATGAACTACATGGACAGTCACCCAATGCACAGCAGCGTCAGGCAAGCTGGTCATGAGCAACTCCAAGATGGCCATGGCCGCGTACATGGGCGAGACGGTGCCTGGGAAACAGCTGCAGAAAACGTGTGGTCAAAATGGGGGAGGTGAACTGGTGAACCTTTCAACCATGGCTCACTTTTTTCATTGGGGGTTCGCAATCGAGTACCAGAACAACATCCCAGAAGAGGCACCTGGTTCTGCTTATTTTTGGGTTGATCACTGGCGGTCCGGTTGAGTGAAGGTTTCAACAACAGCCTGATATTCCAGCAGCGCGTTATCGTATTTAAGCATTTCGAACTGCTCACGTGAGCTAGAACCACGTGCTTCGCACAGTTCAAGCATGGGAGCTGCAGCTGCCGCAAGATGTGGGAGCAATTGCCCATTGTTACCCTTGGGTGATCCACTGGTCGCCAATTCTACGATTGCTGTATTCGTTCAACAAAAGAAATCATTCATGCTGTGTCATCCAGAGAAGTGGGCAAGAAATATCCAGAATTCATGCAAACATAACTGTTCATTCAGTGCAAAGGTGTCCAGTTATGCTGTCCAGTGGTGCCAAACCGGTAGTGAGTATAGGGAGCCATCAGTTGCATTTGCACCCCGAATGTTAGACATCGATCCCTTCTCCTCACTGTTAAACCTTCATGGCAGCCCCCAAAATGTGTAGATTTGATTCCAGAGAAAGCCCTTCTGCGGGGATTTCTCCACAGGAACCAAACATGACTAGTGACCACAAATTTGCAGAGGTTGAGACGACCGCCGATTCGAAGAGCAAGTGCTTCTGCTGCAGGAATCAAAACGCAGATGCTGAAGTAGTGATTTGTTGACGGGTTCGAACCGCAATCGATTAGAGTGCTCTTAATAGACCAGCCATGTGTGGAGCCGAATCACCAGCTGTGGTAAAACTGAAATTATCAATGGTTATTTGCCATTAGGTTCTCCCCAACATAAATGCAGTGCAAATGAACTGATTGTGAGCTGCTTGTGGGTTGCTCGTCGTCATGGGTCGTTCAAACAGCTAGGTGCCAAAGAAAAAATAGTTTGAGGATGGTACAAACTTGGTTTGTACCACGAAGTATTTTAGACCCGGACACCGTGTACTATCTCTGAGGCTACTTCCAAACCAGGCCTCCATTAGGAAACCGCCCATTGAGCGCAGTGCGCCATTCATGTTTGAATCCAGGATGGATAGCTATTTGGATCATGGCTAAATCATCCAACAATGTGCCGCATGGATGCTGAAAGCCTAGGTGATTGGTGATGAATCTCTTTCTTCACCATATATATAAATATGAATATAGACTATAAATATATTTGTTTTTCTTCAGTTTCGCTTTAGCTTTCTTATGCTTCCTTTGGATTTCATGTTGGTCCTGGCATCCACATGGGAAGCCATCGCCGAGGCCACCTATGATGACCTCCACGGATGGTCCTCGCAGCGGTTTCTGCGGCTCCTCTGGTGCTGGTCGCCGCAGCGGCACATCGCGTGGCGCCGTGGCGCGCCTGGGCCTGTCCAACGACGCAGCGGAGCGGGAGGTCCCATGCACCAGCGAAGAAGTCTTGCGCAGGGTCGAGGCAGGGAAGGAGAAGAAGATGGAAGAGTATAGTAGAATATAATAGCATATATATATATATATACATATTTAAATCCACCGGTAGCGCTTCCCCTGAAGCGGCAAGAGACTGCTCTCTTTTCTCTGCCTGAGCCGAGAGTTGTCTGATGATGAGCGAGTGACCTGGGCACGAGCTGAGATGGCTTGGGAACATGGCATGGTGCGCTGCTTTTAAACTCCCATTTATATAAACAAAAACAAAAAAACAACAAAACAAACCGGCCAAAAACCAAGAGAACCGCGACAAAAGTTCGATGGGAGAGCGTCACCAGGCTGAAGCTCTTTCAGAGCTTGTTCAAGTTCTTTCACTTGAACTTACGTACCACCGACGAATCTGGCAACATCTCGCCAGTCTTGGTGGATCCCACAAAACCCGAAGCCTCAAAGAAATTGGCAAGGTCCGCTACACGGGGACCCTTGCTATGGCGGTGGCGCATGATCCAGTCACGGTATTCTACATGGGACTTGGAAATCAGCAGCTCTGCATAGGACAGCTTACTCTTCTTGACCTGTGGGAGTTGGCAAAGAGTGTCGCCCCATTCCTCCACAGTGCTGATGCCTGGAGGGAATTCAATCTTTCCTCCAGTGCGGCGGGGGGGAATCACAGTCTGTGATGTGGGTCCAGCTGCAGAAGTGCTGGGAGGTGAAGGCAGCTCCCAAGATCCATCATCATACACATCAAACCTCTTTCCTGGGGGACTGTTCTCACCGCGCAAACGTTTGCAAGAGTCAGCCATCGTGCCGGTGCCCTCGACGATCTCAAAGCCTGAGCTGGTTGCTGCTTGGCTCAGACGAGCGATGATGTCTCGAGCCTGTGTCAGCTCAGCTGGGGTCACGGGAGGTCCAGACATGGCTTGCCCTGATCTCACGGTGACTAAAAACAAAAACAGCACCACTACAAAGAGGCAAAAGGTGCTCGTGCTCTAAAACAAAAAGTTGCAGAGACACTGACAAAACTGGCAAGGACAAATCGCACTCGTTCTGCCCTACTTGGAGTGCTCTGTTAATTACTCATGTCTCACATGTCGAAAACGGATGCAAAGGCAAAGGATTACTTACCGGCACACAGCAGGCATGACTGGGGTTCCTTCGACACGGAATGAAGATTGGAAACTACATTCGCTACCCCTCTCAAGGATCTAACCCAGAAAACATCCTTATTTCCCCTTACCTTTACATGCTAAAAGTATGCAAAGTGCTCAACAACTTCGGAGAGGCATGCTTCATGATTCTGGTTCTGTTTGGCCAGCTTTTCAGAGGATCTTCGCTGTCGGCGATCTCGTTCTTCCTTTTTCCTATCCAAAACTGTCTGTTCATCGGCCAACTGATATCGGGCCTGACGTACCACTGACCTTAGTAAGTCCACTGGCTCAGCTGTGTCTTTTGTGAATGCATCTGCGACCATGTGATGTGTGGGACACCATCTAGGCTCCAGTTTGCACCTTGAGATGCTTTGACGAATGATGGCAATATCTATGGCAGTCCGCTTATCGTCCAAAGTTCCCCCGTTACCAATGGTGGTGACATGGTCATAAAGTGAGCGACAGTCACTTACTCCTATTGGGGCTCTTCTCTGCAGAACCTCATCAGTGGCACCTAAACAAAATGGCCCGTCCAGGCCCTCTGCCAAAATCAGCAAAGCCCATTCAGCCATCCCGGATGCAGTTGCGAAGCTTTGTGCCTCGCCACTAAGTGTTGATGAAACAACACGGGGAAGGCGGTATGACTTCCAAGCGGCACAGTGGACTGGTACATCTTCTCCTACTGAGAACTGTTTAGATGTGAAAGCTAACATCCAACCTCCTTGTGTCTTGAGGGATGACGTGTTGGCAAACCCAGCATCTGACCAGAAAACCACAGTGAGTTCATGGGGATCAATGAAAGGGACAGTGATTTTGAGATCTGATTGCTGTCTGGCTCTTCTCACCGCTTGGTTCGCCTGAAGAAGATCCTGCACCGTTGGCGTGGGAAAGGCTTGCTGAGACAGTGATGTTTGCACTGCCAGGTCAGGACGACTCTGGGAACTGAGCCATCCCAGGGCTCCGTTCACGGCACGAAGGGCTGCTATCTCTTTAGGATTTGCCGGCAACCAATACTTCCTAGCACGTTCCTTGGAGATGGAAATGGGACGAATACTTTGCGCATACTCTTGTTGTGAATATGTGATCTCAAAAGTATCTGGGTTCTGAACGTACTGGGTGCCGAGAAACTCACCCTGACCTGTCCGCCATTTGCGGAACGGAAAACGACTGCGAAGGGCAGCTACGGCTCGTGCATAATGATCTCCCTCTCCTCCAGTGATGGTATCATCTACATGTGCTCCCAACACCCCTTGCAGATCACCTTGGGGACCGAAACACCAGTACAAGCAAGCATCAAACTTGGACCTAGTGAAACCTGCGGCAAGGGCTTCTTGATCAAACTCATGATACCAGTTGGCAGGAGCGTCATTGGCACCGTAAACATTTCCGATGACCTGTGCAAGGCTGCCAGGGGCAACTCCTGGAACACCACCCGGAGGCAACTCCGAGTACACTGGATTCTTCATGGCTTGTTCTTTCACATCGGCTTCCAGGAAAGCTCCCTTTATGTCACCCAAACTCATTACCCATCGATGACTAACCAGCATTTGGAGGATGATGTTCCGACTGAGCTGTCCTAAGGTTGGAGAGTGACACTTCCCGGCAGCTACCTTGCTCAGCAAGTCTGGGTCATGATGGCCTCGAAGACACCGCCTACTCTTGATTCGAACATCGTTATCTTCATGCTTTTCTGTGATGACAAACCTGCTAGTCATGATTCTGTGTGGTTTGTGCTTTCTGATCTGTTGGGCTTCATGAGGAGGGATGACAAACAGGGCCTGCTTCTCATGACACAGCGTGTCCCATTCTACCAGCTTTGAAGCATCGACCTTCTCCTGCATGGCGGGAGGATGGTTCGAGTGATGGAGCTCCTTCATCATCTTCTTCTTCATGAAAGTTGAAACCAACACTTCAAGTGACCAGTTGGGATCATCAACATCGCATGAAGCCCACAAACACTCGTCGGTCGAATCCTCCGTCACACGTGCATGCTTCGCTGGTGGACTAGCACTAGGTTCACGAGACATGGAGCGTTTCACAGCCTCATGTCGATCCTCACGCAGCTCCTGCATTGCTTCCTGCACATCTTCGGGTTGAGTCTGAATGGGACGAAACAAAAAGGTGGGAGGTGCTTTGCTTTGCCTAGCTCTCACCGGTCCATATGTCACAGGATCAGTCCCACACTTACTTGACACTTCTGGATATGGCGCAACCCGATCTGGCACGGCAGGGTCACCAGGGCTCTCTGGAGCCGATGATGTATCAGCAGGAGATTCAGCTGCGTTACCCGGCGACATGGAAGTATCGGCAGGGGAAACAGACTCGGTGATGATGAATCTGGTCTGGCCCTTCCAAGGTTCTTCTTGGACCTGCCGTCCTTGACACTGAGGTTTCGACCAGGGAAAATCTATTACCTCCTTCTCATCTAACTGGCAGTTATGTGTAACTCTGGTCAACCGGAAATCCTCCAACACGAACTTGCTTGCTACTGGGTCATTGGGGTCAGGAAAGAAGGTGTGGGTACGAGGCTGAACATGTACTCTCACCAAATGCTGACCTTCCTGTCTCCAGAAATCCTCAGTGGCAATGATATCCGGGTTCACAGCAGGCGTCACAACCTTGGACTTGTCAGATGAGGACGCGTCAGCTGGAGGAGCTGGTTGACCGGTGAGGTCAACGAACTGACTTCCCAGCAGGTCTTTCCCTTTGTCTATCAGATCCGAGATACCTAGCAGCTCACGATGATCGGTGTGTGCTGTGAGCTTCTCCTCCTCCGTGGCATGTCGCAAGTGTTCTGGGGCAACCTTGAACATGTTCTTGCGATGGTAAACTAGGAAGTTCCTACCGATCTTTCCCAACACAATTGCAGTACCATACCATCTCCCTCCTACTAGCCTCTGGCCCTTGATGTACTTTTGGGTGCGCCAGTAACAGCAAAAATCACCAGGTAAAAACTCCCGTTCAACCCTGGGTCGGCTATTCAGAGCTACTCGAAGTGCTTTGTCATCCTGTGCTAGCATGAGTGCAACTCGGGCTGCGGATCTGATAGCACGAGCTCTGGCGTGACTGTCGTCATGCATAGGAGTGGTAGCTGCCACCGGGCAAGGGCACCCTT